>JACEFO010002138.1:0-303707 GCA_015342445.1 Digitaria exilis | reverse complement strand
ATAATTTCGCAAATAACCCCTCCCACCCCCTTCCATCCATCCGGTTCCGTTGCCCCTCTGTTACCCTGTTATGCTGTCCGTCGGCCATATACGTTAGCCCGTTACCCCGTGATGCGTGCAGTGGACGGGAACCCCGACGCTGCCTTCGCTCCGTCGTCAGCGGATCCGCGATTCGCGACTTCCCCCGTGGCACGAGGACCCTCGACGACGGCGTGGACGAGGACTGTCGACGCCCTGTAACCCCTGCATGCCACGGCACAGGACCCTATACTGAACTGAATGAGAGCGTCACGTTAATGCTGACCCCGTACGCCACAACCACACAGCAGCTAGCAGGCTAGCAGTAACTCACAACTCTCTCAGACGCACAGGGCAAAGGCAAAGGCCAATCCACACGCGGCAATCCACGGCCTTGTCTCCATCCCCATCCGGTTCAGCTCAGTCACCACCGACCGGGCAATCACCAAGCTAGGGAGGCCGCAGCTTGTCTCCATTCGCAAAGGTATGCTCCAGTCTCTCTCCCCTCTGTTTCTCATGCTCGATGTGGAAAATGAGGTGATTGCACGGTTCGTGCTATGATTGGAGAGTGGATTTGTCCATTCTGCGCAGGGCATTGCACCGAAGTTCTTTATTTCTGGTTCTGTATGTGTGTGTCAAAATGCACAATCAATAGGAAGAGAGAAGGATAACAAATTTACTACTCTCAATGCAGTGCAGCGCAGAGAGAGTTTGATAAAGCATTGCTTCACCGTAGCCGAGCACAAAATTTGCATCTACGCACTATGTTAGACCAATATAGAACTTTACTGCCCATTTGTTTTATAGCTGCAACTGATTTTTTAGCATTAGTGCTTTCTCATCCTACGAACAGTGTTGCCTATTTTTTTGTGTGGAAATGGTGAATGTACTATACAATTGGTGACGTTTTACTTTCTTATTATGATTTGGTTGCTAATTTTCAGGATGCGAATCGGGTTATGAGAGAGACCTAATGGCAATAACTAGACCATCGACGTGGATCCTCTGACATAATTGAAGAAAATCAGGGTAAAGGTTTCAGGAAACTGAGGGCTATTGTCCAGACCGCGCAGCGCAATAATCTATGGTGTGCCACCAGCTTGAGGATATCGGGCACACAGTCGCCGATTACAAAATTGTACAGAAATTACAGCACAATTCATCATTATTGTGCCGAAGCTGGTGGTGGAAACTGTCACATTTGTGGTCTTAGGTATGCTTACGTGAAGATGCTTACTGGCAATTCCCATCACCCTTCGAGGTGATGTAGCCATCAAACATGATCCACATATGTCAGGGAAAAGATTCGTGGCTACGAGAGGCTCGTATTTGAAGGTAAAGAGCATGTGAGGATGGACAGACAGTTTAAAGATTACAAACATCCAGAATGGACTGCACCCTGCACCTTGACTTTGGCATGTAGATTTTGGTGAAGACCAACACTGCAACAAAGACCATCACCATGCAGGTCGAGCCATCTGAACACGATTCGACAGTGTCAAGGCAAAGATACAGGCCCCAACAGAGCCATCACCATGCAGGTCGAGCCATCTTTGATGGCAAGCAGCTAAATGGTTTGGGACAAACTTACCAATTACGACATTCAGATGGAGTTTACTGTGCATCTTGACCTGTGCCCGCAGGGTGGGATGCAGGTTTCGGTGAAAGCACTACCCAGCAAGACCATCAGGTTCAAGGTATGGCCATCTGACACGATTGGCCATGTGAAGGATATGATTCAGGACCAGCAGAGGCTTGTATTTGACGGCAAACAGCTTGAGGATGGGCGGGCACTTGCTGACGTATGATGTCCAGGAAGAGTCCACCCTGCACCTTGACTTTGGCATGCAAGATATTTTTGTGAAGACGATCACTGGCCAAGACCATCACACTGGAGGTGGAGCCCTCTGACACGATCCAAAATGTTAAGGAGAGGATTCAGAGTTCAGGGCCAGAAGATTCTTTGTCTTTGATGGCAAAGAGCTTGGTGATGAACGGACACTTGCGGATTATGCTATCCAGAAAGCCTCCACACTGCAACTGCAAGTTGGCAGTGGAAATGTTTAAAAAGATGTTGGCTGACAGGACCCTTTGTCAGAAAACAAATTTATCCACCTTTCAGTTCCACCTCTAGTAGTGTGCTTTTTTGTTGGAGTCTGGTTTACCGGCTATGTAGTCTGGTTGCTCTGTGAGCATTCTCAAGTCCACTTATATGGTCTCTATTTTGATAGTAGTAAGAACATGCCTTTGTGACTGCTTTCACTGAGAACGTTTTGTGCTCAAATTCCCTGAAGCTTTATTTGCTGTTGATCCACCCTATTTGGTGAGTTACTTCCTCCCTGACACTGGTGCTCCTTGTTTGCCTTATTACAGGCGAGCGGCACAGAGATCGCCAGGGAGCCCAAGCACTGATGGAATATGAATGCAGTTAATTTATCCACGACCACTGAAATATAATACATTTCATCCACATTGAGCTAGCTGCGTGTACATATATACGGTGGCTGAGTTAAGCATGGGATTTAGTTGATATACTACCTAGGACACTACTTAGAAGTCTGTCACTGTACTTACATGTCGGTCATGACTGATATCAATCATACCATCCATCGAAGTGACAAAGTAGTATGTTCCCGTTTCTAAAAAAAGGTAGTATGTACGGCTTGAAAACGCTGATTTAGCAAATGCCAAATGAGTAACGGCGTACAAGAGGATTGTTCTCACATGATGTACCCACATGTCACGGCCATTCTTCATCTGCACGCGCACACATTGGATCGGCTTTGTTGATAGAATTTGACACTACCATCAATACAAACTTATTGAGATCTGCAATTCTTATAGGGTGTGATTGGTAGCTTGGGTTAGGCCAAGTCTGGCTAGGACTAATGCATGGCCAGCCGGAGCCAGGCTTATGCATGCAATAGGTTTCATGTTTTGGTTTGGGTGGGCTTGAGATAGACGCGCTTGCTATGTATGTGTTTGGTTGGCTGCACAATATGATAAAGAACACGTTGAACAAGAGGTGGGAGATGTGCAGTCTGCATTGCACAAGCCACCAACACCCTTATGCAGCCTGCATAGCGTGAAACGCATCTCATTGAAGTTTCCAGCATAGCCAGGCTAAGGGGCTCTTTTGCATTACCAGGGCCAGGCTAAGACCTGAGCAGGGCAACCAAACAAACTTAACCGGCATTCCAAAGCCTGGATAGGAGTTGGACCCCTACCAATCACACCAATACTGGCCGAATGTCAATGGAAAAGTAAAGTCATTCAGAAAGTAAATAGTTCACTTTCTCAACTAGATAAACATAAAACCTATCACAAGTCATGCATGTTTAGTGTTTCCACATAATCTTCAATGGGTTTATTTCCTGACCTGAGATCTGACATACCTTAACTATAAGAAACAAGTAGAATTTATCCTTAAACCCTTGCACAAATCCCATGTTATATGCCTTCACCCTTTGAACCGTTCTCGTCATCAGAGTCTAATGTGTACACCACCACAGGGCTCCTCACTTCGTGCTCGCTGTCAAACCAGATGACGGCTGCCGAGGTGACCTGGCTAGCTTTTGTCACTACACAGACACACCGTCACGGTGAATGAGGCCTTCTGGCCGTTCTGCGCATTGAACTCCAGCCTGCTCGGCGCAACCAGGACCGCAAGGTGATCCGCCGCCTTGCCAGTGGCAGAGAGGAGGATATTCACATTGTACATAGCGCTAGCACTGTCTCCGACATTGGTAAGGGTACGCGGGGAAAGCCACGGTGAAGTTCTTCCCAGGCTCCACAAGCGTCGCCATGCTCGGGTAGTTGAGGTCACGGCAGAGCTGGTGACCGTCGAACCATTGGTGGCGCATGCCATGGTGTTGGAGCCTGTGATGAGCGCGAACTGTGTGGCGTTGTAGCCCTGTGCACACAGTATGGTGAGGTAGTCACCCTCTGAAGCTTCGTACACGAGACCGGGATCGCGCGCCTTCGTTCACTGGGTTGAGCTGCCCGGCACCATACTTGAGGTCGTTCATGCCGGCATTGCCCGGCGTGTTCATCGGAGTGGCTACATTGCAGTCACATTGTTGCATTGGAAATTGAGATATATCGATCGCACGCGAGGTCTTAATAGATTTGAAGTGAGCAACTGGAGTGAAATGATAGTTAAATTATGAGTTGTACCAGTGGTGATGAGCGCCGACATGATCATCGATGTAGACCAGTCACGGTGGAAGGACTTGACATATGCCGCGGCCGCTTGCATGTGGGCACGCCATGGATGTGCCGGATTCAATGTTGTACAAGACCCTCCTTTTGTCGTCAGGGTCGTCCGAGGGTGGTGCTAGCATTGACCATGAGGCTATGATGTCAATTCCAGGTGCAGATAGATCAGGCTGTAATTTCACACCATGTACTTATAGTTTTAGTACTACTGATGGAAACCATACACTGAAACTGCCATTAACAATATTTACGATCTCGTTCAAGCACCTTCAGGATCTCAGGAGTGATCTGGTTGGGGCCAGGAGAGAGAATGAGGCAGCGATCAGAGCTTGCGGGTTCACCGTCGTGTCAGTCCTCTCTATTGTACCCACAGGATTGCTAAAAATCAGTCCAAGAAGGAAATTCAGGTCAGACATTTCATTTAGCTGCCAGACAATAAGTAAGGTAAGGCCAAGCAATGGAATGAACTCACCTACTGCTGTTGAAGTAGGCCATTATTTCGTCGAACTGGCCTTCAGTTACCACGAGTGCCAGGTAATGGCATTGTGAAAGCGGCATCTGGTGGCGCTACCGGCAAAGGACGGCTCCTGCTGCGCCGGCCAATGCAGGACCTGTGGCCTGGGTTCGAAAGCCGCCCTCGAGCGGGCAGAGGAGGATCTTCCCTTTGTATGAAACCCCGGCTAGTTCATCTGGATCACAAGAACTGCAGTGCAAAATAAAGAAACCGTGAGGCGTGAGCACTAGAAATTTTCTTTGAGTTCTTGATGAGATTCCTTGTCTCGCAAAAAACCATGGAATTATTGAACTCTTTCATATTACCCATTCACGGGGAATGCAAGTGTTGCATTGTTCACAGGTGGAAAGGTATTCACGGATGATCCCTGTGTGAAAAGTATATCAATGGTGTCAGTTGAGCCATGGATTGAATTGTAATGTTAGGAGGAAATTCTGTTTCAGCCTGACCACTACGGTCCTGCCATTTTCCAAGCACGATCTTGTCGACGAACCGTCAGTCGATGGTGCTCGCGGCGACGGAGAGCATCCACGGCGCGACGTTGCAAACGCGACCGCCACTGAGGCCGGAGTTGCCGGCAGCGGCCGAAGTGACCACGCCGCGCCTCATGGCGTGGAAGGAGCTGATGGCCTCGGCGCTCTTGAAGTAGAGGGAAGGGAACCTGGTTGCAATGGACATGGAGATCACGTCGATGCCGTCGGCGACGGCGTCGTCGAACGCTGCCAGGATGTCCATCTCGCGGCAGGCGCTGTCCCAGCACACCTTGTAGATTGCCAGCCTGGCGCCCGGCACGGCTCCCCGGGTCGTGCCGGCGCTAGCCCACCGCCGAAGCTGACGTTGCCGACCGCCCGGCCCGGCCGCGGTGGACGCCGTGTGGCTGCCATGGCCCTGCTCGTCCAGCGGTGACATATATGCCGGTGGCGCCGTTGTGGTAGGCGCGTGCGCCAATGATTTTACTACATGCCACGACGTGCTTCAATGCTTAAGATCTCTTTTCGAGAAGGGTGAAGCCAGCTAATTGGAACGAATCTCTTTTAATTTTGAGAAGGGTAAAGCTGGATATGTTTCCATTATCTAAAAAAAGCCTCTTGCAGCTGTTTTTTAATGTTTTTTTCAGCACATGGATGAGTTGGATCATCAACTAACCAAAGGCTAATATGAGAATGCCATTGGTTCGTACTTGTTGCAGGTGAAGTTTTGGCAGACGCCCTTCCACCGGCTGGGTGGTGAGCCAAAGCCGTCGTCGGAGAAAGACGGCGAGTCCAGCCATATGCCAGTGTCAAGCACGCCGATGATGACGTCCCCCTCCAAGGGCAGCTCTTCCTGCGGCGTCTGAGGCAGGCCCAAGAAGTCCCACGACCTTCTTGTTTGTAGCTCATAGGTTTTGCTAGAGAAGTACTGACACGATGCCCTCCATGTCTGAGGTAAATCCAGCAATTTATCAAGAATTGAGGTTGTGCATACATGTGCTTTTGCTGGCAGGAGCTGCTGATTTTGCATTGAGATATCTGGAAATTATATTGCAAATGTCGTGTGTGAATGTGTGAGTGTACCTTATCCTTTGCTCCGGATATAGTGATTTTAAGTTGGAATATGCGGACAGGCAAAAAAAACCAAAGAATTTCAAGTTGGAATATGCGAGCTCTCATCCATAGCTTCCTCTCAAAAAAACAAGGTATCGTTTATCCAATATCATCAGCACTAACAGGATTACAGGAAATGTAAGTGTTTATGCTTATGAACTGTCCGAATGTACGTGCAAGGACAGCTTCTTGTGAACGAGGATGACGGCCTTCGTTCCGATTGTTTAGGCATATGCATAACATATACACCACTGCTAATTAGGACAAAAGAGGTGCAACAGTATCAACAAATTCAGCAGGCTACGCCATAGAAAACTCTCTTTCAAACATTCCACGACCACAAGTATATATACACATGGAAGATAAATCAGAAAGAGCATGCAAAATGGAAGAATGTTCAGAACCAAAGGTATCAGTTTTACAGCACATGGCCCATTGTAATTCCGTAAACAACTCAATACACAAGTCCATTGCACTTCCAATGCAGATATAGCTCAAAACCTCAGCGATGTGCTGTAAAACGTCTCGTGGTGCCAATTTTACACTGATTCTTCATACTTCAGCAGCTTTACACTCCAAGATTTTCTGACGATTTCAGTTTGCACTGCCATAGAAAATGACTAGAATATAGAGTAGTGTTCATACAGTACAACTCTTATCGACTGATAATATCTATCCGTATATACAAATGTGCCATGAAACGCCAAAAAATCAGGAGCTTAACAAAGATCATTCAAACGAGGTCTCAGTCCCCTAAGGCAAGGGCAATGGCTCGACACAACTGAGAAAACACATGATCCTGCAAAAAGCAGCAAAGGGCTCAGCACCAATCATATAAAGATTGAAAGCAAGAAATATACAAAAGTGACTCAAAGCTCACCAGATTCACAAAACTAAGAGCTTCCATCAGAAGAGCACCCCATTTCAGTCCTCACTGTTTTCAACTTGTGCCACACATAACCAGACAAACTCGGTCTGGCTTTCCTTTCGGGCCTTGCACATTCGATTGCTAGATTTAAAAGCATCAGCACATCAGTCGGCTGCCATTCATCAGTACCAAGTAAAGGATCAATAAGCCGCATCTTCGTCAACACCTTCTTCTGCAAACTTAAAAGTCTTGGTATGTAACATTGTACAGCTTAGCAATTTTTCTTTCGCTAGCTCTACCAAACCCGAGGGGAATGTATTTCCTGTAACAAGTTGCAGCAAGATAACTCCAAATGCATATACATCTGCTGAAGGGGTCATCTTCCCCACATCTGCAAAGTCTGGATCCATGTAGCAAGATGTCCCCCTTGGGTTCCCAGTGAGATGGTGCCATGTTCCTGTGTCAGAAATCTCTACCCGCTCATATGAGATTCCAAAGTCACCGATCTTTGGAGTGTCTTCTTCATCAAACATTATGTTTTCTGGTTTCATATCTCCATGAACAATAGGTTTTGGCAGATTGTGCAAGAATACCAAAACACAGCATATCTTGAATACTATATCTATCCTCTGTTTCCAAGATAACACAGACCCACCTCTATGATCGAGTCGCTGCTCTAATGTCCCATTTCCAAGAAATTCGTACACAAGTGCATGACTCCCCTTACAGCAACCAATAAGATTGACAAGATTTTCATGATGAATCTTTGCAAGCAGTTGAACCTGCAATTTCACAACAGAATTAGATAGCTGCAAGGATAATCTAAATAAATGTAACTGATGCAAGTACAACAATGCAAAAATATTATACCTCCGTATCAAACTCTCTACAACCCTGGTTGCTAAACTGGTCCAGCAGTTTAATGGCCACAATCCTATCTTCAAGTAAAGCCTTGTACACTTTGCCAAAACCACCAGAGCCAATTAGCTGACTGCTTTTCAATGCTTCATCAATCTCATTTGGTTCGAACACTTTGAATCTGGTAATTTTGTTGAATTTAATTGATTCAACCCACTTTCTGAAATTTTGTAACACGGCAACCACAGCAATGTGATGATTTTGCAGTAGCAAATTGCTTTCCACCAAGCTCGTATATGAGTATCTAAGAAGCTCAATTTCATCTTTCAGTTCTTTGACACCATCTGAGGTTGAGATGGCATAGCTCTTTTCTTCTAGTTCCTTTACATCTTTGGGTGTATGCTTGTTCATATATGAAGGTACCTGGAACATAAGTGACACCTTAAAATTCCACTAGTGACATCCTTATTATGCATGCATGGAGATGGGTTAAATCATAACTCATGTCTAATTTAAGGTCTGCATTCCTAACAAACTGGTTTTTGACTATTTCAATTATAGTTTAGATACAGTATATATGAAATCATAAGGGGCCTTTTCAAAAAAACGATCAAAAGAAATATTTAATGTGCAAAGCAGAAGAACAATTCTCGCCAAAGTCCTCTATAAAAACTTACTTTATCAATCAAAGTTTTCATAACAGTCTGGTTTGTCATTCTCCATGACTTCTCAACGTCAAGCTCCTTTTTAATGGCCTTTTTCTACATTGTAATTGCGAGTCAGATATCCTCAATGTTGGTAATGTCATTAGAGAAATTTAGAAAGCCTCTTCTGTACCTGTTCATACAACTTGGTGGCGCTGCATTCAGCTGTTTCCCTCCTCCTCCTTTCGGAGTCCAGGTCCAACTGCTTGGCCTGTAGCTCCCTTTTGAGATAGACACATTCTTTGCAATTGTCCTGTACAGGTTCATAAACGTGTAAGGAAAGGTAAGTAACATGATCAACAATACCACAAGACAACTTAACATTCAAGGAAAGGTAAACATTCAAGACATTTAACATATAAGAACTTACATTAACGAGCACAGGTTTCCTACTACTCTCATTACTGACCACAGAACATTTTCCAAAGTCGAGTTCAACATTTTTTTCTCAGAAACTTCTCAGTCTCCAAATCAAGCTCTGCCTTTTGCAGTTCTTTTCTCAGAAACTCACATTCCTCACATTTACTAACCTGAACCTGTTGCATATGAGTAAAATAAGGAAGGAAATAGTGTTAGAAAAGAGAAAACTAAATGCAGGAACAATTTGCAAATGCTGTGTTAGATAATATAAATATACCCTTATGTTCATCTTCTTCAGTGTTTTTCCACTTTGTACGGAATTATCTTCATCCTCTGTGCTATTGATATCATTGCGAAATCCTTTATCAGGATAGTCAACCCCTGAGTGAGCCCGCATCTTTTAAAAAGAAAAACAGCAGCTTAGTATAAGGAATTCTTTGATACAGCAAGTTTTGTGTCCAGGCAAAGCATAGTACGCAAGCCTACAGATGAACTCAAATTAGTTTGTGTGTGTATTCAAGGCAAATCTGGAGAACCAAATTGAAATTAGTACATCTCCTATGCACCACTACAATACGGAATATCCCAAATCTCATGTGCCACTACAATGCAAAGGCTCTATTGCTCTCCTTTTGTATTGGCTCTGCAGCCGAATTAAAACCGTGCAAAGAACCAAAAACTCTCAGGGAACGCCCCGCCGAACAGGCATTTGTAACATGCTAACCCAATTAGGTGGGTGCGGTGCTGGAACTACCAAATGCACTGCAGGAACAATTTGATATAGAATGATGTGCTATATTCATTAGAGAAATTTAGAAATCCTCTTCTGTACCTGTTCGTAGAATTTGGTGGCAATGCATTCCGCCTTTTCCCTCCTCCTCCTTTCGGAGTCCAGGTCCAACTGCTTGTCCTGTAGCTCCCTTTTGAGAGAGACACATTCTTTGCAATTGTCCTGTAGAGGTTCATAAACGTGTAAGGAAAGGTAAGTAACATGATCAACAATACCACAAGACAACTTAACATTCAAGGAAAGGTAAATATTCAAGACATTTAACATATAAGAACTTACATTAACGCGCACAGGTTTCATACTACTATCATTACTGACCATAGAACATTTTCCAAAGTCGAGTTCAACATTTTTTTCTCAGAAACTTCTCAGTCTCCAAATCAAGCTCTGCCTTTTGCAGTTCTTTTCTCAGAAACTCACATTCCTCACATTTACTAACCTGAACCTGTTGCATAAGAGTAAAATGAGGAAGGAAATAGTGTTAGAAAAGAGAAAACTAAATGCAGGAACAATTTGCAAATGCTGTGTTAGATAATATAAATATACCCTTACGTTCATCTTCTTCAGTGTTTTTCCACTTTGTACGGAATTATCTTCATCCTCTGTGCTATTGATATCATTGCGAAATCCTTTATCAGAATAGTCCAGACCTGAGCGAGTCCGCATCCTTTAAAAAGAAAAACAGCATCTTAGTATAAGGAATTCTTTGATACAGCAAGTCTTGTGTGCAGGCAAAGCATAATACGCAAGTCTACAGACAGGGGTGGAGACAGGGGGGGCAGGGGCCTGGCCCCCCTAACGATCCAGATTCTTCACAAGTAAACGTCAGTCATAATCACCCTCATTAAGAGCACGGCAGTATACAAGCACGGAGGCACCTTAGTGGTTCTCTCGGGCTCTCAGCTCAAATGAACTAAGTGTTTAAGCTTCTTTTAGTCTAAAACTGAATATCACATTTGCCATCATATGCCCCTGCACGATGCAACCAGTGATCCCAATCTCCAATTTTGATACCGAATTACCATTGTAGTTCGACGATTCCATTAATTGGTTTTAGTTGTGACAAGATGCCAAGTATTTTTCACATAAAAATGATTCCATGAATAATATGATTGATTTTCCAAAGATTGTTAGGAATTTAGGTATTATATCTGATACAACACAAGAACATATAACACATGTGCAATGATAAGTGAATAAATATTCAGTGGCTTCGATGTTATCTGTGCTATAGTTGGAACAAACTAACAATACAATATTATTTTCCTAAGAGACAAAGAAATATATCGATGTTTGGCTTACATTGGATTATGCAAATATTCATATGTTGTTATTTCTTTTGTAACCTATTTATACATGGATAACAAATAACCGACAGTTAGACATGTCTAGACATGATAAATTGGTATGTAGACAGAATGAGTTGTTATACTAATATCAGATAGAGCCTAGTCGATTACTAGAGAAACATTAGTACTTGGTCCCCCCATCATGAAATCCTGGCTACGCCCCTGCCTACAGATGAAGTCGAATTAGTTTGTCTGTGTATTCGAAGCAAATCTGGAGAACCAAATTGAAATTAGTACATCTCCTATGTGCCAACTCTATTGCTCCCCTTTTGTGTTGGCTCTGCAACCAAATTGAAACCGCGCGAAGAAAACCAAAAACTCGAACGCCCCCACCGAACTGGCATTCGCGGCATGCTAACCCAATTAGGCGGGCGCGGCGCTGGAAGTACCAAAATGCGCTAGGGTTCTAATTGGGCAAAGTGCGCGAGGGTTTTACCTGGGTTTTGGCTTTTCGACGGACAATCTGCTGGATTGGTTGCCGATCGGAGCCGAGGCGGTGTTGCGGACGGGCTCGCTGACGAAGAAGGCAACCGCCTCCGCCTCCTCCCCACGGACCGGCCGCCGCCTTTCCTCCGGCTTCTGTTACGGCGCTGCCTCTCTCGTGCTTCTACATTTTTTAGGGGATCCCGCCCGTGCTTCTACGTGCCTTATTATCTGCGTGGGCGCAGAGCAATTTTTTTTTTTATCTTCGCAATAGTGCAATATTTTTTCATAGTATCCACGGGTATTTAACTGTCTATATAAAGTTTAATCCACTATCTTTTACTTTTGCTCCAAAAATTATCAACAAACTCTGTTAATTTTTTATAATAGTAATAGTAATAATAAATCGTTTATCCAAAGCAGTCTCACAAGTCATCCATGATGGCCGAGATGTTTTGCAAATGACACGAAATAGGTTAAGTTTTGCAAATTTCGCAACCTTTTTCTAGGCAAGTAGTGTGTACATTTGAAATGTAAATTGGCTTATGATACTTATATCAGTGGGTCTATCCCTCCTTATAAAGTGACTTAGATTTTGTTTTCTAAGTCACGGTTGAAAGCCATTAGATCTAAATTCAACCGTTCAAATTTCTCTTTTCTATCTCCACCCTATCTTCTCCCTCTCCTCTCCTCTCCTCACCTCCTCCTTCCTACAACCGGCTCCTTCTTCTTCCTCCTCCTCCAGCTACTCCTCCTAGCTTGATGGCGTTACCCAGCCCCTCTCCCATCCCATGGGTGCAGAGCTCCGGCAGACCCAAGCCCGCCCGCCTGCATCAACCACCTCAAGCCCCTCCAGTCGTCGCGCTACCCCATCCTGTCTCGTGCGGCCGCCACTGTCACCAACCTCGCCCCTGCCCGGTCCGGCGGCACCACCGTTGTCGTTGTACTCACCCCTGCCTGGTCCGGTGACACCACCGCCGCTACCCTCGCCGCCCCACACCCGCCTCCACCATCGGGCCAGCCTGCCACCATCGGCCCTTTTCTAAGGCCGACGGTGAACACTAGCTCTCTAAAAACCTCGAAACCCTAACTCCGACAGAATTGGAGAAGAAAGGAAGGATGGAGAGAAGAAGCTTTAGTTTTTTTAGTGACTTCAAGCATCTCCAGCAGTCTCCCAAAATTTATTTCCTACTAAGGTGCTATTAGGATGCCCCAATACTATTCATGGATTATTGGGAGAGATATTTTTGCAGTCTCCCAATAATCTCTTTCTAATAGCAACTATCATATTGGGAGAGACTCAACTCTCCCTCTATTTGGGAGATATGAGGTTAATTATTGGGGTGTTCTAATAACTTTTGAGAAAAAAATGTATTGAGATACTGCTGAAGCATTGTTTTCCCATAACCTCTCCCAATATGGTAGTTGGATTGGGGAAAGGGGGCCTGCTAGAGATGCTCATTGATGCAAAATGTAAGTCACCTTATGACTAGTATTTCTCTATCTTAAAACAGTTGAAGGACACTAGGAAGAGAGAACCGGTTATTGGGATAACTCATCGAATTCGACCATGCTATTTTCAGCAAAGAAGGGATTCAGTTTAGGGAAAAGTCTGATTTACACCCTTCAACTATAACAAGTCTGTTTTTCAACCTTCAACTACAAAACCGGATACAAATGACCCTCCAACTATCAAAATCGTCCAAACTTGGCCCTTTGAGTGGTTCCATTTTATGCAAAAATAAATAATTATATTTAAACTAAAAAATCATAACTATTTCATTTTAAATAAAAAAATAAGAAACTGATGCCAAAAGATTTCTAAAATGCAACCTACCTATTGATATGCCATGTTAAGTTATTTGGGTATTATTTATTTATGTTCGTATTATTTTATTATTTTTTAAATAATACTAGGAATAGAAATAAATAAAATGCAAATAACTTCAAATGTTGTACCAACATATAGTTTATATTTTCTGAAAACAGGTGGACAAGTTTGATATATTTTTTACTTCAAATAAATTATTTATGAATTTTTTAAGTTAAATTATTTTTTAATAATTTTTCAAAACATAAAACCGTCTTTGAAACCACTAAAAGGGCTAAATTTGCACAGTTTTGATAGTTGGATGGCCTTTTGTGTCCGGTTTCGTAGTTGCAGGTTGAAAATCATAATTTTGCTATAGTTAAAGGGTGAAAACCAGACTTTTCCCTTTATTTAACCCCAGGGAATGATCCAACCCCGTGTCCACGAACTCACCGTCAGACTCATACAAGACACCAAGCATTCAGCTCACTTCGGTGCAAACAAGGTGAACATGGCAGATTTGCAGGCCACGATCCAGTACATGGAGGCATGGAGCTGTATGACTTGTTCTAGGCGTTTGCCATAGAAAAATACCACACGCGTGCACATCCATGATCCAAACCTCCAGTTCCCGACCTGGAAACACGCGATGGGCACTGTGCTCAAGGCGCTCGCCGTCTCCCTGCTTCTTGCCGTATCCTCCGTCTTGAGCTTGCAAGCTTCTCAGGCCACCAGCCATGGCGACGAGCCGCAGGTGTACTCGTGTACATGGGGCATCAGGTTGAGCCGTGAGAGTTGGATGGTGGTCTCTCCGCTGCATCGTGTACCTCGACGATGGCAGGTCAGGCTCCTTAGTTATCACCGCTTCGTGAACAACATTTCATGTCACGTACAGAAGCCATTGTATTCTTCAACACGAGAAATTGGTGTCCATCTTCCAAAGTACTGTAGAACTTACCAGCTCCAGACGACGAGATCTTGGGACTTCCTCGGTTTCCCCAAAAACGTGCACCGGAGCCTACCCATGGAAGGTGACGTCATCATCGGCATGCTCCACACCGGCGTGTGGCCGAAGGTTTTTACGATTCCGATGTAATAAAACTTTTGGAGGTCACCGAAAAATAAGAAATTCCAGGAATTTCGTATTTTTCAAATGTTACTGTAGCATTTTATTTTTGTTTTCCTAAATTAATTAAATTTGTGCTAAAAATAGAAACAAAATGGTATGTCAGTATCGTTTTTTCGTTTCGCTACTGAAAAAGACGAAATTCTAGGAATTTGGCCGAAATTGTAAACTCGCCAGAAGACACGTGTCGAGACGTGACCGTGCGTGCAGCCAAGATCATCGGTGCCCGAGCGTACAGGCAAGGGCGTGCCGCCGGCTTGTCGCCGGAGGACACGGTGGAGCACGGCAGCCACACGGCGTCGACGGTGGCCGGACGGGTGGTGGATGACGTGGGCCTCGCCGGCCTCGCCGCCGGGTGGGCCCGCGGCGCGGTGCCGGGCGCCAGGCTGGCAGTGTAAAAGATAAGAAGTATGCTGGGATGACTTCTGTGCCAGCGAGGACATGCTGGCGGCGTTCGACGACGCCATCGCCGACGGCGTCGACGTCGTCTCCTTCTCCATCGGCAGGAAGCTCCCGTTGCCCTACTTCGAGGACGCCGCGGCCATCGGGGCGTTCCACGCCATGAGATGCGGGGTGCTCACCTCCGCTTCGGCCGGCAACTCAGCCTTGGACGGTGGGCGCGTCTGCAACGTCGCGCCATGGATGCTGTCGGTGGCGGCGAGTAGCACCGATCGCCGGCTCGTCGGCAAGCTCGTCCTCGGGAACGGCAAGACCATTGTGGTGCGCACCCAATTGATTCACTGAGCCTCACAAGATTCTGATGATCAGAAATTCAGAATCATACAATGTTTGTTCGTACTGTCAGGGAGCCTCCGTTAACATCTTCCCCAAGCTCGAGAAAGCTCCACTTGTCCTGCCGATTAACGGGTAATGCAAAGATAAGTAAACGATACGCCGTACATCAGAATTACAGAGACAAGATTACTGCATACTTCGACATGGAGTGATCTTCGTCTCGTCGATATGGGCCCCATGATTTTCATCTCCTCTGCCCTGCAGCTCTTGCCAGCCAGAGTCCCTTGCCGGACAGTCCATACAAGGGGGAAATCCTTCTCTGCCCAAGAGGAAGCAACGGCACCGGCCCTGCCCTGGCTGGCACCGCCGGCACGGTCATCGCCAACGCCGAGCCCAAGGGCGGACCCAAGGCCCGGCAACCTGGGGCGCTTGCCCCGGCTCTGCTGGCCGGACAGACATGCAACATACATGCATCTCAGCATGCCACTCTGCATCTGCATGCTGCAAAAGCTACCATGAGCAGCGTCAAGGATGTTCGCCCCGGCTCAGCAAAATCCCTAGGTCCGCCACTGGCCGAGCCCGACGTCGCCTTCGTGTTTCCCCTCCCTGCACTGACAATCAAGCAGGATCAATTCACTGAAATTCTGGCATACGTCAACAGGGCACGGTAGGATTCAGGCATTCAGCTAGTCCAAGAGCTCAGTTACCGCAGAAATGGTGAAACAAACCACAAAGATAAACCCTCTGCACTCTACACCTCTGATAATTGCTCTGTTCTGCAGTAAGCCTGTGGGCACCATCCATAGCACCAAGGTATCCTTGGACTCCAAAGCACCAACCGTCGCCTCGTTCTCATCCACAGGGCCAAACTTGATCAGTCCTGGGATCCTTAAGGTTGTTAATTGTCAAATAAGATCGATTAGAACCTTTAAATTAAAATTACAATGAAGCAAAAGACTAACGTTCTACCCCTGAAACCTGCAGCCAGACCTGTCGGCGCCGGGGATCGACATCCTGGCGGCATGGACGCCACTGTCGCCACTAACCGCAGACCCCAAAGAGAACAGGTTCGCGGCGTACAACATCATCTCAGGCACGTCCATGGCGTGCCCGCACGCCACCGGCGCAGCGGCGTACGTCAAGTCATTCCACCCCGACTGGTCGCCGGCGATGATCATGTCCCCTCATCCCTGTCCAGTGTCCACTCGCACTAGACATCGTCTCAGGTCAGGCGAACTTACGAGATGGCGACACGTGCCCATGTAGCCACGCCGATGGACCCGGCGAGCAACCCCGGCGGCGGCGAGCTCGTCTACGGCGCCGGGCAGCTCGACCCGGCGAGGGCACGCGACCCGGGCATCGTCTACGACGCCGGCGAGGAAGACTACGTCCTCTTGCTCTGCGCGGAGGGGTACAACTCCTCGCAGCTCCGGATCGTCCCGGGCTCCAACGCCACGGCCTGTCCGGCCGGCGCCAAGCTGCAGAGGGGCGGCGCCGGCGACCTCAACTACCCGACGATGGCGCACCACGCCGCGCCGGGGAAGAACTTCACCGTCCGGTTCCGGCGCACCGTCACCAACGTCGGGGCGCCGGGCTCCGTGTACGCCGCCAGGATCGCCGGCGGCGAAGGACCGTACGTCGGAGTCGCCGTGGCACCGAGGAGGCTGGCGTTCACGAGGCTGCTGCAGAAGCTGTCGTTCACCGTGACGGTCTCCGGCGCGCTGCCGGCGGGGAACGAGTTCGTGTCGGCTGCTGTCGTGTGGTCCGATGGTGTGCGTCAGGCTAGGAGTCCGATTGTTGTGCACACAGTGGATGTTCAACAGAGTAGCACACCGAATTGACGAGACTTTCAGGATGCTTCTTCATTTTGTTGTCAATGTTGCAACAGCTGACAAAATCATGATGGGGACAATTCTTTATCTGTCATTGGAAAATCCTCAATCCTGGATAAGCTATCGACAGAGGCAGCGGCAAATCATGGATTGAAAAGATTTGTGATACCATGTGAAGAATTATTCCATTGATATGCATTCAATACAAGTGGCTATGCTGGATCGAAGAAGACGATCAAATGAGCCTTCTATGATAGTAAACTATAAATTGATTAAAATTTGTTCAAAAAGAGACACTGATTAATGCAATCTCCATCTACAAATGATTTACCATTTCTCCTTTTTACTTTTACATAGTATTTGACTCCTATTGTGATGTATCACCCTCAAGCTGTCAGCATGTAAGCACAAGATGGATGCCAAGAGATCCAGCTCCCGGCTAGCATCTCGCCAGAGGCAAATATGATGAACAGAAATACATAATCATCTAACTCAACATGTTAAACAACCACCTGTCAGTATATCTCCAGTGTGAAGCTGATGATCATTGTAAGCCTGATCTCTGAGCATGACATTCGCCTCCCATTGGATACCTGCAGAGGCACTTCTAATGAAAAAGTTGCAGGATCTTTCAATCCAGCATCACAGGTAATCATGGCTCAAGAATCACCAGTAATCCTTGCAAGAACATGATCCATCCTTGAAGTGGTGGAACCGAATCCGATCTCTCACAATGATCTCCACATCATAGAGCTTTGATATGAGCTTGCTGATCGTGTGGCAATCTTTGCACACTCTAAGATTCTTCAGAATTCGAATTGGTGCCCCAGGCGTCGCATTGAACAGGCCAAACGATATGGCTAGCCGTTCACTATGCAAACGCAGGGTGGCACCCTTGGTGCGGTCCATGTCAGCAACCATAGGCGCCTCTGATAGGTCCGGCTTGTATCCAGCAGACGTGAGCCTCTGTTGAATCTCATCCAACTTCTTGTAGATCTCTTCAGACTGAGGATGTGATGTGTCACCTGCGACAAACTGATGCACAGAGCCAGCCATTTCAATGGAGCTGAAACCCGGTTCCTTCTTGAAACCATCTTCGCTCATCAACCGCCGGATCATTCCCACATCATTCCACCGCTGCGCGGACGCGTAGACCCTCGAGAGCAGGACATAGACACCACTCACACTCACAGCATCATCAGGAACGTCAAGCGCCAGCTTGGCCATGGCCTCGCTGAGCTCCAGTCCAGCATTCCTCTTGCAGCAGGCGTCAAGCAGGCTCCTCCAGATGATGGAATCAGGCCTGCACTTCATCCCAGCCACAACGTCCAATGCCTCCTCAATGAGTCCTGCACGCGCAAGGATGTCCACCATACACCCATAGTGCTCGATCCTGGGCCTGATCCCGTACTCGCTTACCATGGCAGCAAAGTACCCCCTGCCTTCCGCCACCAGCCCGCCATGGTTGCAGGCGCTGAGCACCGCGACAAAGGTGATCGCGTTCGGCACGACATTCTCCGTCCGCGTCATGCGGTCGAACAGGTCCAGCGACTCACGGACACGGCCGTGGTTGGCGAGCGCGAGGACCATGGCGTTCCAGGACGCGAGGTCCCGCTCGGGCATCCGGTCGAACACCTGGCGCGCGAGCTCCACGGCCCCGCACTTGCCGTAGAGGTCGACGAGCGAGTTGTTGATGAGCACGTCGCGGGACACGTCCCCAGCGTCCCCTGCGCCGCCGAGCTCGCGGAGGAGGAGCGCGTGCGCGTAGAGCCCGAGCGAGAGCGCGCCGGCGCCGGCGCAGGCGCCGAGGACGCTCTGGACGGTGTAGGCGTCGGGGCTCAGGTCAGGGCGATCGCGCTGCATCTCACGGAACAGCGCGAGCGCGGCGAGGTGGTCGCCGTTGCCCGCGAGCGCGTCGACGGCAGTGTTCCACGACACGAGCGTCGGTGCCGGGATGCGGCGGAAGAGCGCGACGCCTCGTCGGGGAGGCCGCAGGAGGCGTAGAGGTGGACGAGGGAGTTGGAGACGACGGCGTGGGCTGGAGCGAGGCCGATCTTGGCCGCGAGCGCGTGGAGCTGGCGGCCCTCCGGGAGCGCGGCGAGGAAGGCCGCCGCGGAGAGCGCCGCTGGGAGGGAGAAGTGCGGCGGGGGCGCGGCGGAGGAGGAGGGGGAGGAGGTGGAGTGGAGCGAGCGGAAGAGGAGCAGCGCGCGGTGGGAGAGGTCCGTCCGGCGGGCGCGCGCGAGGGAGCGGAGCAGGTTGAGGGAGGAGCGCGCGGTGGCGGTGGGAGAGGAGGCGTCGGAGCTGCTGCGCGGTGGAGCGGCGGGGAGGGAGGAGGTGGTGGCGGCGAGGGAGGGCATGGTGGTGGTGGGGTTGGAGCGGCGGCAGCGCAGGCGCAGGTCATGGTCACCGGCGCGGCGCCGGGGATTGGAGAGGTTTTGGGGGGTTTGGATTGGAGAGGATAATGGTGGGGGAGACGGGTCGTGTTCGTGTGGACGGCAGCGCGCGCGCCATGGGTTTGGCGCACGATCGGGAAGGAGATCTTTTCTGTGCATGGGCTTTCCCTTTCGGCCTGCCATCTCATGGGCTCGTGGGATTTCTTCACGGTCCAATTAGACAATGCGTCTGCTACGAGATCCGTCTACAACAATATTTGTCGTCGAGGCGCTGAAATGATGTAGGTTTTTGTCATGTTTACTAAAAGGATGAAGTCCAGTTTACCCTCTAAACTCTTACAAAACTTTAATTAAAAAAAACTCTTACAAAACTCTAAGTTTCACCCTTAAATTATAAAACCAGATATTGTGCACCCCTAAACTATGAAAACCGTTCATTTTACACCCTATGACAATTGAAAGGTGGTTTCCGGCTGACGTGGCAAAAACAAGCAGTTTCGTCGTATGTGGCTCCCAGATGATAGAGCCACGTCACCTCTTCCTACCTCAACTTCGCCCGCCGCCGCGGTCGTCGGTGCGACGCGGGCTCGGATCCAAGCGTGGTAGGCGTCTAGGCCGTGCGGACGCGGGGCCTGCAGGCGGCTGCGCGAGGCGGCTGCAGCTCTGCTGGGAGGGTGGCGAAGCGGCACGGGCACGGCCGGCGGAGCTTCACGGGCAAGCGCGCGGTAAGAGGCAGTGTGGGCGTGTGGCACGACGTTGCGCGCGCGGCAGGCGGAGCAACGTGATCTGGCGCCCAGGCGCTCACGGCCCCCGACCTCTGCCCTGCGCTCACTCTGCCGGAGAATCAGTGGCCCCTCGAGCTCCATGCCCCCAATCTCACCCCCATTCAATGGAGCCCAACCTTCGATTTTGCAGCACTGGTGAAAGGCAGCGAGATACGGCGCTCTGTCCTCGCCGTGCCCAAGGCTCCATGCCACAGGGGCAGATGCTTGGATCTTAGTACAGAAAATTCAAGCGCAATGGTGGAGCTCCCCTTCGGGATTTAGGCTCCAGTGATTCATGAGGGGACATCAAATTCCTTTTCTTTGCGTTTTATGGCCACGGATAGAAGCAAAAATTGCATAGGTTAAAAAGATCACTCGAAGCTCGTCGGATATGGCTGGTCGGTGGGAGCTCAACACCGCCGCAGGCCCGCAGCTCGACGAAGTGCGCGCAGCTCACCTTGCGTCGCCGCCTTTGCTGCCTCGCCTTGCTCCGAACCACGCTCCTCGCCTATTCCCGGGCTGGAGTCCTGGAGGCACGCGAGAAGGCTAGCCACCGGGAGGCAGAGCAGAGCACCTCTCGTTCGACTGGTGACCGAGATCCGCGGACTCCAAGCCCATCATCGATGGCCGGGTGCCCAATATTGGACACAGGGAAGCGCAAGAGGGCACGCCTCTCCGAGTCGACTTCGCCGGCAGCCACCGCCGCCGCCATCCTCGGCCCTGGGGCATCACGCGGTACCTGGCGGCGAGATCGGCACGGAGGTGCGGTAGAGAAAGAGGGAGAGCGACCGAGAGATAAAGATATGTGCTGACGAGGATGGTTGGGCAGCCGATGTGAACGCCAGCTAGCACCAAAACCAGCCTCTGGTGGACTCACGGGCTTTTCTATCCGGTTTGGATTGTTTGGGGTCGTTTGATATCTGGTGTTGTAGTTAAGGGTTGAAATTTAGACTTACGGAAGAGTCGTGTGACATCCCCGATTTTTGAACGGCACGAAGTTTGACCAAAGTTAAAATTTGATCAAAATTCGACATAAATTTGAAATAAAAATGTATAATTGATCAAGAAGATTGGGAGAACATGTTTGACACAAAATTGGAATGAACTAGGGTATGGAAATAGCACAATTAAATGGAGAAAGAAAAATGAGAAAAGTTACTATTGCAAATCTGAAAATCGGGGTTTGAATTTCAGTTTTGGCCATGTTGAGCAGCAAAGTTTGAGTGATCATAAAAATTTATTGGTTGATCTTTTGACCGTGGTACAAAAACAAAAGTTGTAAAGTAAGGTATAAAGAACAACTATGTTTTTGGGTTCAGCGTGAGCTTAAATGTAAATCAAGTAGAAAAACGTGATTGAAAATCGAATCAGAAAAAGACTTGAGAAAATTTAGGGTAAAGTGGCTGAGATGTAAATTCTTAAATTAAGCTCAAACCGTTGAGAATCTGAAAGAGGTCCAAAAATAAGAAATGAAATTCAAGTCAAGGCAAAGAACTTTTGTATTTTGAGGAATAGCATGTTCTATTCAAAATTTGGGAGTAATTTGAGTTTGAATTTCTGAACAAGGTTAGGGTTTCAGAGTTCATATGAACACCTTAACCCGACCGATGATCGAGGCTCGAATTCGAGCGTTTGGTTGAGAATTTGAATATGGAGCTAAAATAGAAAATGAAATTGGATGTGTTATGGACAAGTTTTATTTGGGGATCGAGGAGAGTTTGAATGGAAATTTGAAAGTAATTTGAAGAATTCGGTTTCGGGTTTGAAAATGGGGAATGAAATTGGCCGACATTGGAGCTTCGAATTCGCGCTACACACTGCTCGAATCGAAAAGGTTGCAATATGAAAGTTGGAGAGTTTGGTTTTCTCTACAAGTTCTATGTTCGGAGTTTGGCAAGTTTAGATGAGGTTTTGGAAGAAATCGTGGCCGCCATATCTCGGTTCAAGAGCTCGGAAGGGGGCAATGGCGACCGACGTCGGTGCGGAGGTCGGTAACTCCGGCCACGTGCCGTTGTGCATGTTTTTCACCGTGTCAATGGCTGCAGCAGGAGGTGGCGATGTTCTGTGGTGGCTTTCCGTCGATAAATAGCCGCCCAGGGCGTCGCTGCTGCTCCTTTTCCTCTCTTCGCCGTTTCCAGCCACCTCTTGATCGCCGGCGAGATTCTCCGTCGCGCGCCACCGTCCCTCCTTCTTTCTTCGATTCCTTCCGCACAAGCCTTCCTCTCGGTCTTCTCTACCTCTTCGATCAATCCCCGTTGAGTTTCATCCATCATAGAACCAAGCGCCTCCGTTTTTCCCCATCTCTCTCTTCACCGCCACCCGCCATGGTCGTCGGCGCACGTGGGCAGCCCTCCTCCGTCCGTCTCGGTTCGGTATAGTGGGTGAGCTAGCTTCCCCTTGGTCCCCTGGTGCTTATAGGCTAGTTGTTGGGAAGGTTTGCGGCTCGGGTTGGCCGGTTGCGCGGCTCGCCGCCGCGCTCGCCGCCGTGCGCACGTCCGCCATGGCAGGCGCACGTGAGCAGGCCGTTCGGGGCCACCGCAGCTCGCGTTAGGGGTTGCGTTAGCTTCGCCTCGTCTCGCTGGTGCTCGTGGACCTGTTCGTCGGGGCAGTTTCGCCGCCGCTCAGCCGGCCGGCGTGTCGTCGCCGTGCGCCGCCGCCTAGGTTGCCGCGGAGGCGAGTTTGTGTGAGGAGCTGTCGGGTTTTGGGGCTAGGCGAGTACGCGGAGGCGAGGCGGTGCCGTAGGGCTCGGTGTCGGGGTCGGGGGACCTCGCCGCCGGCGAGACGCCGTCGGTCAAGGTCGGCGAGAGCGCGGTCAGCGCGTCCTCTGTTTGAACGGAGGAGAAGGACCGTGGGGAGGAATATAGGAAAGTCCAGGGGTGTTTCTGCAAAAGTGTTTAAGAGTTTTCTAAATAGATTTAAATTTCGAGTATTTCACCTTTTAATTCATAGAAAATCACAGAAAAATCCAAAAATGATGAAATAAATTTTGTTGAACTTGTTTTAAAATTTGTCATCCATTAAAAATGCTAAGTCAATAAGTATAGGTAATTAATTTAATTCCTTTAATTAAAGTAATTAAATAAATGTTTAATAATTTCTAAAAGGATTAAAATTCTGAATAATTCTTTTATAATTAGAAATGATTTCTAAAATTGTTTTATGTATTTATTTAAATGCTTTACCCTTTAGAAAATGATTTTAAATCATTAAAAATAAACTAAAAATGATTTAAGGCAAGTCTTATTAAAGGAAAAATGTAGGTCTATCTTTTAAAAATCTTGGGTAGTTTGTGTTGGCTTGCAACTTTATCGAGAAGGGAAAGTTGCTTAGCTTTTTCATAAAGTGTTGCATCGCATATCACTATCTTGCATTACGTTTTAGTCTCTCAAGCTTCGGAGTACGAGCTCGTGGGATTCGCGGAGGAGCAGCGACAAGTCAAGGAAGTGATCGTCGTCGCTCCGGAATCTCGTATCGCGGAAGGATCTAACCTGCTCGTGATTCCAGGCAAGCCCCGGTGCATCTTTGAATCACCCATTTATTTCATAATATTCATGAGTCCAAATTTTATGATTTTATGTGCATTAGGTTAGGGATTGGTTGAAACCCTTTGATGCATGAAATATTCCTTGGTAGAACTATCCTTGCTTAGTTAAGAAATTTGATTAGCAATGTCTACATTGGCTATGCTTAGAAAGGTTAAGTAAAAGATGATGAACTAGGTCATCACCAATCTTATATGAATCATGAAAGATTCGAGTTGAAAGATAGTGGGCAGAAGCTGGTAGGAGAGATTGAGGTAAGCTCGATCCATAGTTCTGCCTACTGGATTAAGTGACTAAGGACCGTTCCGTTGTTTAAGTGATTGATCAAGTGATTCTACCTGGTTTCTTACTGGGTTATGGGACCAGTAAAGCCAATTAGATTAGTTGGTTTACTGATTGGAAATATCGCTTACCCGTGCTTGCTGGGTCGGAGAAAGGCGGGATCGTAACCTGTAACTCACGGGGTGGTCGCCAGACGTGGGACCCACGTGGGGGTGCGTTCCCGGGTTCGAGTAAGGATATTTCCGGTCGTTGGCCCAGCTGATTGAAAGGTTGTTGCATACAGTAAGTACGACTGTGCGTGACTGGGGGCTAGGTATCTCCTGCAGGAAGTACATGGATCCGGATCGACACAACTCTTGGTTATGAGTGCACTTGATCAGGTTTTAAACATCGTAGAGGAAACAAGTTGAACAAGATCAGTGTGATTCATAAATGCTGATTGAGCTTAGTACCACCTGTATGCAAAATATTTTATAACCTAGATGGCTAAGTAACAACTCAACTGAGCATAAAATACATCAAATATAAGGATCAAGTTTTAGTAATGCTTTTTAGCAAAAGAGTTGAGTCAGCCAAATCCACATACAGCCCACTCATAATCCTTGAGAGTCTTTTCTTTGGTAAGGCGGGTAAGTCTTGCTGAGTACCTTCGTACTCAGGGAATCTCCCTTTTGTTTTTCAGAAGAAGCTACTGAGGGGATCACCAAGAAGATCCAGAAGACCTAGATCATCGTGGTCCCGGTGATTCTAGGGTTAAGCTGGAGGTTGTAGATATGTGGGATATAGAACTACCTTTCTTATTTTTCCCCTGGTTTGTATTAAACTCTTAATAATGGCTTGACTTGCATTTAAGTTCTCTTCAAAACCTGGCTTGTATTAAGTAAGAATCTTGGTATGTTGTGTAAAAATGATAATGCTCGTTGTGTTCTCCTTACCGAAAACGATCCTGATGTATGGCAAAGATATGAGTTAACATGGTTTATCGAGGAGTCCTTGGGACACTCGACAGATCACCAGTTTAAACTGTTTGACGTGCGTCTGATAACCGTAACAGGTCGTTATGGCGCACTTGAGCCAGTTTAAATTGGCGGTTCTGCCACAAGTTGAGGGGGTAATCTAGACTTATTCCTTACTAAAATCATAATTGTGTCATACTAAGGATTCCGTGCTAGCATATCATGGCACCCGCAACGTGCAATAGAAAAACGATGCTCCAAACGTCATATCATGAACGATGCTTGATTCTTCAAATTTTCTGCAGCGTGCTATCCTCGATGGTGGGTCCCAAGAGCAAATAAACAATACAATAGAAAATACATCTTGCATGTGATAGGACATCTTGCATGTCTCTTCTGTGACCCAAGCTGAGCAACGGATCTTTTTTTATTCTCTCGACATCGAGGAAACTACATACCTCGATGCTCGGATTTTTCGTGTGTTCCGATGCTCAGATAGGAGAGAGTAACTTCAAGCATCAAAAAATTGATACACTGTGGGTGCTCTAGAATCCATTGATCATATCTTCTTTGCCCGCCCCCTAGGAAGTTTCATCTGGTGCTTTGATTGGGATGGTTTCCCTACTTCAATAGCCGGCCTTATGGGCAGCTGGCTGAATAACAAGCTTAATGCTAGCAAAGACCTTGGCTTGTTTTTCTTTGCAGGTTTCCTATGGGCTATTTGGAGGGCTAGGTACAGGATGACAATAGATAGTAAACCTCCCAAATCTCCAACTGAAGTGTTGCTTTGTGGTCTCTCTTTTTCTGCAGAAGTGGACGGTCCTGCTCAAGGGAGATGATCGAAGCTGGAACGAATGGGGGCGTCAAGTAATGAACTGGCTCCAGAGCTTCACTCCGTCTAATGCCCTTCTGTCAGATGTGTTTGAACTCTGAACTTCTAAGCGTGTAATAGGAGTAGCATGTTATTCTACTTTTGTGGCCTTATGTACGCTGGTAGCCCCAGCCATGTACCGTACTATTGGCTTTTTTAAAAAGCAGAGTTGATCTCCTTAAAAAAAATATTAGAGAATTTCGTGCTTGTCTGCAGGAGCAGGTCTCAACTCTTGCTGACTGTGCATCGTCCAACGTGGGAATGGGACGAAACACGGAGCCGTACAGAGTCCGTGCTGCTGCTGATACAAAACCAACATTGCAAAGAGCCAAGGACTGCCCTGCCCCATGGTACGTGAAACTGTTCCAAGTCGGGCCATGCCAGTATGCCACCATCAGATACCCAGCAGGCTCTAGTTACAACTGTCAAAGCCACTCCATGAAAGAAAGAAAAACAACTGGGCACCGGAGACCGCCCACATGCCCAGAATTTAGTTCACCCAACCACATGCTCCAACCAACCAATGTAGCCTCACAAGCCACACGCCATGCTTTTTAGGCCAAGCCTAAGGACAGCATTTTCACAACCATGTGAGCCCACACTGATGCTGTCTGTCCATACCAAAACGGTAACACTGCACATGGTCATGCCGACCGCCTCAAATTCAGATTCAAAGAATCCTAGCAGCAGCCAGCAAACCAGAACAAGGGAGCTCAGAATGAAACAAGCAAAAATGTAGTAGTACTATATCATCATCTGCTACGGACTACACAGTATCTTACTATTACTAATTACTAATTGGAGGCTACTTTTGAGGGCTCCAGGTGATGCCACCTAGGATCCTAGGTGGACAACCAAAAAAATAGAGAAATCCTAGAAGTTCTCTCAAAAAAACAAAACATCCACCTAGGATCCTATGTGGACACTAATATATTTTATTTAATAATTATCCATTACAACTAATAAATATGAAGTAGCCCCTATGTATGTATCTAAACTACCCCTAAACCTTAATCTAGATTGTATATTATAAAAAAATCTTAAGATGCACCAATATAAAATTCTAAATTACTATTTCTATCATTATTAACATTGCTGCTGTCACACCTGGTTTAGAAAGAAAACCATCTCATATGTGTGCCAGGATCAAGTTTCACACATATGATAGACTCCATGAATAAACAGAACACAAAGTTATAGCGGAAATAATAAAATAAATACAATACAAACGTTTTCTAGCAACGGAATCTTGAACTCTTCACCACAGGCAGTTGACTGGGGGTTGCGTACGCCTAGCATCATCTTCAACAACTTCACACACCTTCTGAATACTAAGCAGCAATAAGCAAGGATGAGTACACTTATGGTTGGTACTCAGCAAGGCCACCGAAATAACCAGAACAATTTAATTAATATCCACTTTCAATAAATTAATCATGTGAGGGTCCAGGCCGTTCATGACCGTGAACACGGCTGTTATAACAGTTTTACACTCTGCAGAGATTGTACACTTTCACCACAATTCGCGTAAAAGTCCCGAGGAACTTTAGACCCAACCATGCTGCACCACAAAGGCGCATACCACACTTCCGAGGTGTGATTGCATAGGGACGCTACGAAGCCTTTACAAAGAATTCCTACATGTGTGTCTGTTCCCAGCACTTACGGTTTCAACAGAAGACAGAGTCTTCCGATCCCCGCACCAACACATCCACAAACAAATAACAACCCAACAGGCAGCACAAACACAACATGTAGTTCATCTAATTATTCAGCTAAGACCAGAGCCATGTAGTACTGTGGTTGTACGGTTAATCCCGGGTGGTTCTCCATGTTCCGATTAACATATATGATATTATAAAAGCACAGGTAGAAGGATGGTTAGGGACACTTGCCTTTCCGCAAAAGAATATCACTGCTCAGTCTTCAACTCTTGTTCTTGACAGCTTCGGAATGATGCTCCTCTAATCGTAGCAAACATCGAGCACAAGCACAAACATGCAAGCAAAGAAATAGATACAACTAAGAACAATACACCAATCAAAAGAAAAACTTTGAAAGAACGTATGAAACGATGAGGCTCGTTACTACGGTCTTGAGGGCATAAGGAACGTTGAAAACGGAACAACGGTTGGAAAGGTATAACTATCGAAAGGTTTATAATACAAAAGAAACAAAGGACTATATACTTTTTTTATTTTAATTAATAAAAGGCATGTAATGAATATTTAGAGAAATATTAAATATTTAAATTAATCAAAATTATACTTTGATATGAAAATACGGGTTAAAGCTTAATCAATTTTATTTGCAAATATTTATATAATGATTATACTAATTAAATATTTTAATTTGCAAGAAAGCATGTGAGAGCATCTAGACGAATAACATAATGTCTCGCGTTGGACTAAACAAGTTATATTAAAAACTTATTCAAGTTGTGAATTAACCATATTAATTTAGATTGCGCAAAATCGGTGTTTAAACCTAGTTAGATTTTAATTATGAAAACTAATTCAATAATTGTTAATCAAGTTACATGTCATTATGAAAGTTCGGATATAACCTATGTAGCTTTTATTCATAAACAAGGTGAATGCTCATTAACCATATTAAATTAGCTTATGAAAGCCGAGGTATATCCTATATAGCTTTTAATTGGAAAGACTAGTTAAATAAGAATTAGGCAAATTAATATTTATTAATTTATTTCAAAACATGAAACATGGTAAACAACACTGGTGAACTAAACTCTACGCTTATAGAAGATTAACGCAACAAAAACAAGGTTAAACGGAGTTAAAACGTGAAATCTAGGGATAAAACAAGGTTCAGGGGCTTCTTTGTACTAAATCTAACCTTCGAGGGGCTTAGATAGAAGAAAACAAGGACCTAAAGCATAATTTTGTATAAAAACAGAAGGACTTTTGAGTAAAAAGACAAGACTGGAGGGCAGGTTAGATTTTTAGAAAGACTAGGGACTAAACTAGAAGAAACAAGACCTAAATCTAATTACTTTTGAACTGAGATGGACTACGGATTGATTTGCAAGGAATACAGGGTTGTTTTTTCAAAAGAACCCTGGCCGGCTGGTTGACTTGATCTGACCGAGGTTTATATCTAACCTAGACCATTGATCTGAGATCGGACGGCGGGAGGCCTTCCGGGCGAGTTGGGTCGCCGGCGTCGGCGGCAGGCGGCGGCGCCATGGTGGTGGCTCGCCGGAGCACAGTGATTCTAGGGCTAAGAGCCACCGTTTCGTGTGATTCCAAGCTCTGGAGCAAGATGGGGACTGGGGGTTCGGATTTGAGGGTTCTTCTCGGGGATTACGCGATGGAGACGGCCGGCGACGACGAACCGCGGCTGGCGAACTCCGACGAGGGTGGACGCACAAGACAGAGCAGAAGAGAGAGGGAGAAGAGGCTCGGCGTGCTGCTCACCTTCCTGGTAAACTCCGAAGCAAGCTCTTGGAGGCGGACATACGGCCAAACGGTGGGGTAATGGTGGCGGCGCTCGAGTTCGATGGCGGCGGTGCCCTGCTTCTCGGGTCGACGCGGTGGTGATGCTCTGGTGGCGGAACGACGACAGGGATGGGTTGAACAGGTGCTCCTCGGTGTCTCGAATCTCGTGGACTTGTCAATTTCCTCCGGCGACGAGTGTGGCCATCGGATTGGAGCTAGGCAGAGGCCGGCGACGCTCGGCTCTTCTTCGGCTCCGGACGACGGCGCTGCGCGAGGAGAAGGGCAAGGGAGCTCGGGGCTGGGGTTTCGGCTTGCAGGTCGAGGAAGGCTCGAGGCGGCGCTATAAATAGGCCGGTCCCAGGGATCCCATGGCTTGCGCACCACAAAGAAGGGCGGCGGCGCGGGTGCAGCACGGACTCGAGCAGAGTCCTGCTTGGCGACAGAAGGAAGAAGATGAAGGCGCTGACAGGTAGGGCCCGCATGTCGGTGAGAGAAAGAGAGAGCTGGGAGGAAGAGGAGTTGGGCCGGGAAAGGGAATTGGCGGGTGGGCTGGGCTGCTAAGCTCGCAGACGCTGGGCCACGGAGAGATGGGTCGGCCCATGAAGGAAAGAAGATTTTGAGTTATTATTTTGGGAAAACATTTCCAGTTCAAAAACAAATGCATTTAAACCATGAAAAATTCTCTCCAAAACTCCAAAAATCCTAGGAAAAATTCCAGAGACAGAGTTGGTGACTTTAAACCAAAATAAAATATTTGGAGCTCATAAAAAGAGAATTTAAAGCCTTCCAATAAATGGATTTGACTTTAGGAAAAGAGAATTAATTCCCAGAAAATCTAGGAAATTCTCAGGAAGGATTTGATCGACGCCTAATCGTATTTTGAAAACTTCAACACTCAAGAAAGATGAGATTCAACGACAAGAATGCAACACTTCAATTAAGACAACATAAAGCATATTTATTTTATTTAGAAAAATGTTTATTTTTCTTATAGTAAATTTCCTGTAAATTAAACAAATGTTGAAAAAGTTTGAATAAATTGTAAAAATTGTTTATTTAATTTGACTTTCTAATCACATCCCGAAATCTCAAATTTCGGGGTGTGACAGTTGCGCCATGAATATGTATGAGAGAAGACACAAGAATACATTTTTATATTATTCATATAGCTCAAACAATAAAAAAACACATACGGAGGTGTGATACTATGTGAAAAAATTTTGTGACTAAGTAAGGAGTTTGCTACGGTACTCTAAAATAACTATGAGATGGTCACGATGGCCACAATGATATAGCCATCAATTTAATTAGATCAGATGGTCACGATGATATACTAACTCTTAGGGGGTAATAGATTAATTTTTATTTATATGTTTTTCAACTTAAAAAATAAATAAAATCTGAATGTTTTTCTCTCTATTAGTGATGCTTCATCTTTTTTCTCTCTACTTGTACATGACATGGCCATTTATTTTCATCCAAAATCTGAACATTTTTATTGTCTACGTGATCGACATGACCACTTTTTGTCCATAATACGAACTGAACTTGACTGTACATGACAAGAAATATGGAAACAAAAATCAAAATCATGTTGTGCATACATGCATGTATGAGGTTGGTGGTAGTTAAGTAGGCGATTAATAAGTGGTTCATATTTTCTAATTGATTTTTCTCAATGTCTATTCATGGTCCATATTTAGTTAAAATATTACCTCTTAAAGGTAAAGAGGTGTATCGTAGAAGGCCCCCCTAAACTAAATCTAGAATATATATTATAAAAATCATAAGATGCACCAATATAAAATTATAAATTACTATTTCTATTATTATTAATATTATTGTGTCATATTAATGTATGAGAGAAGACATAGGGACGAATTTTTATATTGTTCACATAGCTCAAACAATAACAACACATATGGAGGTGTGATATTATGTGAAAAAAATTATGACTAAGTAAACATATTGTAATTAGATAATAATAATAATAACTATGTATCTTTAGAGTATGGTATTTGAAATATTTAATAGATGAAAGATAGAGTACTATAGATAATTATAATTATTAGCTATAATTTTTATTTTTATATTAATTCTAATTAGCCCGTGCGGCAGCACGGGTTGATAGGCTAGTATATCTAGGCTAGTATATCTAGTCTCAATTCGATCTGCCGGGGGTGGTTAATGCCTTAATGGACAACATATAGGTGGGGTGAGGTGTGACTACGGCGATGAAGCACCACACCGACGTCAGAAACATATCATCATCATCATAATCCTTGAGGCCCAGCCATGGATTTCTTTATTGCTGCCTAGTACATATGGTAAGAAGAAAGCGGCCTCTATAATCCAGTCGATCAATCAAACGGTGTAGGACTGCTGGATGGTCTCGATGTCCAATCCCTTCTGCCTCACCACCGACTCCATCCTCCCCTTCAGGGTGTTCACCTCTCGCAACCTGCAGCACAAACAGACGGCGCGGTTCAGATGCCACATTCAGCGAAGACGCTCCTGGCACGACTGAGGTTGGGCAAAACCAGAAGATTCAGAATAGCACGTACCTCGCCATCTCTGCTCTCCTGCGTGCCTCTTCCGCTAACTGGTTAAGTTCATTGAAGGTCGTCTTGTTCTCGAAGATGGATGACTCTGGTGCCTGGAGCCCGTGGAGTGTCCTCTGAGCATGCGCCCACCTGAGCTCCCTTTCTTCCCTCCCAAAATCCTTCTTCCTCGTGAATGCGATCTGCAAACACAGATGAGAAACCATTTTGGCAGTCAGCAAACTGAATGTTGAATGTCAACAAGCATTCTCCTTGTGTGTTGGACCTACCCTCTGCTCAAGGACGAGATCCCACGCCCTTCCGCTCAGAGCGTAACGGATGAGGAACTTGATGATATCCAGCGGGAAGTAGAAGACAACGTTGTAGAGCCAGATGACACCAGCCCAGCCCCATCCAATGCCCTTGATCGCAGCAAATGCCCAATTCGCATATACAGCAATCAGCGTAGCGATCTGGAAACAACACAATGTGAGCAAGACGAAACACAAAAAAGGCAACATGGCAGTAAGACATGAAACTGAATTCAGAGAATTTCAGGCTGCTCACCAGCTGTGCGACCAAGAAAGCAAAAACCAGCAAGAACCCAGGACGCTCCACAAATGACCAGCTGCGAGACCTTGTCACAAAGATGAGAGCCTGACTTATGGTGCTAACTTGAAGGTACACGGCAGAGGCAAGCTTCTGAAAATCATCCTGGGCAGTTTTTTCAAGGCTTTCGACACCAAACACTCGCTGCAGATTGGGAACAAATGACAAGGGTGATCAGTTGGTACTACATTGAATGACCTATACAAAAACATTAATAATGCTCAAGAAACTATCGGTCTATACCGGGAAGAAGTCAGTCTTGTATGCAGCCCAGAAGAAAATGACTGTCATCATGGCCAAATACCCACCAAGAACTACTCCAGTTGCAAAGATCTCAGCTAACTTCCAACTATCAGGCTGTGGAGATGGTTTCACTCTGTCCTTTGAGATAGTCATGATGGTACCTATTCATGTCAAAAGGTCGAGGTTGTTAGTTAACCTAATCTGCTACTTAATTTAAAGGTGTAGATTTCAACAGAGTAAATAATTGATCAACTAAAGGTTTTACTCCCTTCATCAATTAACTAAAAGCAGGCTTACCATCATTTAGGATGGCAATTATCAGGACCATAAATGGTGGGAAGTCAAACTTCCATATCAGTGCAAGAAGCATAAAACCAAGCTGTGACAACAAAGATGTAGAGATCAGATAAATTATTGGTCCAAGAAGCCAACAGAGCACTATTTTCTAAATAATAAAGACTAAGTACAAATACATACCACAATACGGATGGTAATTGACACAGCATATATCTGCAAAGCATGAATGCACTATGAATATACTGAACAAAGAATAGAACACTAAGAAACTGAAAAGACACTAGAGAATTCACATACTGTATAATTCTTCATCCTTTGGAAAATTGCCCGACTCGTCAGCACAGCACTAATAATCACACTAAGGCCTGGTTCAGTCAGGACAATGTCCGACGCACTACGTGCTGCGTCGGTGGAGTCAGCAACTGCAATACCAATATCAGCCTTCTTCAAAGCTGGGGCATCATTTACACCATCCCCAGTCATGCCACAAATGTGTTTCATTGCTTGCAAGCGTTTCACGATCTCATACTTGTGTTCTATTAAGCAACAGAAAAAAGATGAGCTAGATGTCAGTACTGCAAACAGATGGTGAAAAACGATTGATCCCTATGAAGAAACAGTGATATAAAACAGATAATCTCCAAAATTTTACCTGGAAAGACTCCAGCAAATCCATCAGCCTTCTCGATCAAGTCATCAACTGGCAAAGAAGCAATTGACTCATCCTTATCTTGTCCGAGTAAAGCAGATGAAGGGTACATATTGGTACCCATTCCCAAACGACGTGCTGTTTCCTTCCCAATAGCAAGCTGATCACCTGAAAAAGGAAAACATAGGTTGAATCAATAGTAACATACAGCAATCCATTAGTACGCAATAAATCCAGATTTGGAGCAATCCCCCAAGAGAGGGTGGACAGTAATGAAATACGACAAACCTGTAATCATCTTGACATTGACACCAAGATTGAGCGCCCTTCTGATTGTTTCTGCACTATCATGACGTGGGGGGTCAAAAAGTGGCAAGAGACCAATGAACTGCCATGGTCCTCCAGGGCTCTCTTTCCTACCATCTGGCACTTCCTGTACCATGAGTATTGTCAGCCAGTACAACAGAAATTAAGCCAAAGACTGAAACAATAGTTCATGTCAGGGGATCTCAAACCTGGTAAGCCACACCAAGGGCTCGCAGACCACGCTCAGCAAATTTGTCAATCACAGCTCTGACCCTTCTTTCAATGTCCGATTTGTTGTGTGCAAGATGAAGTATCTGTTTAACTTCCACTATTAATAAGTGAAATCATCATCACAAGTGTAGAGTTACCAATATGTGCTTAAGAAGACAGTACCTGCTCTGGTGCTCCCTTGCTAACACGATGCATTCTTCCCTCTCCATCAAGGTAGGTTAAAGCTGTTCTTTTGTCAGTTGGATTAAATGGCAGAAAGTGAATCTCTTGAACACCAGCACGAGCCTTTTGTCAAGCAGGCAAAATAAAGAATAGATGGTTAGAAGAAAAGTAAATTAGCTGCACAACACAAACTCAAAAGAAATCCGATTACCTCCTTTGGATCAGCCAGCATACCAACTATTGTGGCATCTATGGCATCCTGATTTTCTGTACGAGAAGCTCTGGCGGCCATCAGAATTACCATATCCTGGTCAACACCTTTTTGGAATACCTGATGCAGTTGATTTGCAATCGTGTTATAATCGCTGCAACAGTGCATAGGAAGAAATACCATTGATCTAAAAGCTTACCTCAATCAGACTCTTGTCCACCGTCAATTTGTTCAAGGTTAATGTCCCAGTCTTGTCGCTGCAAAGAACATCCATGCCAGCCATTTCCTCAATTGCTGTCATTCTCTTAGTAATTGCTCCCTAAACCAGTATGCAAAATTTAGTATATTCGATACCCATATGAGATCACATGAAACATCAAGATTCTCCTCATTGTACAAGCGCATACCTGTTGAGCCAAGCGATGCGCCCCAATTGCCATAGTCACAGAAAGGACAGTGGGCATGGCAATCGGAATTCCTCCAATCAGAAGCACCAGTAGATTGTCGATTCCAGGTCTGTAAGCCCTGTGTTGGATAGGGTACATGACGATAAGCTCCACAGCCATTCCCACAGCAATTGAACAGATGCAGAAGTTCCCGATGGCAGTCAGAACCTGGATAGTGAAACAATAGAAGGCCATCACATCATAAATTTGCTGATGAAGAAAGTATGCAAGTGCTGAGAACAGGATTAGAAGCTTGCCTTCTGAAAATGACCAACTTGGTTTGTTGAATCGACAAGGTGTGCTGCCTTGCCAAAGAATGTGTGCACACCAGTGGCAATGACAACTGCCTCAATTTCACCCTGTTTGCAAGTGGAGCCAGAGTACACTCCATCACCAGGGCCCTTGGTCACTGGAAGGGATTCACCAGTGAGTGCAGACTGCATAAGAGCAACTCAGAAAGTCAGAAGAAGCACAACGTCTAGGATCCACAAATGCACACAAAAGCAGAGCAACTGCGATTTGCAATGACCTGGTCGATTTTCAGGGGATCACCCTCAAGCAGACGAGCATCAGCTGGAATGATATCCCCAAGTTTAACACTGATGATGTCTCCTGGCACAAGGATAGCTGATTCCTCCTCGTTCCACTGGCCATTTCTGAGAACCTTTTATCACAACAAACCAAAATCAGTGTCCCCAGGTAACGACTGTGTTGCAATCACACAACAAACAAAATCCTTTCAACACTGTACCTTGGCCTTGGGGGCAAGGCGGGCCATGAGAGCGGCCGCGGCATTGCCAGCATTGTTCTCCTCGATGAAACTGATTGTGGAGTTGATGATGAGCAAAGTGATGATCCCCACAAAGTCCTGCCAGTCCGGTGGCTTCCCCTGGAAAGTTCAGGAAGAACACCCATCAAATCCTCTGAATCCACAGTTCCAACCAAGCACAGGCTGAGAGAATCAGCACTTACTCCTCCATTGGCGAGCGCGATGGCCATGATGGCGGCCGCCTCCATGACCCAGGATAGAGGGTTCCACATGAAACCCAGGAACTTGAGGACCTTGCTCTCCTGCACACACATACAAATCCATCATGTCATCACACTATTTTTGCCAAGCTGAGGGTGTGTTTAGATTGGGAAAGATTTCACAAAATACACCGTAGATGAATAGTATTATGTGAGTGGAAGGAGTAGGATGAATAGGCAAAAGTTGGATGAATAGTGTTTTTTCAGGGGAAAACTTTTGTAACTAAACGCACCCTGAGTAACAGAAACAGAACGGCATGAGCAAAAGGCCACGGATTAATTCACCTGCTTCTCCTCCAGCTTGTTGGGCCCGAAGATGGCGAGGCGCTGCTCCGCCTGCGCGGTGGAGAGTCCCTGCGGGCTGCATCGGAGGTTCTCGAACACCTCCTCGATCGGTATGTTCTCCTGCGCAGACGCACGAACACCGTCGCATCAAAACCACGGCACGCACAAAAATGAGAGCGAACCAAGAGAAAAATCGTCCAGCTTTTCCATGAAGCACGCGTTGGAAGAAAAAACAAACAATCGCTGCTCGGTAGCGACGGAAAACGGCGCGGATTGTGCGGAAAAAGGAGGGCGAACGTGCGCTCCACTGAAAAGTGGGTGCAGAAAAAGTGAAAAGAAAAAAAGAAAAAAAATAAACAGAACACGAGCGTAAAGTAACCGCAGTGAGATGAGATGCAGCACGAGGCCGACGCAAATCAAGCGTTCGGCGGGCCAAATGGGCAAGGGGGACAACGGGGAGCGAATCGCGGCCGCCCTCACCGCGGAAATCAAGGAATCCCGACGAGATCGAGCGAGAACACGAGCTGGAGAGAGTTTACCAAGCACTCAAACAGCAAAACAGCAAACCAAACCCGGCGAACCGCGGTTCCTCCACGCCTCCTCCACCCAAACGAAAACGCACTCCAAAAATCCACGGAACGCGGGGGGGGGGGGGGGGGCGGGGGGGGAACCGGCACCCATCGACGCAACGCAGCAGCGCGGCGGAGATGAGATGAGCCGAGCAGAGCGGCCGCCAGACCAGACGGTCCAAATCCACCCTCGAAAACAAAAAGTAACCGCGAGAGAATCGAAGAGAGGTTGGTGAGTGCTAGGAGAGGTGAAGGGGGTGCGCGTACGAGATCGACGGCCTCCTTGAGCACGGCGTCCAGATTGGCCGCTTTGTCCTCCATCCTGGCTCCCCCGGCCGCCGCTCCTTCCCTCCTCCCCGGCGGCAGAGCGCGGTTCGCCGCCTCTGCCAAATGCGATGGGCCGGGTAGCTGGCTGTCTGGCAGGCTACCGCACCACACCACACCACACCCCCCACAGCGCGGCGCAGGCTGGCGCGGCAGCACGCCTAAATAGCAGGCGACGTGGGGAGGGAGGCGAGGCGAGCCACGAGCGAGATCGGCGTGGGATCTTCGCGTGGTGGGGGCTGCAGCGGAGACCGGACTGGACTGTGGCGTGGGGGGTCAGTGGGTGGGTGCGCGGATCGGCTGCGGCCACCAGCCGTGTGGCGTCTGATGCGTCCGTCCCCCTCTCTGTCTCTCTATGCCGGCTTGGCTTTATGGTTTATCGAGGCGTTACGGGCCATTATGTTCGAGGACGACTGGAGGAGGCATCAATTTTGTTACATAAGATTAATACAAGCCATAGATTAGAGGCGTGTTGCAGGGTCAAAGAAGGTTCTTGGTCATTTGTTGACTTTTGAGAATGACTTCATTATTACCGGAGATGTAGCACATTGGCGTGTTACAGGGTGGGGCTAATGGTCACATGCTACGTGCCGTGTCTCTAGGGGTTTAAGTTATACATGTCAGTTGCATGGTGAGTTGTCCGCCAAACCAACGTACAAGTGTAGCGGGTTGCGGGGAACAAGAATCACCACGTGTGGAGGGCAACAAGCACGTGTTACCGAGGGAATCCATTACAATTGGTGCGTATAGGGAATGAAATCTCATAAAGATACTCTAGTGATTAATTTCCATGTATTGAATTCAAGTCAAAGATATATACACCTCTGTAGCATCTTGATAGCTTCCAACCATACGTGCAAGGTGAAAGCATGGACTTTCAAAAAAAAAATATTTGAATGTGATGTGTGATATGGTAAGATATAGGCACCGTTTACCTGGTCTAAGAGGATTATTAGTCTTCTTTGAATTTTGAAAATGCTTCATTTGTCATTGGATATATAGAGCACATTGCAATGTTGTGAGGAGAGCAACCAAGTGTGCTGCATGTTATGCAAATAGGAGTTAAGATTTATGAATCAGGTTACGATGAGTCATCTATCGAAATTGATGCGTAGGTAGAGGTTTGCAAGGAACAAATAATTTTTCATACCATGGGTCAAAAGGATACGTTTGACCTTATTCAAGCCTTGATGAATCAATCAGGTCACGGTGAGTTGTCTATCGAAACTAACTAATGTGTCGGTGGAGGTCTGCAGGGAATAGATCATTTGTCATACCATTGGTGAAAGATTCACTTGATTTGTTCAAGCCTTGACTAAGTTTGTGACAACTAGAGTAAATAAAGGATGCGATTCATTATGTCCATTGTAATGAGTTTGGGTGGTTTTTTCCTTAAAAAAGATTATCTTGGGTGGAAGATGTAGATACTCGATACATTAGGTATGACGGTATCTTCATGGTAGAACGACCACCTATAACGTCTATTGAACATGGAGTTTGAGGCATAGTTTTTATGAAGGTTTGTCCAAGTTGTGCATCATCTACGTAGGGCGGAAAACACATTCATTGTAGTATGCATGCATTTCAAGCATGTCACCCGCAACCTCATAAATCAAGTAAGTACGACATGTTCCCCACAAATGATACATAATATAATGGCTATGCATAAAAAATAGTTACCATCATATATATAAGTCTATATAATGTCTTGAAACACATAAGATGGGAGAGAGATACGTAGATGCGTACCATCACTCAATCTTGTCTAAGGACTAATAGTATTATTAGAATAAATACTAATTCCATGTACACAACACATTTATAACTGGTAAAAAAACCAAACTCTTTCGGACCACTCCTTGAAAAATCCTTGTACTCCAGAAATGTCCTTCAGAGGTGCATAGATACACTAATTCCCTTAAATAAGCAGCATTTACGTCAATATGAGGATATACACAATTCTGGCTAAGAAACAAGTAACCTGTTCAACGCCACTCCCAATTTGATCCACTCTAACAAAAGCAACAAAAGATCCACGTCATCGTTGGCTGATATATATGGTCAATACCTTAGCTGTAGAGAGATAATTTCCATTTGGCAACTCACAACGAACACATGCGCGCGCACAAATAAAAAAAAAAGGGACAGGTATATCAAACAGAAACAAAAATAGTACGTATAGTACTTTGGATCATCTGTAACCAGGTTATGCTAGCAGGATAATCTCCAAACAGCGCATCATAGTGGGGAGATGCTCCGTCAATCATGTTGCAGGCGGCCAGGCATTTCTCTGATTAGAAAACCTTCCCCAGATGATGCTCGTGATCCTGCTCGGATTGCAGCTCGCAGCATCCAAGACGAGCCTGAGTATTTTACCTGAATATACTCTTCTAACGGCCCGTTGCCCTCCAGTGCTCAACAGTAATAAACTGCATCATCTGATCTCAAATGAAGATGAGTTGAGTAGATCCATTAGAACATCCACACGATCTTTAAGATCTCTATAACACACCATTTTTGGCTAACTGCAGTACACGAAAACAGGTAGGTGTCCAAATGCTCGCTACCTGAAAAGTGAAAAGCTACAGTGCTACGGAGTACACATGGACAGCACATTCGGAGCACCGGACGGTGGGGCCCATCGGAGGCGGCGCAGGCGTCGTGGCTCGCCGGCCGCCGGCGGCAGGGCACGTACGCGCGGGAACCACGCCGCGGCCGCACGCCACTTGTACGGATCGCAAGGGGGGGCCAAGGCGAGTACGGACCAGCAGGGGGGCTTAATTATTACTCCTAGTTGATTAATTAACAAATTAACAACGGGTTAGGGCTTGGAGCTGTACTACGTAGCATGCGTGCCAGAGCGGGGAGAGAGAGCACAGAGAAATGGTCTAAGGGTGTGTTTAGATTGGGGAAAGATTCCTCGAAAATACACTGTTCACCAAAAAACACTGTAGATGAATAGTGTTCTATGAGTAGAAGAGGTGGGATGAATAGTTTGGATGAATAGTGAAAAGTTGGGGAATCTTTTGGGAACTAAACGGGGCCTAAACATGGCGGTGTGGGCCCGGCGGGCCGGCTAATCGATGCATCACTGTCACGCACACGCATGTGCCAATGTGTGTGTGATGGTGGTGGGGGCAAATTGGATTGTAGGGTTGGGTTAAGCTTTGCCCTTTTTTGTACGGACGCGAGCGTACGGTTCCGTGGTAGACGGCCTGGTGTCGGGCTGATTTGTACTAGAACCAATGGTGATTCTACTACTGCTGCTGGTTGAGCAGGCTGTGCTTGTTGCCTTGTTGGTAGATTGATATTTTAAGCAACATGATTGGGCCAGTGATTAAGCGTCAGGCCTGCACGTCGGTGAGCCGGTGAGCGTCGCACACTCGCAGTTTGGTAGTACTTTCTCCTGGTACTTTATTTCTAACCAAACGAGAGAGAGAGACAGAGAGAGAGAGGTTAAATAGGTGAAAAACACAAAACGAAAGTGATCACTGATCAGAAATCATGCATTGTACATTTCTCGTAACGATCTGATCCTGAAAAAAAAACAATTGCTCAAGACACTGTAGCATTCGTTGGGAAAACGTGTTTTGTGAGGGAGGAATAATGAAAAGTTAGAACGACAGTAAAAAAGTTAAAATAAATAGTAGATAGTTTGGAATTTGAACATGGCCGAAGCTAAAAAAAAAAGCTGAGCTGGAAGAGGGGCCGGGAGGACCAAGTTGCTCCGCTGGCAGATCGGACCCGGGTGGCGGGTGCCACCGTGCCAGGCAGGCAGGCTCTGCATCCACTGTGGAGTACTGTACGATGCGAGTGGCCGGGCGGGTACCGCCAGCGCGGCCGCAGCGGATCCCCCGCGAGCGAGACGTGGGTAGGGTACAAGCGGCGGTACGGTTCCGTAGCTACGGTCACGCTCCGCGGGTCGCGTTCCCACCGCCCACGCGGCGGGGCCCACCTGTGGTCCCTACCGAGGATCCTATGCGCCATGTCCTGAACTTCGTGTGGCTCACAGGCTCAAAAGTCAGGATCCCGAATCCAGAACCGAGCGCACGCTACAGGGCCACGTACTCTCTTGCACGTCGTGTGATCGTATCTCGCCGGTCGTCAGTCGAACCCCTATCACGCTTCTGGACAAAAACTAAAAAAACAAAACAAAAATCGGTCGGGATTTCATTCATTTTGGAGAATTCCAAACACGGCGTGTGCGCGCTCTACTCCTTCCGTTTTGAAACGTAGTAGTCCGTTTGATTTTTTCAGCCTTAAAGATTTTTCATTCACAACTGTAGTAAAATTTAGATCATTCTTAAAATTCATTTATTACTAAAAAATATAACATTTTGTAAAATATTTTAAATAAGAGGAGCGGTCAAAGTTGGGGTTTAAAAAGTCAAAAGATATATATTGAAACAGACAGAGTGGATTACAAGGAGTGGGACTGACTCTGTCAAAGCTCGTGGATCGATCGACATCTTTTTGATCGAAGAAACCAATGCGGGAGAGGTGTCTTTTCATCATGGAAAAAAAAAAGAAAAAGAAGAAGAAGACGTTCGAGTTGGCCAGCCATTGATCGATCCACCCCTACGTCTAGCTGGAGCCACTGGTTTTGGTTGATCGGTTCATCACGGAAGCTTCCAAACCTAAGATATCGATACATCTCTATTAAATGCGAAGATATTGGTAGTCCTAGCTACATGGAGTGAGCAACAAAGTCCTCCTTCCGCGATCGACAACAGCAAAAGCAACACAAGTCCCCCCCCCCCCCCCTTCCCCGAAATATTAGGAAGACCAGCTAATGGATGATTGAGATGTTTGGGCGTGGAAATCGTCTCCTGTCTAGCTGGATGGTTGGTGAAAATTTTTAAAACAATCCCCACAAATTAAGAGATTGACTAAAGACCACTATTTTCAGTATAGTTATGCTACCAATACTAAGGACCAGCTTAAAGAGAGTAATGTAATCAAACCCTTACTTGAAGCTTAAAGAGGACAGTGTATAATGGAACCATACAGAAAGAGCTACTTAAAGAGAGTAGTAATCAAACCCCTAAGCTCAACTGCTCAAGCTATAATAAGGAAAGTAGGCCAAATAAAGTATAGGCAGATTGATTAGAATTGGTTCATGTTAGCCAGAATCTCCCAGATGCACTTCATGCTACTAGGTAGGGCTGCCGGTGCAATTTGGATCCTTACAACCAGGAGTTAAAAATGCCCTTTTTTCACGCCATTGCTGAATGCACACATGCATGGCAATGGTCGGATCACAATACAATGCAGCGCAAGTTTCCGCAAAGAATGTTAGGAACACGGTGCAAACGGCCTTATCTAGCTGGCTGTCGTCGTGGTTTGTGAAATATCAAAAGAATTCCACAGGAGATCGATCACTATGGCCGGTTCATTTTATGATATGGAGTAGGTAAACAAATTAAGGCAGTGTTGCTTTGAATCTGTCCATTTTACGCCTCGTTATTTGGTCGTTTGCTTGTGATACACTCGATCAATCCTTCTATCTTCAAAGTCAGCAAACACTTTCTTAGTTTATTTTTATGTAAAGCTGGCCAAAAAAAAAAAAACCTAAGTCTCTCGAGTTTATTTTGACACTGGTAAAAAGTTGAAATCGCACCCTTACAAGTATGTATTATATCTCCATAAAAACATGTAATAATATCTACCTATTAACGAGTAATCAATTCCCCAAAGCTCAACTGCTCAAACTCAAGAAGGAAGCTAAAATTAGGCAGGTTCATCAGGATCAGTTACATTCATGGTAGCCAAAATCTCCAAGATGCATGAACTTCATGCTAGGTAGCTGCCGGTGCATTTTGGGCTGTTGCTACCAAGAGTGAAAGGACCTTTTCAGGCCAGTGCTGAGTGCACATGCATGCCAAGGCTCAGATCACAACACATGCAGCGGAAGCTAAGCACCAAAATACCAGCACAAATCTGCACCATATGTGCACAAAAAGGTAGGGAGATTTGTTGCTGCACTGCTCGTACTGCCTTTGCCAAGCTTGAATATATGCCAGTGAGAAGGAAACTATAGTGCTGGGCTCCCATGTACCCATCATCACATGGCAGGCGTAAATGTTCTTGGTATTGGTAGGTTGGGGCGGAGTGGATACGATGACCTCTTGAGCCACGGTGATGGTGCTATCCCTTGTAGTGCATGCATTTGATCTCAAATCTCAAGACTTGATCTAATGGCCCATAATCTCTAAGGAAACGATGGCAAACTGAAGATGAATGGTTCGAGTCCTTAATTTGAGATATACACATGTAGATGAAAATAGCCAGCATTACTATACAGAGACAGGCACATCCACATGGTTCATATATATTCTAACAACTCTTCAAAGATTATATCTGTCGGAAAAAAGTCTTCAAATATTATATTTGTTGGAAAAAAAGTCTTCAAAGATTAATCGTGGGTTGCTAGTAGTAGAATAAGATTTTTGACGGATCATGTGGATACGATGACCTCTTGAGCCACGGTCTGAGACTGCCACCGACACCCCGAGACACACGTGGCAACCACGATGCCCCAAATAAAGAGAAGGTAGTACATTTCTAGAATATAATTAGCTCAAAGCTTCAGAACCTAGCTATTAATTTCCTAATAAGTCAACTATACTTTCATGGTCTATATTGGCTTCAGTACCACATGTACACGTAGTAAACTCTGGTGTGCTTGTGGCGTAGCCTGGCTCTGTTGCCCTTGTTTTACAGGCATCACACGTAGCCGTTAAGTTGGCGCCAAAAGGATCCAGACTCGCTGATGCTTGTTATCTTCTCCCCGCAACTGTGGACTACAAGAAAAGCATAAGCTGATGCAGCTCCCTTCTTTTTTCCACAGTTTTTGTCAAAACCAGTCATGCTCACCGACATTAAAGTCTAGGACAAAAACCTTACCTATGACTACGAGAGCGAGATAGATGACCACACAAAGGCCTGGAATGATTTATTTATTTTTTTTAAAAAAAGCTACTTTCAATTTCTTCCAGAGATGATAAAAGTTCTACAAGTGTGACAAGCTGAATGAGAACAATATAGTAGTACAAAAAAATGTGGTCCAATAGTCCTTTTTTTTTCCTAGCATTTTGTGTAGACGCTTCTGAAGTGTAAAAACTATACTTTTCTGCCATACAGAATTGTAAGCCAATGGAGAGGAACCTTCATCACTCAATAAATGAATCTCTAGCGACATGTCACTGTAAAAAAAAACTTTGGCCATTAAATCCATCCTCCAACTGCAACCATCCATTTGGTCTCTCTATTTTCATCTTTTTTTTTGGCGATCAACCATCCATTTGGTCTCGAGGGAGAGAAAAAAACAAGGAAAAAAAAAGAGAAGCTCTCCATTCTGCAACCATGCATTGTCAGAGGTCACTTCCAGATCTCTTCTCTCGGCAAAATAGGCGTTTTCGTCCTTGAACTCTTCTCGTTGGATCGTTTTCGTCCCTGGACTTTCGGATCGGCCAGTTTAGTCCCTGAACTCCTGTGAAACGGTTCAGTTACATCCTTGGTCCGAACAGATGTCGACGACGTGAGTTTAACCCTAACGGCAGCTTAAGAAATGACCTATTTGCCCTGCTCTCTTACCCCTTTGCCAGCCGTCGCAGGCCTCCTCCATCGCCCTCCATCAGATCGACGCCAACGCCACTACTGCGAGCTAGGAGGCCTTCGTGGGTGCTCCGGCCGACGACGAGAAGATCCACGGCACCCCGGCACTGCATCGACGGCGCCATCGGCCATCATCGAGCTCCTCTCGCCACTCTCTTCATCGACGGCCGCCGCCCCAGAGCTGCTCCGCCTCTCCCCTTTTTCATCCTCCCACACCAGACGTCCGCCCCCCACAATCGACAGTGCGATGTCGCGTGGCAGCAGGCACAGGCTGTGGAGGGATGGAAGGACAAGGCGCACGGAGGAATCAGATCAGATGGAGGTAAGGCACCATCCATTCTGCCCAAATCGATTTTGTGACTTTGTGGTTGAATTCGATTCCTTTCTAGCTTTAATCTCATTTGTTGTTGGCAGCTCGAGCGGTTGCTCGAAGAACATACAGAAGGCATGGTGGTTAGGACGGGGATTACTTGTCGCCATGGAAAGTACCCAAGGTTGGCTTGTGGCTGGTCTGGTGTGGATGCTGGTAGAAGGTTTTTGCAGTGCACATATGAGGAGAATCCATGCGATTTCAAGTACTGGATTGATCCTGCATTTGCTGGAAGAGCCAAACGAGTGATTCAGGACCTAGTGTCTATGAATGGGAGCTTGGCAGAGCTTGTACGACATTTTCATGGACAATGGGATGAACTACTTGGTTCTAGACAAGAGGCACGGCAAGAAAATCGCAAACTGAAAGCCACCGGGGATGCAAAGCCACCGTGCCAAGATGAGCGTTGCAGAGGATTGGACGGACGGCCTGGGCGGCAGGGCCTCCCAGCTCACTCCCATGATATCTCCGGCGGTGGCGGTGGCGGTGGCGACATGGTATAAGATGGGGATTGCGCATTTGGGCCTGCCATAATGGCAAAATAAGTCACCATTGGGCCTTTGCTAACGACGTACACGTCTCATCGACGAAAAGGATGTAACTGAACCGTTTCACAGGAGTTCAGGGACTAAACTGGCCGATCCGAAAGTCATGGGACGAAATCCAACGAGAAGAGTTCAAGGGCGAAAACGTCTATTTTGCCTTTTCTCTCTATCCCTCTCTTCGCAGCCATAAGCAATTCTGAACTTCTAGAAAAAAAAAACAGATCGACCCACAAGACGCGTGTGGCGGGCGCGTGGATTAAGCTAATCCGTCACCTGACAGCTGAATTAACCAGCCGTTTTTATCATACTACATACACATACACTGAATCAAATCAGCAGTCACCGTCACTAACCAAAGCTACTCTACCACTTGACCACCACCAATCAAAAGCCACGAGCCCACGACAGGCAAGATACTGGATGGAGTTCACTGTTCACGGGCGAGCAGCGCGCGTGTACGGAGCCGGTGGGAGGAAAAAATACTTTTCTAAATAAATAGTGTGTCGGAAAGCGTGTTTTGTGAGGATGATGAATTTGATGAATTGTGAAATAAAGTTCTTTTGGATGAAACCAAACAGGGCCTAAACGCGGTCCGTTCCGTACAGGTGCTACGGAAACTGCACGGACGGTAACGGGGCTGTACGGCCGTGGACTTGATGGGGTTCCCGTTGGGTGGGGCGGTGATGTCGCCGCGTAGAAACGCAGCAGTGTTCAAGCCAACCAGCATGGAGAGTGGACTGCTAGTGTTTCTGGCCATTGTTCTGCAAGTCCAACTATTCTGCAGCACACTTCACTTGCACCCGGCGTTTCTAGGTGGCCGGCAATTGACCGAGACGCAAACGCACATCAGGCTCTGTGATATGTCAAGAAACTATGCTCGCCTTTGCTCGTTCCGTCGTTCGTCCTTTGCTGCACGTAAGGTGAGCCATGAAATCTCCACAAGGTGGAAAACTGAAATATTCGTTTCATCATGCATTCATGCATGCATGAGTTGCAACCCGTAAGAGACTAAGTCGTGCGAGGAAGTTTTGCATGTGTAGCAGTTTCTTTCAACATCAGGAAAAAATAATACTGTTGTGATATAGAGTATATCAGTGTGCTTTATATGCAAACGTTGTCCTTCCGTAATCGTAATTTTTTAAAATAAATAAAGCTTCATTTACATAAAAAGAATCTTCGCAAAGAGAAAGTAATGCGAGCTTGTCACTAGAAATAAAAGTAGCATGCATGCACTGTCAATATCGCAGCCTAATTTCGCTAAGCGAGGTTATCTTGATAAAAGCAAGAGAAAGCCACCTTTCTGAACCAACAAGAGAAAGCCAACTTTGAAACCCAGACCTTTGTTCCTCCCTCTCTCGGTGTAACCAAAGATACACAAAAAAGAATTCGGCCACACGACCCAAAGCCCAAAGCAGTCATGATGCACTACACCCACGGCACTCACATGGGCGATGGTCCACATCTTGCCATCCTACCTGCCCAGCTTGTAGTCTTTTCCGTACTAGAGGGGCTACGGAATTGCACGGAAGAGGTGATGCGTACGGCATGGAATTTGGGGGCTCCGTTTGGTTCTATCCTAGTGGAAGCAATACGTGTGTTCGGCCAACCACTAAGGAGAGCGTGGATCGAAAGATTACTCCATCAAAAGTCATCCGCCACTGAATGGAAAAATATTCTAGTAAAAGAGATCTTGCGCGCCCGATATACGAGTCCAATAGCTATGCGGTCGACCAAATAATTGACCCGCATGGCATGACAACAATATAAATTCCTATATTTTCATTTTAGATATTTGTTAATCAGTACAAGGAGGATTCGTAAGCTTTGAATATGCAAAGCCCAATTCTAAGTCCCCCATATGATAAAGTAAATTAATGAAGTGTGAGTGACACCAATTAAGAATATCAATCAATCACAGTTTTTTCTAACAAAGAACATCAATCAAGGTTGTCACTTGGAGTGAAAAGCAGGGATGCCGTCATCGCCATGAGAGAGAGACCTAATTTCACGCCAAGGCCAAGTATGTGTCCAAACCTAATTGATCTTCTCATGATGTAAACTAAAGATGTGCCAAAGCAGAACCACTAAACTAGCTAGTACACATGATACATCCATGTATGGTCCAGAGCCATCTCTAGCTGCATGCCTAGCCTATGATGGCGTGTCTTGCCTTGCTAATGCTAGTGCTTTTAGTGGAGGCAGACAGCACAGAGCTACTATGATAGATGTATAGTAGGATGTGAATCATCACTCCACTTGAGAAAGAAAACGAAAAGAGAAGAGACATATCATAATAATAGAAAAAAGAGGAAGAAGTAATAAAGATGAAAAAGAAAAGAGAAGAAGACAGGATGCACTGCGTGCTGCCAATGCAAACAAACAATTAAGGGCAGCCATGACAAAAAACGGTGAAGGCCCTTTTGATCACCTTGAAAGCCGGTGTCCAAAGTCGGGCCGCAAAGTTTATTGGTGGGAAACAAACTCGCGTGCACCGGCTGGCCATTGCTGTACGGAGAATAATCCTATCTGGCCAAGTGCACCTTCTCTTGTTTCTCTTTTTTTCATCACGAGATTGCCCAGCTTGCATGATTCCAGGAGCTGTTTCTCCACCTGCATTTTCGTACGGCATCTAAGGTAAGCAACGTCTCTTTATACAGTGTGAGGTTAATGCCAGTCTTAATGCGAATTTCATGAAGAGTTTCATGAGTAGTAAATTATATGTCATGGGTTAGCTATTTTGCTAACTTGACACGATCATTATAAAGAGAAAAAGGGAGAGTTTCATCAGATGTGTGAGAGGAGTTTTATCACCATAAAACTCACCCAACATAGTTACATAGCTAAAGTCTTGGTAACTGTGTGATGAAACTGTTTGCTGAGACTGGTCTAACTATCTGCCCCCCCCCCCCCCGAAACTGAGCTCCATAGAGAGTAGATTATAGTAACATGATGCGACTAATTAACACAGGTATGTACTAGCATCAATAATTTACAAACTACTATTCTCGGTAGTGATGGACTGATGGTGGTACATGCATGTGCTGCAGGATTCCTTGTCAAGAAAAAAAAATTGAAGAAAAAGAAGGGAGGACCAACTGTATAATTTGGCGGCAACATAAGCAAACAGGGTGAAAGGGAATCAAACTTGCAAGGTGGCGAGCATGTGTCCACGCCACAGCTTGCAAGTTGCATCGGATTCTAATTCGAGCACACACACCCTTCCTTGTAGGTTTCTACTAGTCCAATAGTACTGTAGATGTATTAATTAGGCAGCTAGCTGATGGATCCAAAGCCGTTATTCCATTAATTATATGCATCTCGTACGGATCACGGGTTCCCTCTTTTGGTCCAAGATACTACTCCGTACAAGCCGAGTGAGCCCAGATTACGAAGCAGATAAGCTAAAATCTCTACGGTTATCTGCAGGGCCGTCTGCTCCTTTTGTCTGAAACTCTACAAGGTTGCTCGCGATCCGTAACCCAATGTATTATGTGTGAGTTTTTTACACTGATTAATTGGCTAATTGCAGTTCAATTATGAAACTAATCGAACAAGTTGCGGCTAACTGTCGAGACGAACCATTGATAATAATCAGATCATGGTTAGCTCATAACTGACTACCATACTTATTGTAACGACCCAAAATTTCTAAGCATAACATGAGGTATTCATAAGCACCATCTTTAGCATCTATAAATTTGTTTTCTTTTTTTTGAGGCTCTAGTTGGTCTAAAAATAATTTTTACCAGTAAACTGTGGATTTTCCGGATCTTCCGCCTCCTAGTCGGAAGATCCGGTTGTCCCCTTGACACATCGACAGTTGCACAGCCGCCACGTGTCCCCGTGGGTCCCACCCGTCGGCCCACCTGTCCAAAGGAGAGCTGAGCTGCAGCTCTCCCTCTCTCCCTCCCTCATTCTGCTCCTCTCCCTCTCTCTCTTCTTCCTCTCTCTAGTTGGGAGGAGACCCCAAGGTTTCTCCACTCCTCCACCACTCTACCTCGCCGGAGCTTCGCCGGAGGGTCGCCGGAGCTCGACACCGGCGAGCTGCTCCTCCACGACGTCATCTTCCCCAAGCTCCTCCTTCTTCCCCATTGCTCCCCTCTTCAAGCTCAAGGTTCCAGAACAAGCAAACCTCGCTCCTCCTCGCCCTACACCAACCTGCGACCCTTGTGGGAGTTGTGCACATCACTGGTGAGCCATTTCCCCTCTCGATCCACTCCCCATTGCTCTAGGTTTAGAGTTTTGGAGTTTCTTGGAAGAAAACCACCATTGATGAGTTCGATCTTGTAAACCTCAATGCATGTCAAATCCATCACTTGGAATAGAAGCTTGACACTCTCACGAACCCATAGAAACAAACGGCACCTAAAACGGAGGTCGGAGCAGCCGGCGGCGAGCTTTTCTTTCCCGGTCGTCGGGCTGTTAGGAAGATCCGGGTAAGAGCCGGAAGTTCCGATTTTGACTTCCAGTACATGCCCGGAAGTTCCGATTTTCTGAGTCGGAAGATCCGGTTCCATTCTGTGTAAAATCAGAAGTTTCGATTTTCTGAGTCGGAAGATCCGGTTCCGTTCTACGTAAAATCGGATGATCCGATATTTCGATTCGGAAGATCTGAAAATCACCCAGTTGACTTATATACCTATGTTTTCAACTTAAAATATGTTTATACATGACTCTAAGGCATTCTAAATGCATATTTAGTCACATCTTTTGCATCTTATTTTGTAAAATCCTTCCATGTCATATTTATTTATCAAGTATCAAGTATCATTGCATTCGTGTAGAGATCGAGACGCCGGGACAAGAAGAGGTTGAGTACGGGCCGGACCCCGTGGTTGAGGAGGCTATCTTTGAGCAACAAGGCAGGCACCTTTTTCTAAACTATTTATGAATGTCAAATGCTTATTGTTTGTGCATGAGCCACCCTCTATTTTTTCATATGTAATGACTAGAGTAGAACCTATTAGACATGTGCTATAGCTCTAGGTCAACTTCTAGCTGAGTATGTTTGTTAGTTTATACGAACTTAATTGCTTATTCATGCTTAGCCGGTAGAAGTCGAGAGGTGACAAGGGCATCACTTCTTGCGAGACTATAGGAATTTGTCTAATCTCATATTTGGATAGTTGGAATATTTTAAAGTTGAACACCCATGAATATGAGTCGAGATTTGAGCAAGTAATGTAGGACCATTGAGATGGAGCTCAATTGGTTAGGCTTGCTTGAATTGATTAAGGACCGATGCGTCATCGCTTTGATACTTGAGCACATACCGTACAAACCACATGCTTAGTATGGGATGGGCAAGCCAAGTACCATAAGTTGGACCTTGCTGTGGGACGGTTTGACACGGGTTGTGATGAGGGGTAGATGGCGGAGTCCGTTACCCCTATACATCTCTGGCCGCCCTCTCATCGCCGGGTGTGGGTATGCGAACGGTTGAGGGCATGAATTAACTCTTATCCTAGGCCGAGGGTATGGTAGTTGGTCTTGCGCCTCGTGTGGGAAAAGTTGTACACCCCTGCAGGGTTCTAAATCTATTGCAATAGCCGCGTTCTCGGATATGAACACGCTCATGTACTTTGACTTTAACGTAGAGTTTCGGAGAGAGCTTATGGAAGATTAAGCTCATGGTTGATAATACATGATCACTTTACTTATGCAAATGTTTTGGTGTATGATATATGGATAGAAACCATGTCTTTTGCTTACTCACTTGTTCAAACCCGCTTGCTATTTCATAGTTGGATAATAAAACTTGATAATCCCTTGCATCCACCAAATGCATATTTTTGGGATAAGTACTGCTAGTACGCAGTGTACTAACGGTGCTGCCATTAAGTTGATTCCAGGTGAGGTGCCTTCGGAGCCCGTCTTTGGGTACTTCTACCCCGCCGACGGAGGTGCGGGCATGGAGTAGCGGTTTATCTATGTTTAATGAGTCACTTGTGGTATGAGAGTAAACTCATTTATGTTGTTGTAATATCTATGAGAGCGATGTTTAAATCTTCCGCTGCAAAAACCTTATGTTTAGGTTTGAAACTTGAACTTGGTTTGTAAGACTTGAATGCTTTGTGTATGGTGAACTCTATGTATGCAATGCTATGTGTGATGAAGATGTTTAACTTGTGCTAGTGAGGTGTGTCGTCCTGGGCAAGGTTTGGGACACATCTCAAGGACGACCGGGGTTAAGTCCTTTTAATTAGATTGATCAATGGAAGATGATCTAATTAACGGGGTTTAGCTTGGAGGTTCCTCACACTTATAGATTAATTATGGGCTACTCATGTACTAATTCGCACAAGCGGGTCCATTTTGACAATTAGCCATGAATTATTCAATTATTTTTGCAATTATCATTATTTGTCTATCTAATCGGTATCATAAGAGAGGACTAGTTAGTCCCTGAGTAGCACCAACGTGTTTGGTTGTCTACTTGTTTTGTTTACCCATACACTTCCACAGTTCGACGACGCAATGATCTGGTGATCGGAAGATTGGTGCATGTGCCTAGCCGATCCAAAAGAAAAGAAAAATAAACTGACCGCTCACTTCCACAATTCCACTTGCAACAGCGCTCGGACACAAGGCACCGTGGCCCAAGCCCCGTACCGTACAGAAAGTGTACGGTACCGTACCTGTGCAGCGGGGGCGGCTCCCCGCCGTCGCCGGCACGGAGTATATACTATGTATATGTTGTACGCGCGTAGCCGTAGAGTCGTTGAGACATGTCCCGTCGCTTGAGATGGGTCGTGGGTACCACCGTACCACCAGACCATAACAGTACTAACACAATGGAAAACCGAAGGGGAGGCGGGGACGGTAACACAGAAGCTAGCCGAATTCTGCCACTACTAAGGTATATCACATGATAACTCAATTTCTATAAGAATCATGAGAACTCAATTCCTATTTTTGCAAATCCCCCTTCCACCTCTCCCTACGCACTCCTCTTGGATCAAGATTATGTGGCTCAGATTTAAGTTCTCATAATTCTCATAGAAATTGAGTTATCATAGAATAAGTTGCCCCCATATTAACTGTCTAACCGTTGCCACTTCATCTTTCGTAATGAAAACAGTTTGCCCGTTTTTGTTTGTTTTGAGAGGACATCGAAGACGAACAACTTGGGACTTGGGAGTTCCATTTCCATAGAACGTGTGGAGTGGGTCGCAGAGCATGCCTCTCTTCAAACGGGCTAAACTTACATGGGCCCAAGATAGAAGAGGTGGAGGCCCGATTACGATTTTTTTCACAAAAAGTTCTAATCACACATCTGGGCCGAATCTTGTAATCAATCCAGTTGGGCCGGAGTCTTGGAAAGGAGGAGGTCGCGCGTGCTGTCACACAGCTGCGTCCTGCGTGCGTGTGTGGCCTGCCGTGTGCCTGTGCTGAGCTGTCGCCTCCGCACCGCCCACTTCGCCATTGGCACCACCCGCTTCCCTTCTCTCTTGTCCCTTCCACACGCCACTCCCATCCCCTCCTCCTCACTGCAGCCACCACCAGTCCACCGCACTGCGCCGCTCCGGGGCGGCATTTCCCTGGAACCCTCTAGAGTCGAGACCGTCCGGCCGGCGGCGGCGGGCGGGGCGCCATGGGGTCCGTCTCGGCCGCGGTGGGGTGGACCGCCGAGGACGACGTCCTCCTGAAGAAAGCCGTCGAGGTAACAACGCCGAGACCCGAGGCATTCCCCTCCCGTGCTCCCCATCGATTCCCCCCGAACGCACTCCGCCTGGCGCGCCTCGCGCCGCAGGGCGCGGAATTCTGCCGCTCATAGGCTTCCCGCCCGCCCGGCTGCGGCACCGCGCCGGGCCCGCCTCGTCGTCTCCGTCGCCGTTCGATTCGCAGCGCCGGCTCGGTTCCAATCGCTGCGGATTTCGGGTTAGGCCGGCGGGGGGCACGGTGCTGGCTAGTCCGTCGTGCGTTGGTCCGTCTTGTGTGCGGTTTTGGAGGATTTAATCGCTCGGTGCAAAATTGAGGATACGATCGTGCTCCATTCCCCGGGAAGTGAATCGGTGAATGTTTAATGTAGCCTATTGAGGAGAATGTTTTAGGTTGCTTGACTTGAGGACATGGGATACTGAAACTCCATGTCTTATCCGTTCACTTTGCTGATTCAGTTTACTTGCTGTCTGTAATTTGAGTATGTCTGTAATTTGAGTAATTCTCCTCGTGGCAGCCTGCTCAGGTCGGGTTTGAATGGAACATCACAGCAGAGGATAGGGGGCTTCGTTGGACAATGTGACAATGTACATAGTCTATAATGCTAGTTTGTTTGTTTTTACGCTCTGGTTTGTGTTGCTCTGCTTGCGCTGGCTTGCTGTTGTTTTCTGTTAATGCCAAATGACACTTCCTGGACAGTTTCATTTGTGTGTGACATTGGACTAGTTGTATGGTCACAGCCTGTTCCCATTCAAATAGGGATGTGGATTTCGAGATAGTACATTGTAATGAATACTGTAGGACACACCCACTTTAACTTTTCCAGGATCTTTGAGAGAACTTGGCAATAAGATTCCATGCAGTTTACTGCAACAATCAAGTTGTACTGATAGCATGTGTTTGTTCTGCCGCTTTTGATGCTACTGTTTTATTAGCTTCTAACGTTCTATAACTGCTTAGTGTATCAATGTTATTTGAAAAATAATTTATTCACTTGGAGTTGCATTTAATAGATACCGGGCTACCTAGATTCACCACAACCTTGAGAAGTTATTAGTCTGTTTGTTAGGAAGTATTGTGGTACATGTTTCATTAATTTTGTCCACTTATTTCTCATAGCTTTTTACTTGCTAGCATGCAGCCGGTCTCACATTTGGTGAGCCGTTCTAAGATTTTTTCATTTCTGTAGTCCAGTCAACTGTTAATTTGTTTGGAAGTAATATTAGTGTATGTACAGGCTCTATTTCACACTTGCCCAAAATCAGCTTTCTGACATTAATATCTAATGCATTACACCTGGAAATTATGCCGTAACTGGTGGCCATCATATTTTGTATGTGCAATTTGATGTCCATGTATCAAACAAGTAATGGATCTGTGGTTCTACATAACTTCCTTGTTTTCTTTATATATGAACCAATGTTTTGGATACTTTCATTTTGCATGGCCTTTAATTATGCCTACCGCAGTGTCATGCTTATCACAATATCACATGCCATTATCGGTGCTCGTCCTAGTGCCATGAATTGGCAGTGTGATAAGTTGTAACTCATGAAAAGAAAAAAAACAACTTTGTTTCATTTAATAATTTGATGATTTGTCGGTGGTGATCTTTGTCTCATGTGGACTGGAGACTGGCTGCCATATCTAGCAAAAATAGTTATAAAACCTTATGCTTTTATGTATGGCCATAACCAGTACAACATAACAGTGTCACTACCTTAGGGTTTGCGTGAGTGAAAGCTAATGAGTTGTCGTTTCATAGTTCATAGTCACATCATAGTCATTCTGATTTTATGGTGACATGGCTGGAGTTCCAGGATTGAACACTGCGATCCCTGCCTCCCTGGATGATTTTATGGTTCCAACTTTACCTTCTGTGCCATTGTATAGGATAAGAAGTTGACCTAGGCAAATGAACAAGTAATCAAATTTCAAAAGCAAATGAACAACAAATGCTGTTGTCTAGAGCATACTTGATATACATTAACCACTCCAACTTTATATTTGTATGTGGACTGACTTGCACATTTGACATATTAGGACAAAGAATATTAACAGTGGTACTGATGTATTGCAGCTGCTATTCTATATTTGGATAAAATAACCAATCATTTGAATTATCCATTTGAAAATCTATTGTGAGGGTTAAGTTCCTTTTACTTGATAAGACTAGTACTGTCATTTTTTGCATGTTGTTAACTACATCTGTGTTATTCTTGTAGGCTGGTGCCTCGTTGGAATCATTGGCTAAAGGAGCTGTATGCTTCTCCCGTAAATTCACCCTTGAAGTATTGCAGGATCGCTGGTATTCATTGCTATATGACTCGGAGACCTCAGCACAAGCATCCGCTCGCATGGCCAACTATGAGATGGAGCTTTCAGTCTCCGATCCTGCTAAAGCGATGAAGCTTTTCAAGCCAAAGGCAAAATTCTGTTCCCTGTACAAGCGGAAAATAGATAGTGTAAAGAATCAGTATTATGCTATGACAAAAAGAGTTTGCCATGAACCATGTTTGTCTGCTGATTTTGATTATGTTACTGCACCCTGCTGATGTAATCCTACTGATGGTGGTGGTTGTGCATGTGGAGGCCATCATTTGATTCACACAGTTGATCAATCAGCACCTGTTGTGAGTGACAATGGGTTTATAGACAGAAGCTATTCTGAGAGAAAACATGTACCTTGCAACAGTAATGGACAATACTCGTTCCATAAAATGCATTCTGATGGCAGTGTGTTAATGGATGAAAGCCTGCGTAGCTATTTGCATGCGGACCAATTATATGGATATGACGACATGCAGAAGAATTCTCAGACCAGTGGAAGTTTTATCAATACAGATAAAAATAGATCAAATGCTACTGAGCAGTTTGACAATGGAGCTAAAGGATCAAAGGCTCTACCAGGCATTTATCAAGATCAAGATAGCGAAAAGCATGGTCAATTTTCTGGGAACAACACAGGAGGATTACTTGAGCCAGGCTCAACCAAAGCAATTAATCGAAAGTGGTGTTCTCAGGAGCCTAGCATTCCTACTTGGAGTATGGTTCTGGGTGTTAGTTCACCTTATATGCTGACAGATATGAGGGTAGTTGAACCAAAAACTATTATGTTTTCTGATGACCAGAATATGAAAACAAGTGTCAGTGATGCACATGCATTTCAGGTAAATTTAGATAGTGTAATACCTGATTCTGGTTTAGGCAGTGAAATGGCATCAGAATGTGGATTCATGCATTGCAAGCTAAAGGATTTCAGTAAGAAAGAAGACCTTGAGCTCGTCAGGGGTGAACCTTTTCAAGATTCTGCACTGGACGCAAATCAGAAATATTTAGGGCCCCATAACTTTGATATAACCAACTGTGGTAACTGCATAGATCTTGGCCGAAGGAAGCAAAATGTAGCAGATGTTTCTGGAGTGGACACTATAGCTGCTTCATCGGAAGTGCTTTATCCTGAACACAATACCAAGTGTGTGTTGAACACAGAAGATTCTGAAATCCCATTCAATGATCATATACTTGTACCCTGTCAGTCCTCTTTAGAACCCACCTACTTCATGGATCAGGATTCTCAGCATGATGTGGATTTGGTTCTTGCCAAACTTATAAATTTGGAAAATGCCCAACCTTCATCACCATCATCACCCGTTAATCTCGAACCAGCCATCGTGGAGAAAAATACAATGGTGTCTCTTGATGAAGGTTGTATTATAGGAAATGAGCCACCTGGCCTGCATGGTGACTTTGGTGGTAACAATGTAAACATGTGTATTTCAGCTCTGCATTCTATTGATAGAGGTGAAGAAACAGCTTGTGGTTTTGTTAAACATGAGTATTGTGATAATTTGCATAATGTGACTTCGAACAAGTCAAGTCGAGGGTCTGATCAAATGAGTGACAGGTTTCTTTCTGTTAAGCCCAAAATAGGTTGTGAAACTGCTATCAAAAGCTGTGAGTTGTCTGATGCATTTCGAGACACAGAATTTGATAATCCCATTGAAACCGTTTCAACTTTGAGTCAAGCAGAAGGATCTGACAGTGAGGGTAGCGTTCCAAATTTTTTTGACCTCGAAGCATTGGTACATATAGTTCTTTTCTTGGTTGAATTTACATGGTTTTGCACACCTTGGAGCTTCTGACTTCTCAAAACTTACTGCAGATACTTGATCAGGACCTGATTCCATGGGACCAAGAACCCATCATCCAACCAGAAGGTAAATGTACTCCGATATCCCAAAGTCCTTTTTTTGAAAATTTGTTGATGTGTTCTACTTTATCTTTTATGCACACTAAAACGAGTTCTTTTATTCATGATATTTGCATGATCAGTTTCAAGGTTTCAGTATCCTGAAAAGAGGAAGGATCTTATAAGATTAGAGAAAGGGGCTTGCTCTTATATGAACAGATCTATCATGTTTAATGGTGCTTTTGCGGTTCTTTATGGCCAACATTTGAAATGCTACATAAGGGATCCTGAGGTAATTTAATGTTTTGAATCTTCATTGCTTAGGAGTAAATATGATACTCCCTTAAATTTAAGAATGTATGAATCTTGATTGTCCCAACTTCCTTAGCTTTAAAATATAGATAGACAAATAAGTAGAAAAAAATTAGATTGGCCACGTGATAATAGTATCATTTATTTATTATGGTTTATGAAAAGTTCTTTCCTAAATAGTATATTTTTTTTAACTATTATATCACTTTTAAAATTGAAATTTCGAGCTTCATTGTTCACATTATAGATTTGCCAGTGTCCAAATAGACAGCTACATACTCGTGATAAAAAATAGTAAATTAGTCCATGGGTGCATTCTCTGATATGGAAATTGTAGTGTTTAGCATCTCTATTTATTTCCAAATGTTATTTTTGTCAAGAGAAATCACTTAATTGTTGGTTGTTAGAAACACCTAGGGTGTTATTATTTTCTGCCTGTCAAATTCTTTAGTAGTCTTTAAATTGCAAGAGTGGATATCGCTGCAGTTGAGATGTTTTTGAGTACTTCTTCATGTTGATGCAGTTTTTTAAGGTTTTGCCTGATCCTCGCCAAATGCAGGTAACTCTTGGGAGACAAACAAAGGAGGTCAATGTTGATATCGATTTGGGAAAGGAAGGGAATGCAAACAAAATATCCCGTCGACAGGTATCTGGACATTCTGTAAAGTTAAAATATGAAGTCGATTGCAGCTTGGATGCTATAATGAGTATCTAGTTACTTTTTCAGGATTGCCCCCTTCTGTTTTAAGTTTGAGGCTAACTGGGAAAACTGCAATTTTTTGTCTTGCTCTTATGATTGTATTATTTTGATGTATAGGCAGTTATCAAGATGGACGATTGTGGATCTTTCTGCATTGAAAATACTGGGAAGTGTTCAATTTTTGTGGATAGCAAAGAAGTACCATGTAACAGACGTATGAGCTTAATTTCAGACTCATTACTTGAGGTATGGCCTTCCAATTCTTTATTTTTTATGCCAGGAATCTCATATTCTATACAAATTCGTCATTTGATGATAAATGGCAGCACTGTACTAAATAGCCATGCCCTGTTTGGTTCTAGGTACTGGCTCCCTGAAAAACTTGTTGGTTATAAAACGATACAAAAAACTTGTAGGTTATAAAACAATTAATTGTGCATATTATTTGTATCAGCCTGTGCTACTGTATTGTACTATAAAATTGAAGCACCCAAGCATTCATTAGTCAATTCGGATTTAGCTGGATGAAGATGGTATGCTACTTAACTAGCCATGGTTTCATTTGTGGTTCATTGGTCAATAGGAAGCATGCTGATGGTGGAAAATGAGCCGAAACTGGAAAGAGACAAAATCCTTTCCTTCTGCACTTTATTGCATAGTTAATGTCATTCAGCTGTAATAAATTAGTTATTTTATAATTTATTCAAAGTTTGCCCTTTTTAAGCCTTATTTTTTATGCCTTTCTATTTTTTTGCGCATGAATTGTGTGAACAATCCTGGCATGAAAAGAAATTGGGACTTGGGAGTAAATATCTAATTGTGGTTCATAAATAATTCAATGAAAATTACTAGGTTGGGCTGGTCTGTTTTGAACTAATTCTTGTCCCCTCCTTATTGCACTGGTAGGTTACAAGCTTTATGCAGCATTCTGAACTCTTTACTGATCTGTTTCTTTTTTATTTTTCTTCTGCAGATAAGGAACATGAAGTTCATTTTTCACGTGAACCATAATGCTGTAAAGAAATACATAGCTCGAACTAGAAGTGGAAGCTCCCGAGGCAAGTTCGCCGCATTTGATTGGAATCAGAACCCATAGATTAAAGTCATGAGGAAGCCTATTTATATTTATTATAGCTTATATATTTTTCTTCCAGAAAGAGCATTGTCATCCCAGTTAATTTAGCTCTAGCAGCTATATGTAAATTGATGTATATACTTGGTTCTTCTATCTGATTACCTAAACCTATATTCTCCTGGAGTGTGCTGCCACATTTTTCTTCCTGGCTTCATGTCTTTCCATAAAATCTTCATTGCCGGGGAAAACCTGTAGCTTAATGGAGTCGAAATCCTCAAAGATAAACAACCCTATTGCTAAATTGCTAATTCTAATGGCTTATTTGGATCAGTACTTCATTGAAAGGTTTGGAATGTTAGCTACAATACATTTCATTGAACTGTTCAAACATCGTTTTTATAATAAACCTTTCGTTGTCTAAGGGTGCTAATTATATTACATTATATTACATTATTATTTGATACCTAGATACATAAACAATACACAACAATTGCGCTGTTGCACCTTGGACTAAGCACAAAATGATCATAAGAGCTACGGAGAAATTTTTGTGCGTTATCAGTCCTTTGTAACTTTTGGTATGACCACACGGCGGTGCGCCATGCATGGATCCACGCATTGAAATTTTTTTCCTTCTTTCAAAGATGACTCAATCCAAAAAAAAGATCGCTGTTCGATTGAGCTGCTTGTGGCTGCGCGACTGCAGCCAGCAAGCACAAAACACTGCTTGCTGGACGCAGCCAGCTGAAATAAACGGCCTCCAGTCTAGGTATTACAGAAATATTTGTTGCATCAGCTGGCAGCAGTCCCGCCTAAACCGCTCTCTATATTTGATTGGACCCACCTGTCAGTATCTCGGACGCTGAATTGGGCCCTACCTGCAGCGACAGAAGATCCCACCGCCGCTGAGAAGTAACCGCCAAAACAACTCGAGCCTTTGCCGCGCTCACCTCGGACGGTCAACAAATTCAAGCACCGCCTCCCGCCGCCACGTGTCCCACTCCCACTCCCGCCGCGGCAAGAAACCCCGCGCGGGCGATGGCGCGCAGCCCCTCCGTCCCCGGCGCCGGTGGGCGCGACCCCGACGCGCCCACCACCACCGGCGACACCATCCTTGCTATCCACGACGGCGACAGCGGCGGCGCGGGCCCCTACGACTCGCTGGGCTCCACCGCCGCGCCGCCGCGGGAAGAAGAAGATGCCTCCGCCGCCGTCGTCCGGTACCGTGGGTGGAAGACGATGCCGTTCGTGATCGGCAACGAGACGTTCGAGAAGCTGGGCAGCATCGGCACGGCGGCGAACCTGATGGTGTACCTCACCTCCGTCTTCCACATGTCCAACGTCCGCGCCGCCGTCTCCCTCAACGCCTTCTCCGGCACCACCAACCTCGCCACCGTCTTCGGCGCCTTCACCTCCGACCTCTTCCTCGGCCGCTTCTCCACCGTCTGCCTCGGCTCCATCTCCACCCTCATCGTACGTAGTCACACCACCCTTGATTTGTTTACTTACTTGAACCTTTGATTGATGACGTGGCATATTAATTAACTCACTCTTGAATTCATGACGCGCAGGGCATGATCATCCTGACGCTGACGGCCGGAGTGCCATCGCTGCACCCGCCGGCGTGCGGCGTCGCCGGCGAGGAATGCGTTGGCGCGACGAGGGGGCAATTCGCGGTGTTGGTGGTGTCATTCCTGTTCATCGTGGTGGGCGCCGGTGGGATCCGGCCATGCAGCCTTCCGTTCGGCGCCGATCAGTTCGATCCCAACACCGAGTCCGGCCGCCGGGGGATCAACAGCTTCTTCAACTGGTACTACTTCACCTTAACCATCGCGGTGTGCGGCTCGTCGACGGCGATCATCTACGTGCAGAGCAACGTGAGCTGGTGGATCGGGTTCGCCATCCCGGCGGCGCTCATGTCCGTCTCCTGCGTCCTCTTCTTCTCCGGCGCCGGGCTCTACGTCCGCGTCCGACCCGAAGGGATCCCTTTAGCTGGCGTCCTCCGTGTCACCGTGGCCGCGTCCCGGAAACGCCACGTGGCGGCGCCGGAGAACCCGGCCACGTCACTCTTTCGGACGCGCCACGCCAGCAAGCTCGTGTCGAGGCTACCCTACACCCACCAGTTCACGTTCCTCGACAAGGCCGGCATTGTTGAGTCCTCCTCCAAGGGCGAGCTCGACGAATCCGGCAACGCCAAGGATCCATGGCGGCTGTGCAGTGTTCAGGAAGTGGAGGAGGCCAAGTGCATCCTCCGAATCTTACCGGTGTGGGCCACCTGCATCGTGTACTACGTGTCCTTCGCGCAGACCAACACGTACGTCATCCTACAAGCGGCACAGTCGGACCGCCACGTCGGCAGCTTCGACGTGCCACCGGCGTCCTTCACCATCTTCCCCATGCTGGCGCTCACCGTGTGGATCCCCTTCTACGACCGTCTGATCCTGCCATGGCTGCGACGTCTCACCGGACGTGAGGAAGGGATCACGCTGCTGCAGCGGATGGGCGTCGGCATGGTGCTCTCCGTCGTGGCCATGCTCATCTCCGGCGTGGCGGAGCAGCACCGGCGAGACCTCCACGCCGCCGCCGCGAGTGACGACGTGTCCACCATGGCGGCGGCGGCCGGACACGTGTCGCCCATGTCGGCGTTCTGGCTGGTGCCGCAGCTGGCGGCTCTGGGGTTGTCGGAGGCGTTCAACCAGGTGAGCCAGATGGAGTTTTACTACAAGCAGTTCCCGGAGAACATGCGCAGCGTCGCCGGCTCGCTGCTCTTCAGTGGCCTCGCGCTGTCGAGCTACCTCAGCGGGCTGCTCGTCACCGTCGTGCACCGCGCGACCGGCGACGACGGGTGGCTCGCCGAGGATCTCAATAGGGGGAAGCTGGACCGGTTCTACTTCCTCATTGGATTCATTGGGGCGGTCAACTTCTTCGTGTTCCTCGCGTGCGCGAAATGGTACAGGTACAAGGGCATGGATGGTGATGATGATAATGAGCGAGATGCAGATGGGGTGGCTCGGTGGCAGCCAAGGTCAGGGGAAGGAGACAACTGTCCTGAGGAAGGAAGAGTGGCTGCCACCTAATTAGTTATAGGAGATCATATCAACCGCCTGTTATCATGTGTCTGTAGTAGTGTCAGTCACATATACTCCTACAGATCAGTAGTCTACAGACAGTAGCGATAGATGGTACTAATGTGGCATGATGTTCGATAAACATGTACACTTTTGTTGAGGTCTTTGTAGCATTGGAGTTTTACTTTTAGGTCATGATTAGATAGATGGCTATTGCGATGATAGATGAAGATATGATTCAGAATTTCGCCACTGATAGCATCAAGATTTTGAAGAGGTAGCAAAAATACAGCGATGGTTTCACGATAGGGATGGGCCCATAATGTTGGTAGGGCCGTCAATATCCCTGACACAGAGAAGAAAGAAAAGTCAAGCCAACAAAAAGCCCATTTGACCACCATCCTTGAGGGCCCAAAACTAATGCGCGGGCCCATTGAGGGCGGTGGTTACCCACTGTGTTGATTAATTCTTGGGGCCCAAATCTAAGATATTTTAATTCTTATCGAATTTTTTTCGCAAGTTCATACTAGCTGTGGAAATTCAGAGACATACAGGAGAAGTAAAAAGATTGGGAACTCAGCCTCCCTCAAGGTACTAGTCTTTCTGAAGGGCTGCTTCTTGTTTATACTTTACATGCCATCTTTGACTTAGACTTGCTGTTCTAATAAGGTTTATTTCGTTGACATTTGGTATGGACTAGTTTCTTCAAAAATATTTGGTATGGATCACACCAAATTTTTGCCAAACATTTCTGAACATGAAAATGTCTTTGAGGAATGGATACATCATTATTTGACCTAATATATACCAATACCGCGAAAAACATATTCCTCTTCATCAAGTACAATACCACATCCAAGTTTTACGGGCAAACATTTCACTGTTACAAGAACCCCTACAACATGTCCATAGAAACACACCCGATTCAGTAGTTGTTACTGTCATGCTGTGGTGTCCAAGGACTAATCACTGCTATCAGTACCTTCCTTCCTACTTCACTTTCGAGTTTGCCAGCGCCGATTTGTCGGCACCAGAGACTGTCCATCGAAATGCTTTGACGACAGCCCCCATGTGGTGTTGAGGAATGCTCCAATGCTCAAGTCAACAGTCTCCATCACTTCCTCCTACACCATTCAATTGTCTTAACTGAATAAATCTGAATGACTGAACGTCTTCAGAGTTAGCCTTGGCACAGTCTGTTTGAGACGTTTCTGAACCTTCCACGCACGCGCAACCTTCCTAGTAGAACGGGGAGAACGGCTAACGGTAGCAGTAAGCAGAAGCAGACGAATGATATCTAATGGTTGACAGGATTTCCACCCATGCTTTTCAGAATCCGTATGGATTCAGAGCATGTGAGTTCTGCCTGACCACTCACAGGGCTTGAAGAGTAGTCTTGGTCAGTGGTCGCTGGTCAGTGCGTCTCAAACTCTCAGGTCTTCATGAGAGCTCCATGTATGGAAAGAATGAAGGTGCATTAAGTTCAAAAGTCTGGTCACTGGGAACTCATGCTGTGGAATGGTTGACTCCATGCTCCTTTTTTTAGATCTTTCCTATTCCTATGAATTATCAACACCGAGGCTCTGAGAATTTACGAATCCAGTTATGAGCCCTGCCCTGAATAATCTTCCACTTCTTCTTTTTTTCAAAAAAGAGTAAAAGACTGAACTAAAAAAACTCGGAATTTCTGTGACTGTAGCTTGGCTTCAAGTTTAGTGGGCAACTGTTTTTAACTTCTCATCAAACCTTTGCAATTTGCATGCCACGTGCTTCTTTCTTTATTCAGAATTCCTTCCACGTGTGTTTTACTTTAACGATGACTATGATCTTTTGTAAAGTGATTGTTTTGTTCGTTTACTTCATATATGTTTACGAGTTGAGCTTTTATAGCTATCATTGTCGCTTTAGTTTTCTCGCTTGTGCCTGACATTTCAGATTCATACCGGGGCTGGCAAAAGGGAGCACTGAATGGCTGAAATGTTCGTGTCTCCATTATAAACCATCATTACATCAACATGTATGCACTGAAATTAATCTGTAAGTCTCTTTCTTTTGAAATGCTATCCCTGTCATCTCATTGAAAGGTATGCTCAGCAGTGGAGCCTAAATGTCACAACCTGGGAGTACCATTTTTCCTGACAGAACACATGCAACAATTATTTCTGAACTTCTTCTTGGACATGATTTCTGAACACTCATGTTTAGTACTTGCATCTTTGGTCTCCTAGTGTCTGCTTGCTTTAGGCCTCTTCCATGTGGTGTGAGCTGAACTGTGAACTTCATTTCTTTATTTGAGTAGCCTATGCTGCTAGTAACTCTCTGCTGACAGTGGCACCTAATCAAGTAATCATCACGCACCTCAGCAAACCTTTCTTTTGTGTTCTATCCAGACTGAGGCCATGGCTTCATTATATTACTACAAAATCTCAGCGCTAGTGGAACTTACACTGCAATGACTGGATGAGTCCAGACAAGATCTTACTAAAAAACCAGGCACCTGGAATATCCTGCTTTTCACTCGACGACAACACACTCCATCCCATATGCTACCCTCCTCCACTCGCATGATTCCATGGGCTTCAGGATAGCATCAAGACAAAACCCCAACGGGAGGAGATCACAACTCACATGGCAATGACTCTTTCTCACCAGACAAGCAAGTACTCATCCATCTTCCTCAGCAGACAACAACAGATCCATCTTTATTCTCTTTGTTAACATAATAACATATATGTACATAACTAAATATGGTGTATAGGTCCAGCACTGAACACGTATGATTACATTGTTTTTGACTTGTTTACATGCTTGTCCTCTCATGCATCCTATACAAAAAATAAAAATAAAAAATAGAAGAAACAACTAGGAAGATCAGCTGACATGCATGTGCGGCCATGCATGCCTGTCTCACTGGCGAGAAGGGCATCCAGCTGCAGTGCTCCAGGAATCAAGCAAAGGACACGCCCTGTGCCCTCGCTTCACCACCTGTTATCCTCTTGCGTTTGGAAGCATCGCAACATTCCAAGGATCACGTACAACATGTCCTTGGCTCCTTCTTCTACCTAGGGACTATAGTCACTATACTTCTAGCTTTGGAGACGTACAGATCAATGTGAGCTTGTTTCATGTGATTCTTGGTTAGGGATGCAGGTGGCAGCGATCGCCATGAAGATCTTTCAAGGACTTTTCTTTCTTTTTATTTATCTTCTGGTATGGTGTGTGTGCAAGGTAAAGGTGATGAATGAACGAATGATAACTGAAGAATCTCGTCGTTTGTTCGTTCGTTCACTTGAGCTGCATGGCCTCCAATGGCCTCCCGAGCAGGGACAGCACGGTGGCGGCGATGTGCCTCGGCGTCAGCCCCGCCGCCTCGATCTGGTCCTGCGGCGCTCCATGGTCGATGTACCGGTCCGGCAGGAACATTGATCTCAGCTGCAAACATACACACAAGAACATGGTTAATAGTCTTTTCTTTCAGTGAATAGTAAATTTGAATAAAAAAATGAATATTAAGTAGTAGTTAATTTCGGCAGGTTTTGAACTGAAAACGACGACGAATAAGAAACTTTTGGTGATGATTTGGACTGCTAACTTACTTTGAGGTTGCCGTCAAGGAGGCCGGCGAGGCTGAGGTAGTGTGCGACGTGTGATCCGAACCCACCAATTGCACCCTCCTCGGCGGTGATGAGCACCTCATGCTCAGCGGCGAGCTCCCTAATCAGCTGCGTATCCAACGGCTTACAGAACCTCGCATCCGCCACCGTCACGTACACGTCATGCTCCTTGAGCGCCTCTGCCGCCTTGAGGCACGCCTGCACCATGCTTCCATACCCAAGCAACGCCACCCTGTCACCACCAACAAGCACCCTCCCTTTCCCAACCTCGAGCGCCACCCCTTTGTTCCCCACCGGCAGGACAGCACCAACGCCATTGCCACGTGGAAACCTGAAGCAGCTCGGCCGGTCATCAATGGCAGCCGCCGTGGCGACCATGTGCATCAGCTCGGCCTCGTCGGAGGGCGCCATGACCACCATGTTGGGCAGGCACGCCATGTAGGTGACGTCGAAGGCCCCACAGTGTGTGGGCCCGTCGGCTCCGACGAGCCCGGCCCGGTCCAGCGCGAACCTCACCGGCAGACGCTGGAGGTCCACGTCATGCGCCACCTGGTCGTAGCCACGCTGGAGGAAAGACGAGTAGATTGCACAGAACGGCTTGAGCCCCTCGGCGGCGAGCCCGGCGGCGAACGTCACGGCGTGCTGCTCGGCGATGCCCACGTCGAAGCACCTCTCCGGAAACCTTTTCTGGAAGTAGTTGAGCCCCGTGCCGCCTCCCATGGCGGCATGGATGGCCACCACCCTTTCGTCTACCTCGGCCTCACGGATCAGCGACTCGGCGAAGTATTGGGTGTAAGAGAGTGTCGATGACGTGGACTTGAACTGCTTCCCCGTCGACGGGTCGAACTTCACCACGCCGTGCATCCGGTCGGCGGCCGCCTCCGCCGGCGGGTAGCCTTTCCCCTTCTCCGTCACGATGTGGATCAGCACCGGGCCCGGTGCCGGCATCGATTTCACCTTCTCGAAGATCGTGACGAGATCGTCGACGTTGTGGCCGTCGACGGGGCCTATGTAGTACAATCCAAGCTCTTCGAAGAGAGACGATCCCGAGGCACTGATCATGCCACGGGCGTACTCGTCGACCTTGGCCGCCACCTCGTGGGTGGGCCCACCGATCTGCTTCGTGACGGCCTTGGCGGCCTCACGAAGCCGACGAAATTTCGTGCTCGATTGAAGCTTGGTGAGGGCCCGGCTCAGCGCTCCGACGGGCTTCGACGGCCCGTCGAGAGTGGCTGTCGGGAGTGACACTTGCTTGTTGTCGTTGAGCACGACGATCATGTTGGCGTCGAGGTAGCCCGAATTGTTCATGGCCTCGTAGGCTTGGCCGGCGGTCATGGCGCCGTCGCCGATGACGGAGACGACGTGGTTCTTGCGACCGAGAAGGTCACGTGCCACGGCCATGCCGAGCGCGGCGGAGATGCTGGTGGAGCTGTGCCCGGCGCCGAACGCGTCGTGTGGGCTCTCGTCGCGTTTGGGGAACCCCGCGAGCCCCGAGGTCTGCCGGATGGTGTGCATCCGTGAGCGACGGCCGGTGAGGATCTTGTGTGGGTAGGCTTGGTGGCCCACGTCCCAGATGATCTTGTCCTCCGGCGTGTCGAACACGTGGTGGAGCGCCACGGCGAGCTCGACCACGCCCAGGCTCGAGCTCAGGTGGCCGCCGGTTTTTGAGACGGTGTGGACGATCTCGGCGCGGAGCTCGGCGGCGAGCTGCTCGAGCTCCGGGGTGGAGAGGTTCTTCATGTGGATTGGGTAGTTTACTGTGTCGAGGAGAGGGGTTGATGGCTTCTCGCCGGTGAAGTCTACCTTCCAGGGGGTTGAGGATGAGCTCGCCGCATCCTTGGGGACCATCATCTTCCCGTCCGCGCCGGCGATGTTTCCGCCGCCGGTGGAGCTCTGGGCTGCCGCGCTCGCGCGCACATGGAACGGCCGCCGGAAGGAGGGGTGGGAGGTGGCGGGGACGGCGCGGAACCCGGAGGGCGTCGACGATGCCTGGAGCGCCATTGGAGACATGTCTGTGCTCTGTTCGACTAGCGAGCGTGCAAGAATATGAATGCCGCTCGGTAGGGTCAGTTCGTTGCAGCTGTGATTAGCTCTGGTTCAGTGGTGTAGCTAGAATTGAAGCTCGAGGAGCTTGTGTGATGGCGAGGCGGAGCTGGCCCCGGCGAGGAGACGGAGGAGGAAGATGAAGAGGCCGGCGAGGGAGGAGTGAAGAGGAAGCAGAGGCGGAGGCGGATTAATATAGGCGATTGGGAGGACCAATAGTGACGTCATAATAGGAGCGATTTAAGTGGAGGGGGAAAAAAAGTAAATACAAGGGGGGAACGACAAGGAAAGGGATTAGAAGGCGAGAAAACGAGGATGGTTCCGGGGAAGCTGCATCTCGCGAGATTAACCGCCTGTTAGCGCATTGGCTAGTCTAGTGACTCTAGTGGGGACTTGGACTGGCCTGGCCACGAATCTTTATGCACATCTGAGGGCGTAGAACGCAACATCACATATTTTGATGGTAGGTTTTTACTTTTACGATGTTATTGACGTGATTTCGGATTCGGGTAGCACCCCTTTTCATATTATGATTCGAATATAACCCGGACAATATTGATATGAATCGTATGGTTCGAGTTTGAACCCGCGCTCAAATGACATGTTTAAAATAGTTTCTATGCTTTCAGAAGTTAGAATAATGAGGCATATTTTTTAGTTAGCTTTAAAACAACTTTATTTTTTTATGACCTCAAGCATGTATGTTTAGTGGGCAATAAACTTCATAGGTTCAGGGCGTACTTTATTTTTAATGAAAACGGATAATGTTGGATATCCATCAATATCCATATTTGTATTCATTTTGGAAACCGAGTGCTTATTTTTCCTGAGCGTTTTGTCGCTGACACACGGCATAATCCAGAGTTTGCCGAGTGCCCGTGATCTGGCACTCGGCAAAAAGAAGAACACACGGCAAAGCGCCGGTTTCCGGTAGTGAGATGCTGGTACATACTATATCCACATTTTAGTTCAGTAGCATGAAGATAGTCAAAAGAAATTAAATACTATGTCTTGTAGTACATTAGGATGAGTAACAATTTATTATCTAATAATCTTCAGAACTTATATGTAATATAATTAATTTCAACATAGGATCAAGTACATGGCGTGTCTTTGAAGACCTCACTTTGGGTTCAATTCGGTCCCCCCGGACCACAGCACACACTGACTTCCAAGCACATGTACTGACTGGCCCAACACATGACATGATGCCCTAGAGAGAGATGCTTTTGGTCACAGGCGTGCTTGATTCCTCCGTAGACGGGTCCAAGCCAGGGATGCTGTGGCATGGGCTCGTTTTGGAAAGTTCCCGGGTTGTTCTTCGGTTCCCAATCTTTCCGTATATTCCGCTGGATGACTGGATGAGAACGATCATTGTGCTGCCCATGTTCCTGGCTAAGCAGCCGGGACAGTGCCCTCTACCACATGAAGCCTAGCTTATTTCATTCTCTTCGGGAGATCATTTTGCACAAGTCTGGAGATCATCTGATGATGACTATATTTGTTATTTTCTGGCATCATGGTTCAATTAGCAATAATTTATATATATCTTACAAACTATACATAATACCTTGTCTCGTCTTCATATAACTAGATAGGACTGATGATATATTGCAAAAAGTAGTAATCACTGAGTCCTACTTTAGATTTTAAGTACATTATACTACTGTTTTCGCACTTGATTGCATTAAGCTATAACTTTCTCAGTAGTACCATGTTGGGTTCAGTTGTTAGTCTTCGAGCCATGAAAGCTTGGAAACAGAGGGCATTACAACTTACATGGCACGTAATGTGACAGGTGGATCCACGACATCAGTAGCGGGGTTTTGGTGACAAAGTTGTGATTTTTCTGGGTTAACTAAATAGTTAACCAGAAAACACCATTGGTGGGTACCCACGGCTTCACCTATTCTGCATTTTTGTGGTTGCTGTGGACTCGTAGGATCAGTATCCAATGGTGGGGTGAAGAGATAGAGACTTGACGACAAGGTCACTGTCATATAATGCACATGCATGTGTTTCAAGTGGAAAACTCCACCGTGTGTATTACTCAGAAGTCTGTGATTTGTACGTATGATGGCCAATCCCACTGAATTATTGGCCTTATCGATCAAGTAATCTCATTGTTATCCAGGCAACAAAATTCGATATATATACAGTGAAGACAAACAAATTAAATGATATCTACAAATAATAAATTATATTAAAGAAATATATATATGATAATTGACTCATTGTAACAAATCTTGAGAAAGAGTAAATTAATAAAACATATATTGTTCATTGACTCATTAGCTTCAATTGTCTGCTATTCACACATCGCTTCAACATCCATCGTGTGTGGCCCTGGATATATCGTCCCATCTGGTATTGTGGTGCTATGTGGCTGGCCAGACATGACACGTTATATTGACTGATCTAACGCGTGAACCACGTGCGACACCGAACTCGGAACAACTCCCTATATTATGTTTTGGTTTATCATATCGACGCTGCACTGCATCAGTGAAGAGTCGCAGATGCATGTTGACAAAGGTCCATCAGGTGCACGCATCGGCAGTTGCAGAGACAAAAAATAAAAGTGAGCTCGACAGACCGTGTGACAGCAGTTGCTAGCTGCTAGCGACATGTTGTTGCAGCTCGTGCGTTTGGCTAGCGCCACACGTGCGTGTCGTTAGTTTGCAAAGAACGAACCCTGTCTACTCGACGAATCAAATGTACCGATATGATGTACAATATACATAACAAAACTACAAATATTTGAAACAAGTGCCGGGAAATGGTGCTGCTTGATGCAGCAGAAAATCAACGTGTTGCATATGTTTTTGTCCGCATAAATATATACATCGCTCTCCATCACGCTAATAAGCCGAATGAGGTTGTTTCTCAATGTGTGGTCCCTTGTTATTGCAATGCATGTGGGGGCAAAATAGAACTAGCTAGTAGTACATCTCTAGCTAGTCAGCTGTCATAGATAATTATACATACTGCATTCTCTTTGTTAGGATCATACATATGCCTGATGATGATGTATAAGATATAGATTCGATCATATAGTCTGGTTGTACAAAGTTAGGAATACCGTGCCGTGTCTCTCGCTGGTGGACGATGCGGTGTACACTACAAGACTTGACAACTTCCCCAACAGTTTTCTACAAAGGGTCTACATTGTTAGTAGTATCAATGATTAGTAATAATAAGTTTTCAATGGCCAACCAAGTATGATTATTATATTTTCTATAGTTTTTGTAAATGCCACTAATCCCCAACAACATTATTATCACTGTAGTTTGTAATTAACTGATAAATATGCTAAAACTGCCAGCCACTTGGGAGAAGAAACTCTTGTAGTGATAGTTCCTAAGTAGCACTTTTCTTCCAGTAACTAAAAACTTACTATATAGATTGATGCCATGAGTTAATTTTACTATTGCAAAAATTGCAATTATACCATTTTAAGTAATTTATGCTTAAATATTATTCATAAAGTTGAATATAGGAGGTACGTACCATGTTGATGTCTTATTTGGACTTTGTTTAATTAGGATTAGAGGGACTATGCGCCAACACATATATAATTTTAAAAAAGGGATAATAAGACTCGATAAAAAATAATAAGGTGGCTAATTTGGGCTCTGATATACATTTTACTACACCATACCCCACTTAGATTGAGTCCTACCACTCTTCATCAGGTAGGACCAAGACTACTATATCTTCGAATTCATCCCCCTCACCCCCCGCCCCCTAGAAACTTGACGTGAAATTTTCTGTCCATCGATTCTATGGCTTAAGATTGGACCCACCAGCCACCCAGGTTTGGTAAGCTAGCTGTATGTGGTTCATCTTCAGGGAGTAGTGTGGAAGGCTGACTATAAACTCGGGCTGTGTTCAGATAGGGGAGGGAAAAATTACTTTTTTTACTGGGATGCGTGTTATATGAGGGGATGAATAGGAGAGGTGGAAAATGAATTTTCTGGAAGCGTGTTATGTAAGGAGGATGAATAGGAACTAAAAAATACTTTTTTTTACGTGAACATAGCCTCTATGCATGGTAACCGGTGGTGGCCATTGTGTTCTCCCGAGCAGCCAAACTTTTCACGTGAGCAAGAGAATATTTGAAGCTCAAGAAACCCAGTGGAAGCCTGAGAGGTACTTAGGCACACCTTAAGTTCCCGGCTAGTAATCTTAGACTAGGCATGCATAGTACACCTTTTTTTTTTTGAAGGGAATGGGGGTCTAGTGTACTAGGAATGCATAGTACACTAGCTAGACCCCCATTCTAATCATATTGATTATTAAAAATAATATTAGGACAAGGACATTTATCTATATATAAATCCCTTAGAATATATGCATATGTATTGGTAGTTTGGAGCTTGGACTTATGGAAACCTTCTTCCAACGAACTTTGGAGAAAAATAACGATATGTCAAAATTCACTTGCAAAGGCTCACGACGTACTACTGTACGTCGTCGCACGGCCGGACGACCTCTCCTTAGATCATCAGACGAGATGTGAAAAATAATCAGATCGAATCCAAAGATTTTAAGGCTTGTGATTTGAGGCCCAATGCAATGCAAGTTTGGCAAGCCGTTTGTGGTTCATAACTTAACATAGTACTGTTGGAGGCTGACGGCTGTCCTTAGATCAATATCAATGGTGTTAACTTACCAAGTTTTTCACGTGATTAGTACGAAGTGTAGACTATAGACACCATGTCATCAAGTTTTGCACAGAAAGGCCAAGCAAGACGTGTGTACTACACGCTGGAAGACAGACACAGACACCTCTCGATCGTGAGAATCTCCGTGTGGCTCTGTACAAGTTGCTTAAACGTGTGTTAGCTCAGGTTTGCACGTGTGAGGCCTGAAAAATTGCATCGATCTCCGCCACACGTACTGGCCGGCAGGCAGGTTGGTCAGAGCATGCCAAGCAGCCATCTCGTTGCATGCACTGCATAGATCGATCTCTGAGAGCTGCATGTCTTTTGCTTGCTCTAGCGTGACATGTCGGCTTCGTCAAGGCCACACACGAGCCGGACCGTGACACGGAAAGCCAAGAAACAGTCGAGGTCAAGCAGCCTGCAAAAGGCCAAGAGCTGATAGGTGTGTCCGTGCGTGCATGCGTATATATTTGCTAAACGCTAATCACGTGATGACCTACATGTGGTTACAAATTAAAATACGACTACCTCTTGGACGGCTAGGCCGTTTGCATTGGTTCAGGGAAGGATAGATGTATCAAACGTACGAGCGGATAGGGGTCGCCAGGTGCTACTCGCAAGCGTACGTGATTAGTAGCACAATTAAGGCGGCCGGGTCCGAAAGAGCCTGAGAGGAAGGGAAAGACGAGATTATGAGGAGACGGCGAAGAATGTATAGCATAAACATGGCATATTGACATACCTGTATATTGTTTTCTTTTAATTTCCAGACATCGACGGCACCTTCATCACGAGTTTCACTATTATATTAATGTACAGTAAAACAGAGCTAGGCTGTCATTGGCGACACTAATTTCTTGAACTATTGCAGGTGAGTCTTTTTTTTAGCGACCATGACTTAACACGGAGGTAGTATTTCATTAAGAGGAGGATATTGGAGATGAGTCATCATAAGTACACACGGTACACCTTAACGCATCGACCGTGTAGAGTGATCGATACGTCCATATTGCAACAATTCGGAGTATACGTATTGCGGCGGCTTATATATACGTTGTGTAGAGACCTACGATAATGTACGTTAATAAGATATTTTGGCGTGTTTGAAGTTTTGATCAGATCTATCAAACATAAGTATAATTAATTAGGTTTCTTGTTGTGGAATTCTAGGCTCAGTATGTATGTTTCTATTTTTCTATAAAAGAATTAACACTGAGCCTCTAGTGTGGCCTCATTTTGTTGTATGAAGTTTTGATCAGAACGATGTGCTCGTCGAAATGAGACGTCTCTAGTGTGGCCTCATTTTGTTGTGTTCTCCTTTATAAAGCATCTCCACTTGTCTCTGGTAGGTGCCACGTATGAAACGCGGCCCCACGTATACGCATGCATAGGTAGGTGCAGGCGTACGTGTAGCTAGCTGAGGCGACTTCTCGCGTACCACGAGATTACGAGAATTTCACGATAAACATGCATGCTCCACAGCACCAGCCAAAATACCTTGAGGATTGGTTAAAGTATTTCAGACGAGCTGCGTACGTAGCTTGAGACGTCTCCAGAAGAACACTTATCATCATGTAAAACAAAATTGTCATTTAAGAACATGAGGTGCTTCAATAAATTACCACAATCCCATTAATTACAATATTTGGTTAATCACCAAAGCACACCTCTCTCTTACCAATACGTAGATGACTGAGCTCCTCTTAACTATATGTTTTATGATACTCTACTGTAGTAGTGATTATCATAACCCAAAAATAGCTATGGTAGAAGAGAAAGTGTTTTGGTAATGAAAGATGAGTTTTGGAGATGCTCTAAGTACTCCTATGGCCATAGATAAGTTATGTAGTTTTTTATAAAACAAATAAAGTGTAACTCATATAGAAATACTTGTGTATTTTGTAACTAAGTTCAATTGGATATGTAGGTGCTATCTCCATTCTTAAATACATGACAACATTGATTTTTTTCATTCTTTGATTATCCTTCTTTCTACAGACGAACAGATAAATTTAAATGTTAATTGTAAAGTACTTTTGATGATAGACGTACTGATAATCATTTCATATTATTTGACTAGTTCTGTAAATAAATATTATTGGTCACAAATTTAGCAAACAAAATAACAATGTCATCTATTCAATAACACTTATTCTACCAATTAAGATGTTTTTCTTTGAATAGACTAATAGAGCAGGCTACATCCATGCTTGTTGATAGCAAAACACATAGATAATTGTCAACCCAAACTTTCAAATGTGCTCGTAGGGGCAAAAAAAAAAAAGGGAAAAGAAACCACACGGCAATCGTCATGTGTGGCTGCAGTACTGTATTGCTGTTGGTGCACGATTCAACACGCTACTCCTGTGTATCAATATCGACCGTAGGCATGGATGGTACTTAATAAGTACTTAATGGTAATGCTAATTTTTCAAAGGAATATATCATAAACTGTATGTGGCATATTTTAGTTTAAGTTGACGGAGGTATTAAGGTCACAGGTCCAAGCACTGGACTTCACTTATTTATCAATTGGAAAATGGACTGGCGTGCAAGCTGAACATAAGAAATTGCTGGTTGAATAAGGATAACTGAAATTTTCTTAACAAACTCAGTGATCAGGACATCAAGGACATCCCAGCAGGTGTCTTCATCTTTATCAGGTGCGGCCACATGAGACAAATGAGTGAATGTGGCCATGCTACGGTACATATATAAGTACAACGGATAATATATATACATCTAATCATATTGATCGAATAATGTTTTTTCCTTATACTAATCAGGAATAATGAAATGAATCAGGCAATGGAGAAATACATCGACAAGTTTATATATGCACCAGCTTATATCAACAAATTGAGAACAATCATCATATACCTTAACTCAAAAAACAAATTAACTGACAAAGTTGGTGTGACAAGTTTTCTTCGCTAGACTTTGAATGTTAACCAAGCTAATAAAAAGTGCAAGTATGCAGGATAGGGCATTGTGTAAGTGTGCAGAATGTTGTTTCTTGCATTGTATGGCTCCATTTGCATAGACATTTTTGTTTGACCAAAAAGGAGAGGTATACAAAAGATAGCAGAATGCGTCCCATTTGAGTGAAAGTTGAAGTGTGAAATATCATTTAACTCACACTCTAGAAGTATACACGCAGAAGGACACTTTCAGTAAATGAACATTTTTCATGACAGGGCTTAACAATGAATTGCAATTGCTGCTTTAATTTTATGGCAAAAGGTCGTGAAACCAACACAATGATGCGTTGACCATTAGTAAAAACGCAACAATGTAAAATTGGAAAAAAAGGAAACTTAAGCATATAGCTAGAACTCAAAGTTGGGGCATAATTGCAAATGGACCAGCCATTTAAGTCATTTCTATATTCGTTTATTCATATTGTTCTGATGTGTAAACAGATGAAACAAAATGTTCAAGCCGAAAACTAGAATACATGGAAGCTAGTCCTTTTATGTTCCAAATTATAGTCTGTTTGATTTATTTTGACCTAGGTTTGACCACTCATCTTATTCAGAAAAAAATTATAAAAACATAGTCAAATTTAAGTCATTAATTCTTGAAGTACTTAAAATAAAGCAACCTATAACAAAAAAAAATATATGATATATCGCATAATTTTTTTGAATAAGACGAGTGGTCAAATTTAGATCAAACAAACTATAGTTTGAAATAGATGTAGTAGAGTGCCTTCTGTAAAATAATATCGACGTTTTTATCCCAGGTCTACGTCTTATTACTCCATCGAGTTTGCGACCAAACTTATAAAAAAACTTTTATGACCAAGACAAAGCAGCCAAGCAGGGATCTTGTCCAGCACACATAGGAATCATCGTTTGTTGCTCTCGATCATTCCTAACACTGGCTTTATTACCTACCTGACATATACAAAAAATCAGCAATACTGCACCAGACCTTTATTTAATAAAATAATTTTATTAGAATATACCACCATGCATCGAGATTATTTGGACATACTCCCATAGCTTTTAGCAAGTTTACATAAGCTGAAATGAGCCTGCTCATTTACTGCTGATATTATCACAGACAATTAGTATGAACAACCATTTGATAAACACATGAATGTGGTTTATATGCTGATGGTTTTACACATTTACTTATGCATAAAGAATTTGTCACCTTTCGTACTTCGCCTGAATTTTCATGCATGATGAGACGGATGTACGAGAATCAAAAGGTGAAAGTTTGAAGTTTGCCTATAGATTCCAGTTTTTGGACATGAACGGTAAGGAAAAGTTAGGCGTGGATTTTAACAACACTAGTGTTTCTATCTATTGTTCTTAGCGCTAGTGACATCACTAGAGAACTGCCTCAAACTACTTGTTTATATAGTCCCCTGGACCGGCATATATGCATATAGAAAACGTCAGCACAGCCGGTTCTCGAACATTATAGCAAGAATCCATGCGATACTTAAAAAATATACTAGAAACATGGTTTCAATAAACCTTCTCAGATTATTCTATCGTCAGCTAGGATCATCATGTCTATTACGCAAATATTTTTCAACTTTCCCTATCAAATATATGCATTGCTCCCTGGTCATGCTGCAACTCGGTAGCCGTGGGTACTATAGACTAATAAAACATGGTTTATTTTCTGGTTTTGATGTGGTGGTAAGCACTTAATTATATCCTACATAGTGGAGTTCATTATTCATACACATATGGGGCTGATGCTTTTGACCATAAGACCAGGACGGTGCAGATGCCTTCTATTGGAGCAACCCAGTTGTCACTTACTCCAATAGTTAGGCCTTGTTTAGATCGCCAACTTTTGTCAACTTATTTTGCCAACTTGTCACATCGAATGTTTGGACACTAATTAGGATTATTAAACATAGGTGTAAAAAAACTAATTACATAGATGAACTCCACATCATGAGACGAATCTATTAAGCCTAATTAATTCGTCATTAGACACTGTCATGCTACAGTAACCCGTCATTAAAAATACTCTAATGGCAGCACATATTAGGCTTAATAGATTCGTCTTGCGATGTAGAGTCCATATGTGTAATTAGTTTTATAATTAGTCTATATTTAGTACTCCTAATTAGTGTCAAAAGGATGGATGTGATATTTCGCCAACTTTCACCAACTTTACTCCCCTCATCTAAACAGGACCTTACTCTATTTCAAAAATATGAACCAGTACATGTAGTGACAATCATGATAGGAAATGGACGTGTGTGCAATAAAAAAATAGGAAAAATGAATGTAGTGCTTTTAGGGGTGGAACTTAAACATTGTTCTTGGATCTTTGTGTTCACCGGCTAAATTATTGTCTTTTCATGGATCCATGCGAATGCAAAGCTCTTGTGGTTTGACATGGCTTCTTAGTTGTGTCAGGTGTACCAAGTGTCTTCTTCATTTTAGGTGTTGTTTGTATTTTCCCTTAGCTATTGTGAACTTGTATTATCCTTTTTACTAATAAAAAAATAAAAACAACAACAGTACATGGACATAAATGCATGGCTATATATAAGTTCCAGTAAAGGAACTTATCAGTACTTAATAAAATTAATTAATCAATATTGTAATCCTTCATAAATATCATATTTCCTATTAGGAATTGTGGGTAAATGTGCATGAGAAATTTGCAATTTATTTCCAATTGAAATTGCAGCAAGCTAGCGCCATATATAGTTTAAGATTGCCTTAAAGATATGTCCTAACAGAATATCCTGACAAACACGAGAACAACCATCCTTCCATGTAAAAACCATTCTTGGCTTTGGCTAACGGTATAGTCCATCAGAAAATGTCAAAAACATTTATTTCTTTCTAATCATTTCCCATTTTCTTTAATTCATTTCAAAAAATCTGGAATGCAGCGTTGCCTAATACCTATGAGCCTGAATTCAAATTTATGGTTGAATATATGTGCATAGATGACATCAAATTTGCAATCATGATGCTAAGTGTAGTTAGCTTTCAGTCATTATGGGGGTGTTTGGTTGCCTGCATAATCTTAGCCTGGCTCGCATGTGTGAGTCAGGCTCCAGTGAGCCAGGCTGAGTGCGTGCAAGTCTTCGTGTTTGGTTGTCTGCACGTGTCTAGCCTGGCTGAGAAAAGAAGGTGTTTGGTTGCATGTACGTATCATGTCGCATGAGATAAGATTAGAGAAAATAAGTGATTTTATAATATTTAGTTTATGAAGTTGTGTTATAATGATTTTATGTTACATTTATAAATCTTAATCTAGTTTATGAAACTGTCATTAGTGGACTAATGGCTGGCTCCCGCGAGCCAGGCTCGCCAGAAACGGCCGATTCCTGCGTTTCCAGCGAGCCTGGCCCAAGGTGTACGGCTGCATGCGGGGAGCCAGGCCCAGCCTCTCATCTAGGCATCCAAACACATGTTGCCTGCATGCGGAGAGCCTGGCCGGGGCTCATGCAGGCAACCAAACGCCCCCTATCTGAATAATAAAAATCAGGGTCTTCACATGTTTGGGTGATACTGATATATCTATGATATGTCAATATATATGATTAATTATTAGTCATGCAAGTGTCAATTCATTCATTCACATGGTCCTTTCAACCAAAATCACATGCGGCATGACGATATAGTAAGTCATATATTATATAAAATATTACATCATCCAACAGTTTCTACTGCTTCGCATTCAGCTACAATTGTATTGTATTATTTGTAAAGTATATTTGGTAGAAATTGTCATCGGGGATAAGATATTTTTGGTAACGCATGGTTTGACTTGAAGAGTTAGTTCTTCTGAGCTGCTGGACACTAAAAATTAAAGTTCCCTAGAATTGTAGGTAGTCATGCATGCGTGTTGACATTTGACCCGCTTTGAAGTAGACGAACTTTTTCCATCATTGTTATCCGCTAAACATTCACCAAGCAGTGGCAGAGCGTAACACAAAATTTAAATGAAGGGGGCGGGGACAATTGCTCAATTGTGCTACAGTAATTAGATACACCAGCCAAATTAGCTAAGCACATCAATTGCTTAAAGCATCTCATGTTCTTACTAGGGAGAGAGGATGTCAAGTTCAACTGACTACATGCTATGATCACACACATCATGATGAGTAGTATTGTTAGTACTGTGTAGTGACAAACTGATAAACGACGACGGCTAAAGCTGAATCAAAATTCTTAGAAATTAGTATAACATTCTAAGAACACTGTTAAAACTAACGTAAGCTACAGTCTGCACTTCAAAAGCATGAATGGCGGCTGAGAAGCGTGATCCATGGTTCAAGTGTGACATCGGTCCAGTACTTGATTTGTCAAAACATGTGAGCTGAATACATGAGTTCGATCAGAAAATGTGTCGGGATCTAATAGGGGTTTCTACCCAACATCTGAATATTACATTACATTGACTTCTAAACTAGCTATATATACCCGATTTCTGAGAAATGTGCATTCATGTAACTTTATTTTAGGAAAAAATGGATTTTATTGGAGCAATGTATATATATTCAAAGAAATTAGATCATTAAAAGAATAATTATCTTTCTGATCGATCCGAATGATGAGTAACTTCCATCACAAAGAATATGAGCAATTATGCTCGACTCTAGAGGTGTAGTTAGCACTTACTAGTTGTTTTCGTTTGTCATACACACGTGTGCATGCTTTAGAAAGGGTTACGTTATCCTAACTGGACCCATGACGACCAAGTTAAGTAGTTAACCCAAGATTCTGATTAAGCTACCTTGCATTAGCATAAGGATAACCGTACATGTGATAGACACTGTATATGTGATAGAATTCACTTATCTGCAAATAGCCAAATAGCTAGCTAGACCTAACTCATCACACACTCTCGCTGCTGGAAAACCACGCCCTTTAGTCCTGGTTGGAGAGAGCTATAGTTCTAGATTATCCAACCGGGACTATAGCTCTCACATTGTCCTGTTCAAGAAGAGGTCGATCCATGCATGCACATGTGCTTGATTTTCCATAGCACAAGATTTTGACGCTCGAACATGCCTACGGACGTTTTCTTGTGCATGCTTTGAATCAAACCCACAGTGAGACAAGTCATCATTACAATATTTATTGCTTATCACTCTCACACAGTGGAATTCGAACGTCGAAGAGCTGGCGAAGCCCGTGCAATGATCCATTTATCATCCGTCACTAGAAAGTCAAGCATGCATAGAGAATAGCACATTAGTTCTGCTAAAATACAAGCACCGCTCTCAGTAAATTCTTGATGCCATACCCCTCCTCTAAATTATTATATCAGTAAGAAGCAATTCCCATTTGTTTGTTTTGAGGTTTGTATTGCACCATTATTGATTTGGTATGTCACACGGTCTCCATAAAGGCATAGAAACAACATTGGCATATTTTGTCATAGATTCACAGGTAGTAAATTATAGGGAAAAGTCTATTTTTCACCCTCCAACTATTACAAAAGTCTGATTTTCAACCCACAACTACAAAACCGGACACCGAAGACCCTCCAACTATCCAAAACGTGCAAAATTGGTCCTTTGGACGGTTTTGTATTTTCCAAAAAATTAAAATATTATTTTATATTATAAAATTCATAACTGAACTATTTTGAATTATAAAAATATCAATCTGGTGCCAATGTTTTTCTAAAAATGTGACCTATACTTTTTTTATTCTAATTATTTTTAGAAAAAAAACAATAACGCACTAGTAATATAGATATATAATATCCAAATAATATTAAATAGTGTGCCAATAGGTTGGTTACCTTTTAAGAGAACTTTTGGCACCAATTTCATATTTTTTGGGTCCAAAATGAATTAGTTATAATTTTTTAAAGTTTAAATAATATTTCTGGTATTTCTATAAAATCCAAAACCACCCAAAGGGTCATTTTTGCATGGTTTGGATAGTTGGATGGCTATTAGTATCCGGTTTTATAGTTTGAAGTTGAAAATCAGACTTTTGTAACAATTGAAGGGTGAAAAATAGACTTATCTCTTTTATTATTACAATATTACTTTTCATTTCAAAAGTGAATCATATAATTCATCGTATCCAAAGTCAGCACATAAAAAATGCTCTTGTAGCTAGCTGCAGTTTTGACACTATACCACAACACCAAGATGCCGTCGCACGTGGGTCTGAGTGAAATTGGAGAGTCAAAAAAGGTTAGTTATAACTATGAGTGCATCTAGCTATGGACATTTTTGCCACGCACCAGCAATTTGACGTCCCGTGCATATAAATAAAATAATACAGCTGGTGCAGGACTCCTGTTTTTTTTCCCTGATGAGTTGGCAGTAGTTATGAATCTACCTAGTAGTAACAGCCGGATTACTGAAAGGGTCATTAGTCAAGCATCAGTGAACACGCATTACCGTATTAGTTTTTACTTTTATACCGTACCTGAGGATTCCATCCACACAGCTCCATCACCGCCGGCAAGGCTAAAGCTTCTTATGCGGCGGTCATTCCATGGGCTTCGACGATTATGTCGATCGAGCGAATGCAATGTTGAATTTAACATGTAATGTAATGGCGCCATAGACGATAAACCATTTTTTTTACGCTCACTGATTGTTCTAAAGGAGACTGACCAGGACGTGCATTTGACATTAATTATATTATATAGTTTCAATTATATTTTTGGCCTGTTATTTGTCTTTATTTTGGATTTTTGGAGAAAATTTAAATGTTAATACAGTTTGCAGAAAGTGTAGCATGCATGCAGTCTGCGTGAATTTTAATAGATTTTCTCTCAAAGATGAACTCCCTAAGTTTTGCTATGTCATTATTAGTTCCAACAAAGCAAACCATATATTTTGGGGAAAAAAACCCTGAATAGTTGGTGGCATTCAGGCCCTTTTTTTCTTAAGAATGTTATCTGGTGACACATATACGATCGAGAGCGCGTGTTCATTCTGTGGTGGTGGGAATTTCAGCAGGTTCAAATTTGATGGGCATCACGTTTTTTTAATGTGTTTCAGGCCACTGCAGTGTGATGTTGACTTTTTGAGTGACGACGCACTCTAGTCGAAGTCAGAAAACGACGTTTGTCCCCCCAACCAACTTGGGAGACGGCAATACGTAAAAAGGTGAAAACAGATAATTCTCCCTCTGTTCTTTTCTACCACGTTTAGTGCTTTCTATTCATTTTTTTTTAAAAAAAACACACTCAAGGAACAGCCAAATCAACGACAACTTTTTTTAACGATCCACACAAGGTAGTGTGTGTTTCAATGATATAGAAGAGCCCTACGGCAACTATTTCGAGGAAGCCAATGTAGATGACGATGACGACAAGAGTGGTAATTTAATTGTAGTTTCGAAATTTAAGTATTGGAATAAAACAAGAACGAACTAAAATTTTATATGCTTTTAAGCTAAAAAATAATTAAGACCTGAGTTGGATTGTAAGTGGCATTATAAAGGCCATGATCCATTACCACCATAGTTTGCGCTAAAGGTGAAACATACATTTGCATTATTTTTCTCCCACATTCCCTCTTTTTATTCTAAAGAGGCCTTTAATGAGCCTGTGCGACTATACTGGGCCTCCAAACAAGCTTTCCACGGAAGGGTAAACGTCCATGTCACATGCTGGGGCAATTTCTCTCTAAAAAAACTCACAGCATCTTCTTGTAAAAAAAAAGCTACTCAGAGCATCTGGAGTGTAAAATAGAGTAAATTATTTAATGGTACGATGGTCCCGTGTTGTTTTTCGTGGAAAAAGAAGCCGGATAACTAATAGGATGACGGAGATAAAGTTCCTGCACATCGGTCAGGTAGCTCATTTTCACATGAGCTCACAACTGATTCATGGTACAAGCAACATATGTTCAGTTATGTGATCCCACTTCCAGCACTCTGGTTCACTGATCGCTAATCAGATACTCAAATTCAGATTTCGGAGGTGCAAGTTCATCATTAGTGCAGCTACTTCCAGTTTCCAGTTACAAGTATAGTACCGATGACGGATCTTGCATCATCGACGAAATGAGTAGTGGCAACAATTCATCAAATTACCATAATATGAAGAATGACTGTTACTACACATAAAAAACATTGTTCAAGAACAGTGTGATTAAACGGAGCAGAGTATATCAGGATATCTCGATCCGGAAAGCCTCTTATCACCCAATCATCAGAACTCTCTCACAGGACCGTCAAATGATGCAGCTATAGCTGCAGCCGGGGCCCCAGCGAACCTGGTCAGGCTGGAGTTCATCACATCAACTCCATCTGAAGCCACATTGGCCGTGTCGGCATTGTCGCCATTGAAGCAGTAAGCTGGTGCCTGCCACTTGGAGTCCTCCAGCACTCCTCCCACCTCAAAGCTCATCACATGCTGCTGCATCCCTGGGAAACATGAGCACACAAAACATCAGACTACTGCATCAACCAAGTACTGCAGAAGTGAAGACAGTGAGACTGCAATCAGAAGTCTGCGTTTCAGAAAAGCAGATAAAACATAAAACAATAAGGCAAGCAGAAGAACGTGGTTAGTAGCAGTTAGAACTGGGAATTAGATGATTCTAGACTGAATCTAAGTACTAAACAATAAAAAAACTGTACACATCTGATTGAAGGAGTTACTGAAGAAATGCAGAAATGTTAGACCGCAAAAGAAAAAGCACAGCACCAACTGCCAAATCAAGAAATTAAACAATTGGAGGAATTCAGACTGCGTCCCGTACAACGAAACTAAATAATTGCGGAATTGCCACACTAATTCTGCATCAAGGGAAAAAGCTAGAGTCTTTAGACTGCATCCCTCTCAGCAAAGTGCAGAGCAAAACTGTATACGCATCGTCACATAGAGTAAAAGGCACTGGAGAAGGGTATGAACCACTGCAAATCTGCGACGCTGAATCAAGAAGTAAGTAGCTACTACCATTGAAGAAATTCCAGCGGACGGGGCGGCCGGTGGCGACTTCCTCGTAGTACCAGATGAAATCGACTTTGGTCCACAAGTGGCAGTCGAAGCCGTCGACGAGCTCGCGGCCGAGGTACACTGCGCCGGCGAGCCAGTCCGGCGGCAGGAGCCCAACGGGGAACCGCACGGTGCGGCAGGTCCCGGAGCCGAAGTAGTAGGAGGTGCCGTTGGTCCACTCGACGTCGTAAGTCGGGTCGCCGGAGAGCTGGTTCTGGATGAGGTTGAGGTTGCGGCCCTTGGGCCAGTCGTAGTAGAGGTCGATCAGCTGCAGCTTGCCGCCGCTCTCGGTGAGGTTGGTGAATACCACCGCGTGGAACTGCTCCGGCCACGGCGTCGGCACCGGGGCAGGGCCGTCGGCGCCTGCCGCCGCGGTTGAGGAAGACAGTGTGACCTTGGCATTGGCCGCGGCGAAGGATCCGGCGGCGAGGAGGAGGAGAAGGAGTGGGAGAAGCCTGAGAGGCGACGGCGGCGACATCGGCGGCTGTTGCGGCTTCCCTCCGAATCGATCTTATCGCTTGGCGAGTGGCCGAGTGCTTCCGGCGAGTCAAGCTGGGAGAGAAAGCGGTCTGTACAGTGGGGCCCACTGGTCCTCATATCAGTGGCAACATTGTAAAATACGAGGACTCCGGAAGTTTTTATGGATCCATCCATATCATATTCATCTCTATTCTTCGTCTACACTTCGTCGTGGTAGTGTACTCTTTCAATGATTCGCTTTATTATTGGCCTAGAATGTAATTGGAATTAAACCGTGTGATAATATGAAAAATGATTTTAAAATACTCTTATTTTTCAAACTAGTAAAGATGTCTCAATATATATTTTAGACAAACTATTTATGTTATTTATATTAAAAAAATGAAACATATAGCATGTTGCCTATAAATACATGCATGAAGCTATGTATATTTGCAAACGAGAGAAATAGTCATGTATGTCGTTGACTCGTTGTAAGACTTGACATGGCTACAATACAAAGATTATGCATGAAAATGAAATGTAACTTTGATAGGGTCAAAAGGGATTGTTTCAAGACTAATATTGCTAATTCAATTGCAGCCTATGAGATTTTGGATGTGAGGTCAAAAGTTGCTCTTTCAAACTTTGCCTTTTTATTATTTGAAACACATTGGCTTCAAAAACATGGCACCCAAAAGGTTGCCTCTTTCATATTTTCACAATTTAGTGCCATTTAAAATGCATTGTTTATTCACACCCTTCATACTATATGACCCTCCACCTACTATTTTTTTTTTTTGTGTGTGTTAGGCTAGACTGTTTGGCTTCACAAACTCATGTATCGTTTAAAATATCTAGAAGTTCGATTAAGGTAGTGTAGGACTCTAGATCAAGTACTTATCTTCAACGTCCACCTAAACCCTCTTTTTATGATGAAATGCCTTCTTCCTTCTATCCTTCGCACTTGCCCAACAAGTTGAGAACTAGGTGCACTTCACTTGGTTAAGTTACTTATGATGAACACTTGTCCACCAGATTCAAGTATCTGGCTTAGCACTATGTGTACATGTCTTTATGATTAATTAGGTTTTTCAATTGCAGGAGAAATAATCGTCAGCAAAACATCTAAGTGACTTTGTTCATAAGGGATATTAATTAGTTTTTTTTCAATAGCAAGAGAAATCTTCTATCGACAGCAAACATCTATGTGACTTTGTTCATAGGGATGAGAATGCTCATGCATATGTAAGTCATTCCAACTTTTTAGGTTTGGCCAAAATGATAGAGAGGATCACAAATATTAATGGCACCAAATAGATATGTTATACAAATATATTTAACAAAAAACTAATGATACTTATTTGATATTATGGATTTGAGTACTTTATTCTATAACTTTGGTCAAATTAAAATGCTTTGACATTTTATTATGTAAAAATATCTGACACATAATATAAAACAGTCATATCTCCCTTTACATTCACCATATATACTATTTTTGTGTGCATTTGTCTAAAATACAAAATACCAGAAAAAAGAATATTGTATTTTATTACACAAATACTCTCATTTGCAGGTGTCTCTGCAGAAAGTCTCTTCAGTCGATCATCAAAGCTCAATTATTGAACTGAGCTCACTGGCCAAATGACGCGCGCGGTAGCCGCCGGAGCCCCGGTCCGGCGAAGCTAATCAGGCTGTTCACTTCATCCTCCCTGCTTCCATGGCCATCAACTCCATCTCCGACGTCGCCATTGCTGCCATCGAAGCAGTAAGCCGGCGCCTGCCACATGGACGAGTCCTCCAGCACTCCCCCCACCTCGAAGCTCAGCACATGCCGCTCCATCCCCTCAAAATTAAAAAAAAAAAACAATAAAGGCCATATATACAAATCATCACCATTAATTCTGATTTCTGAACTCTGAAGCATGAATCGACATCAAGGAGTCAGGATTTGGAGGTAGAAGAAGAAGAACTGAAGAAGCACCCATGAAGCTCCAGGCGACGGGGCGGCCGGTGACGACATCCTCGTAGTAGCGCTCGAAGAGGAAGTTGGACCAGACATGGCAATCGAAGCCGTCGACTCGCCGGCGGCCAAGGTAGGCGGCGCCGCCGTGGGCCTTCCAGTTCGGCGGCAGGAGGCCGATGTCGAACTGGAAGGTCCGGCAGGACGTTGCGTCGAACAGGTAGGCGGTGCCGTTGGCCCACTCGACGTTCATGACCGGCGGATCGCCGGAGTTGGAGTCGGCGAGCTGGTCGCGGATGAGGTTGAGGTCGCGCCCGCGCGGCCAGTCGTAGTAGAGGTCGATTAGCTGTAGCCGACCGCCGCTTGAGGTCAGGTTGGTGATCACCAACGCGTGGAATTGCTCCGGCCATGGCGCCATCGGCGGGGGAGGCTCGTCGGCGACGGACGCATTGGTGGCCGCGGCGGCGAGGAACAACGGGAGTAGGAGGAGAGGCCACATCGATCGCCGGAGTCTTATCCTACTACCTGTTGAAGCTTATCCGGGCTTATCACCGGCTCTTGGTCTGTGCGCGCCGATGATGAGCCGAATAAGCTGCCACACTTTATAGGCGAGAGGAGGAAGACGACGTCTAACATTTTAATTAATTTCGATGTGCCAAATCAGCCAATGAAACCTCGGACTCGTATTGTTCTTTAATTTCTGGCCACACACGAGAGTTGCCGCTGTCGGTGGGTGAAGGGTCGTGTGTCTCGTGTGGCCCTTTCCTACTCGTTTCGCTCACTTCTCTCTCTTTTCCGAACGTAACTTAGCACGTATTTTATTAAGAAGACGATAATACCAGCATAGATCAAACAGAGCTTGACATCTCAAAGTGCAAAAAAAAAACTAAAAGAATAAGAAAAATTAAAAAAAAGGGACACGAAACAAATGGCCGAAAGGTAACATAGCAGCGATCACTAGGAAGAGGTGGTCCCTAGCAACCAAGCCAAAGCATCGAGATCTACATAAAAGATAGAACCACCGAGATCATTGGTTGAGACCTAGAACAACATGGCGGTGGCAAGTATCCACCAGAGGGGCAAAGCATCTGCTGAAAGTATAGATATACAAACGGGCGACCTAGCCGGCCCGGCCCTGGCCTGAGCCCGGGCGGCCCGGCAGGCCGAGGGGGCGGCCCATGCCTGGTCCTACTAAAGTTTAGCCCGACCAGACTAAACTGGCGACTCAAAGTTTGCATCCTAAGTCTATGATTAATATAATTTTTTTCTGGTTGCCATTCTTTCTTCTCTTGTGGCCCCCAATTTTCCCTTTTATCGTTATTACATAGAAGTACTTCTGTTTAAGATTTTTTTTAAAAAAATATCTGCAAAGTTATCCAAACAACATTTTTTCGAAAATTACGTAGTAGGAATAATGTTTTCAACATAAGCTATTGTATACTTTTTTGAAGAAAAAAATAGCCAAATCGTTTTTTTACTTGTGCAATGCACATGGTTTGCCTTACAAAGAGTGGCGAACACTAATACATGCTCTATTTTCGGCCTGCACCTGCAGTAATCTAAAAAATGGCATATACGATCGAGAAGCATTTCTTGTTTCAGTCAACCATTACAAACTTCGAGAGAGCTGTCTCCTCAAATGATCCAAACGTCCAAACCTCTGCCTCAAGGAGAAGAAGCAGGGGCGTCGGCGTTGCTGCCATTGAAGCAGTACGCCGGCGCCTGCCACTTGGAGCAGTCCTCCAGCACCGCCCCCGGCTCGAAGCTCAGCACATGCCGCTCCATCCCTGTCAAGCAAGAAGATCACATGAATCATCATCATTATTCATCAGTTCATCACTCGGCTAGCTGGAAGAGCTCCAAATCATGTACTGTAGCAGTGACAGTGAGCACCATCGGCGGCAATCCAGGCGACGGGGAATCCGGTGACGACATCCTCGAAGTATCGCTCAAAGACGAAGTTGGATCAGACATGGCAATCGAAGCCGTCGACGTGTTTGCGGCCAAGGTAGGCGGCGCCGCCGCCACCGTCGCGGCCGGCCTTCTTCTTCTTCCAGTCCGGCGGCAGGAACCCGACGGAGAAGTGAAAGGCTCAGCAGGACATAGCGTCGAACAGGTAGGAGGTGCCGTTCACCCACTGAACGTCCCGGAGCGGGTCGCCGGTGAGCTGGTTGCGGATGACGTTCAGGGCTGACCCCCGTGGCCAGTCGTAGTAGATGTCGATCTTCTGGAGCCGCCCGCCGCTCCCCGTCAGGTTCGTCACCACCACCGCATGGAATTTCTCCGGCCATGGCGTCGTCGTCGCCGGGGGAGGAGACGGCCCGACCCCGACAGCCGCCGCTGCCGCCGTGGCGAGGAGGAGGAGGGTGAGAAGCGGAAGACGCAGACGCGACATCGGCGCGGCTGGCTGCTGCGGCATCTGTGAGACTGACTAGCTTGTGAGGTTTCCATTCAGGTCAAGATCGTCGACTTGGCATGCCGGCCTTATCTGCTATCGACCAAGGCCATGATCGCGCTGCCCATGACGGGCAAGTTTTGACAGCGGAAGAACAGGTTGAATGGCTTCAATTTTTGCCACACGAGAGAGATAATGTTCGTTTGTCGCTCTCGGGGAGTAAATGTCCACTCTTTTTTTTTTTTTTTTTTTTGCAGGGGGAGGATAAATGTCCACTCGAAAAATCCACTAATAAGGGCAAGAAAACAGCTCTGTCAGTGCATTATCCGTTAGAGTGAAAAAAAGTTAATGTTGTTAAGAATAAAGTAGATAGTTTTAGTCTTTTAGGGGCCCACCGGTCCTTTAACAAGTTCCTAAGTTCTAACTGAAACTTCTATAACCTTAGGCAACTTTTTACAGAAAAATAAAAAATACATCACCATCCCATGAAATAATTTTTTATTAAATTCAGTCTGAAATATGTTCGATAGTGTATTTAATTGGAATTATATATGTTAACAACTTTTTCAACCAAATTGATGAAAGTTCGAGAAATAATTATTAGCTAGGTCGAGCTACCTGCTACCATATATTTCTAGAATCTTGAAATAAAGTGGGTTAGTTCTTTCTACAAATTAGCCTATGGAAATATAGGTTATTTATTAGGGCATGTTTAGTACAACTCCTTCCTTTTGCCTTTTGATTTGCTACAAGAAATAGTTCTCCACAATTCTCTAGGTTAAGTTTCAAGTATAAACTAAATCAGGAGAGGAAACTCCTTAGTTTCTTTGGACGAGTTTGTTCACAAATCTAATTGAATATTCCAGCTGCTGTCTACCCCATCCCTTCGCTTCTCAACCAAAAGCATCGTTAGTTCATTTCATATAATCACTTCATAAAAATCACTCTTGAATCACTTCTTTAGCAAAATACTATTATATCGGAGATCCTAAGTATTCATGTAATATCGACTATTTAAGAACTCTCATACTTTCTTCTCTTAAATGAATTAGCAATACTCCTGCAATCTTTTAACAATTTAAAGAAAAATCCTCCGGAAGCTCTGCCAAAATAGCAAATGCTGTACGTGGAAAAAGGAAATCTAGCCCAAAAAATGCCCCTGCAGATGTTGTGGGCTGCGAACACTATGGGCTGTAGCTTCTTCGGTGGGCTGCTTTTGAAGAACTCACAACACATATACATGGGCTTCCCACGCTTAGTAGGCCCCCAATGGTGCGAGCGCGCAACACGTAGGGCGGCGGGGTGCGGCCACTCGAGCCCCCCTTCCCATTCCCCTTCCGGCCGCCGCCCGCCGCACGTGCGCCTCCCCCCCGCCGCCGTGAACCACGCCGCCGGCCTCGACGGAGCTCTTCTCCTCACCCGCACCCCCCTGGTCTACTGAGTTCGACTGGACTGGCCTCCGCTTTCGACGGTAAGGGATTTCCCACCTTTGCTTCCATGGATCACTCCAGTTTCCAGGGCACGTTTTTTGTTTCGCGAGATTGTCTGACCTCTGCTGTGAGCAACCAAATCGAGTTCGTTGGTGCGTTCTGGTACCCACAATCGAGCACGCTCGGCCGATTTACTGCGGATTTGTCCACCTGCCGCTTGGCTGTTGTAGGGCCGTAGCGTTCTATGTCTTGGGGGAAAACATTGGCATTCGGTATCACCGTGGGGGAATTTGGTAAATTGTAAGCACGGTACTGGGAGTGGGATCCCGATTGTTTGGGAGGCAGAGGGGGACCGGTAGCGAAGCTCCAGGTGGGTTTGGGAGGGGTTAGGGTTTAGCCAGACTGCTGTGGATATGGAGTGGCTGGGTAAAAGGGGGCCGTTTGTCGGTTACATTCTCCTGCAGTTCCGCTCTTTTATTAGCAAGGAGCCCAGGGATATCCTGCTGAAATGGCAATGCCTTGAGCCATTTAGGGACAGGGGTTTGTATACTTGTTGGGATAATGGTTCTTGATTGCGGTATTTGGGGAACATGGAGTTTTTGAATTCAGGGGAGGAGAAAATTGACAATGTACTGAGTGGACCTAGTTTAGTTCTAGCCACGCCCACGCAGGCTTCAATGTGCAAACTGAACACATGGCTCTTTGGGCCTTAAATCTTTGCCTATCCCTTTGCACAGGACTGGAACCTCTTTCACGCTCATGTCACATCGAGGTTCATATGTCTTTTTGTGTGCGCGAGTGAGATAACAAAAGAGAACATGTGGCATTGTGATTTATTGGCTATTTTGCTTTTTCCCACTCCTGTTTGTGATGAGTTGACTGCTGTGCATGCAGATGACCAGATGGGATGAAATTTTGACTCTTCCAGTTCAGAGCCCACCAACATTGGAGTTCTCAGCTGCAGATATCATGTGGTCCATGGTGGAGGGCTGGAGGGATTCTATGGACAGGCTTGCGCTTATACCATATTCTAGGGTGAATGACTTTGTGAGAGGAGAGTCGAACAATAGAGATTGTCCTACAAGATTTCACGTTGAAGCACGGAGAAGGCGCTCTCCGTCAATGAACTGCAAGCCAAAAGTTGATGGGATACTCGAGTATATTCTGTAAGTTTTCGGAAAGTTACTTATATTTTTTTGTCAGGAGGACCATAGGCTGTAGGTTAGTTATTTCTAGCCACTTAAAATGAATCTATTGATGCAATTCGTTGTTCCAGATGTTAAAATTAAGAGTTTGATTTTGAACTTGATGGCACCATTGCCTGCAGATACTGGTGTTCTTTTGGTCCAGATGATCATAGAAAGGGTGGCAACGTACGCCCTAGCAGGCCCTTTGCAGAAAAGAGGAAAACACCTGCTGGTCGTCCTAATACAAAGAGAGGCTGTGTATGCCATTTCATTGTGAAGCGCTTGATTGCTGAACCATCTGTGGCTCTTGTGATATATAACCACAATAAGCATGTAGATAAGAAAGGCATGCCATGCCATGGCCCTATGGACAAGATGGCCGTAGGGACAAAGGCAATGTTTGCACCATACATATCAGATGAGCTTCGACTGCAAGTTATGTCTTTGCTCTACGTTGGTATTCCTGTGGAGACCATAATGCAGAGGCATACTAAAATGGTTGAAAAGCAAGGAGGGCCATCAAATAGAGATGATCTTCTTACTCACAGATATGTTCGGAGGCTGGAAAGAAAAATACGGCGTTCTGTTTATGAGCTTGATGATGATGACACTACTAGTATTGACATATGGGTTGAAAATCACCAGGACTGTGTATTCTTCTATGAAGACTTTTCAGATACAGACACCTTTGTCCTGGGCATTCAGACAGATTGGCAGCTGCAGCAAATGATTCAGTTTGGCAGCTGTAGTTTACTGGCTTCAGATTCGAAGTTTGGAACAAACAAGCTAAAGGTTTGTCCGTGATTCTTTTGTCAATGCTTTCTGCAGTAGTAGTTTAAAATTTGCTCGATTTCATCATAGTATTGCCATTCACCATCTTGCAGTATCCTGTACACAGCATCCTCGTTTTCGACAATCAGAGAAATGCAATTCCTGTTGCATGGATTATAACCCCCAATTTTTCACATGGTGAAATATATAAATGGATGGGCGCTCTTTATGATCGAGCTCACGCAAAAGATCCTACCTGGCAATTGGGTGGCTTTATTATTGATGATCCCTTGGCAGATGTTCGCACAATAAGGTAGTCAATGGTTTTCACTTCAGTGTACTCTTTCCTTGGGTTGCATTGCATTGCCTGACCATATAACTTGCTGAACAGGGAATTGTTCCAGTGCCCGGTGCTCATCAGTTTGTGGCGTATCCGTCATGCTTGGCATAAAAATTTGATTAGTAAATGTTCAGACGTTGGAAAGCGTTCAGCGATGGCCAAATTTCTTGGAGATGCAATATCCAGTATATGTAGAGGAAGTGGTGATCTTGAATTATTTGAAGCCTTTCTGCAAGATTTTGTTGATTGTGCTGGATTTCTAGACTACTTCAAAGCTCTTTGGTTTCCAAGGCTTGGTCAGTTCATATACCTTTCCTGTATTATTTCTTTACTTTTCCATCTGAGTTTTAGTGTAATTGCCAAGGCTTTTAGTTATGCCCTAAGAACAAAAAGTGTTCAATTATTCTATGAAGTTTCTTTGATTGCTGTTTGATCTGCTGCTGCTGACTGCTAAATGTCTTCCAGGAGCATGGACGACTGTCTTAAAGGCCACCCCTTTGGCTAGTGCAGAGGTAGCTTCAGCAATCGAGAGTTACCATCACCTGCTAAAGCTTCGGCTACTGCATGAGGCAGATGAAAGCGTTTACTGGCGTGCAGATTGGTTGGTTCATAAGTTGGCTACAAAGGTCCATTCTTACTACTGGCTGGATGAATACTCAGGAAAGGATAGTTTTTCACGCTACTGGAGGAGTGAGTGGAGCAATGGTCCAAACCCATGGCGCCAGGGATTACAGATTCCAGATTCTGATGTTGTCATTGGAGGCAATTGTGCCAGAGTGATCAGCAAGAGGAACAGGGAGAAGTCCCATGTCGTATGGAATCCAGGTTCTGAGTTTGCGTTATGCGATTGTAACTGGTCAATGAAGGGGAACCTTTGCAAACATGCAATAAAGTCGACCAAGATCTGCCGTGACAGGGGATTGGCGCCGCCGTCGTTGGCCCTGTTCCGCTATTACCAGGCATTGGCAAAACTTGTTCATTGCCCACCCAGTGATACTTTGATTGGTGACCATGCAATGGCTGTGGCAGTTTCTGTTAAAACACAGTTAGATGCAGTGATTTGCGCTACTAATGGTAGCTCGTCAAATACGTCAGTTTCCAGTGATCCAAAATCAGTCAGTAAGCCAAGAGAATCTGAAATTGAGGAAACCAACACTCAGAATGGTGTATGTGCAAGTCCATCCAAGGCTGCGTCCGGTGATGATGAAGATGTACCTGTAGATAAGGACAGTCCAGCTCACAAGAAAAGAAAGTCAGGGAATGCTTATGACGACAATGAAGATGTTTGCACATATGGGGACAGTTCGGCGCGCAAGAAAAAGAAGTCAGGAGAAGCTTCTGATGGTGATGAAGATGCTTCCACCGAAGAGAACAGCAATGCATACGAGACAAGCAAGTCAGTGGAAGCCTGTGCTGACGATGAAGTGGTCTCCATGGATCAGGACAGTCCAGATCATGAGAAAAGGAAGTCTAGAGAAGCATCTGTCGATAAAGGAACTTCAGCGACACAAATCGTGCAACCTTCTGAGACTGAAAGCAGCCAAGCAACTGATGGGCTGAATGGATCTTCAGTCGAGGTTAGATTAGCTGAAAGGTCAACTGGGACATGACTCTTCATGAATGTTAGGTTAGGTTGTTATTATCCTCTTCTGAATGCACCTAGAATATCTGGAGGTTTGTAAACTTCGAGCCACTGAAAATATTGATCAGATAGGATGATTCAATTGTTGAATTAGCTAGCAGCTGCATCTGTTTACCAACCATGAATTAGGAGATCGTGTAAATTTTGCAGACAATAACAAGTAGCATTTTAACGGTCATGTTCCCATGTCATTGTTCGAACATGTCTCTGGCCTAGAGCGACGAGTAGGAAGTGGCAGATCTGATCTCTGACAGTGACATTACCTAAAAAAAATTTATGACAGTGACTGAAGGGTCCAAAATAAGGTGATAGTTTTGATCGCAGCCGTCCAACTCAGTCATAATTTACTCCAGATAGTAGTGGCTCATCATTTGGAAGTTGGCACTATGGTGTGTTGTGCCGAGGGTATCCTTAAGAGATCCAGAGCATACCTTTTTGGAAGAGGGTTACTGAACAAGCATATAATTCTCAGACGATCTGAAACAACAAGACTTTGCATTGCGATGTCCCCGTTGAACATCATGAAGATCATCTCACCACACAAAAAGCACAGTGGACGCAACGCAACAGACGCGCAAATTCAAATCGATACAAATACTAACAGCATTTGTCGAAAATTCCTTTGCAAACCTCACCACCCACGATTTGTAGTCATGTTCCTTCGTTAAGTACTCCTATCTATCACAAAGTTTTGGTAGTAGATACTTTGTTGGGACTACAAATGCAGCCAGGCTCGGATGTTGCAGCAAGCCAGTGCACTTTTGTTTCTCCACATCACACTCTTAAGAAGCAACAATTTGTAGTTACCCTGTGCTCCTCTCTGGCGCTGCGCTGGTCGTGTCGGACAACCGGTACGCTGGGTTCGACCGCGTCGACTTTGGGTGGGGGTGAGCCGGTGTACGTGCGGTCCCTACGGCCGTGTCGTTCGTGGTGAGCTTCGTCGTCGCCATCAGGAATGGCGGCGACGGGGAGGACGCCATCGTCACCGTGCCCGTCGTGCCGCCGCCGTCAGCCATGGACGGGTTCGCGTCGGAGGTGGTGGGCCTAAGCCGGATTCATTTCCGGGTCTTTCGAAAAAAGAGATCGTTGACGTAAGTGACACTTTGAAGTTTGAACCACTTCCCTTGTTGCCTACCCATTGCAGCAACTTTCGAGGATTAGGATTAGCTCCCACCCGTTTATTAAATCTGAATCCCATGCCTAGTCGAGGCCGACGCCGACGTGCGGCTGGCCGAGCTCGAGGCTGCCGGTCTGAGGCCACCGCTCCCGTCCATGGACGAGCTGTTGTTCCACGTCGAGGGCTCCGGCGGCATAATCAACACCCCGTTGCTGCTCATCCAGGTAAAATTATGTTCTAGCCACCCTCAATCATTCATCGTTGTCTATACTACACTCGAGTATTGGGACGGCTCAAATCTATCTTCTATATCACTTGATCTTTTCTTGCCCCCCACCCTTTTCCTCGAACTTTCCAGGTAGGAGGTAGGGGGAGGACTAGATGTAATTGTAGGCCATGTCTTTTTAGATCTGATGATCCTCCGTTCCTTCTAATACTCGAGTGTGAGTTAGCTTTTCCTATGTTAATAAGTGATAACTAAAGCATATGCCATATTCTGTTTTTTTTTCCGAATGAATTGAATGAGCATACTCTTAAAATTATTGTCACTTGTCACCCCTATGATCACTCTACCACTGTTTCCTTGCAACTACTGCAATCTTCTTGCTTTTCATTTCCATTGATGCGTCGAGCATAGAGTGACGGTCGGCCGGTGAGCATATATGCAGGTGACCCGGCTCCTCTGCGGTGGCTTCGTCGTCGCGCTCTGGCTCAATCACACCATGTGCGACGGCGTGGGCATCGTCCAGTTCTTATCCGCCGTCGGCGAGCTCGCCCGCGGCCTCCCCGCGCCGACGGTGTCCCCATCATGGTCCCGCGAGCTCCTGGACGCACGCAGCCCGCCGGAGCCAACGTTCCCCCACCGTGTGCAAGACATCGGATTCTGAGTCGCAAGCGCTTGGCAAAATTGCCTAGCGGGGAGGTGGCGATGGCGAGCAGGATAGCTACTCTACAGGATGATGAATTGACTGAGTTTTCTCTTTTTTACTAAATGGTCCCTGAGGGTTCAACCATTTAGTACCGCACGGGCTGGGCTCAAACGACGGGAACTAATTCACCCAAATGCCGCATCGTCCAGTACTCCGGTCCGTCGTGCTGAGCGCCTCTCTTCCCAGGCCTCCGTTGTCCCACCACAGCAAGCTGCCACCAACCCCAACGCCACGCCCCCCTATCTATGTCTGCCACTCACCCGCGCCCGCCGAGGACCCCTTCGGATTCGGGCTCTACTCCCTCTTCGTGTCCTCGTGATCCGAAGAGAACTCGATGCTAGAGTTTCGACGAAAAAGCCAGGAAAAAATGGTGTCAACAAAATAGAAAATAAGCGAACTGAGCTCTAGCTCAGTTGGCAAGGTTCCTTGTGGTGGAACCAGTCCACCAGGGTTCGAGTCCTCGACTCGGCACTGGTGTTCACATTTTTCTGGATTTATTTCAGGATTTAACCGGCGCTATTCTTTCAGTGGTAGGCGACGTGCCCGTCGATAGCGAGGCGCCTGTGATGACTTCGTCAATTTGGAGGATTTGTCGGCCCAGTCTTTCGGCGGTGCTCATAGGGTAGGGTTGCGTGCGTATGTTTGTAGGGGCAAGTGTGCGTGCATGTATGTGAGTGTCTGCGTTGTGATTCGAAAAAAAAAATAGGAAATAAAATTTTCAGACACACATTTTAACCAAAGGCCTACGGGCTACGGGCATCTGGGCCACACCCCACACGTAAGTAAACAAGTAATTCTGGCAACCTTTGGCCGTCTAAATTCGGACAACTTTGGCTGACCGACTAAGCCCGCCCAAGCACCACAGCAGTAAACGGGCACATCGACAGTTTTATTCTTGCTCTTATTTTGAGAGTTTACACATGACACCACATATGCATACCTGATTACTGGCTGCGTTTCTTTCTCTGTTTTTTTTAACACGCAGCAGAACGGGCAGCGCTCGATCACTAAACATAATTTAATTTGATGCCTTTGAATCAAGCATGCATTCAGTGTCCCAGACTTTGATGAGCGAGCGAGCATATTATTGGCATCAGGACATTCATGGGGGTGTGCTGCCGTGCCTACCAATCATCCTTCTCGCTTCACAAGACCATCACACGGGTCTACGCCCAGAAGGATCTTAAGCTCCGACGCGAATCGGTCCATCGCCGGCGGTGGCAACATGATAGGCACGGCGATGGCATCCTCCCCATCGTCGTTCCTGACGGCGACGAGAAAGCTCATCCCGAGAATCGGGGCCACACCCCCGCGCCGGTGCAGTCGACGACGAGCTTCCGCCCCTCCACCTCCCTCAGCCTCCCGGCGAGCGGGTGGTACGGCACCAGCGCCTCGCCGAGCGCGCGGCGGACGACGGCTGCCGGGTCGTCACCGTGGCCGCCCGCGACGCGTCGTCGGTAGAAGAGGACGAGCGGCACATGCAACCGCAACCCTTGCTGGTCATCGATGTCGGAGAGGCGCTTCGTCTCGCGCGGCGTCGGCCTCGCCGGGCCGACGAGCTCCGGCTCTTGACGGCTCACCGTTGCGATCCTGCTACTGTGATGATAACTAGACGGGTTGCCGGCGACGCCGACGACACGCGCACCGCGGCGGCGGAAGATGAGACGCATTGACAACACGAGCGCCACATCATCTCGCCGCTAACGTCAACTTGTCAGGACACACAACGAATGTTTTGGCTTTGACCGACCGATCGAGATGCAACTGTTTAAAATGGCGGCGGTGCTTTTTTTCTTTGGAATTTTATTTGTTTATCAGAGATGCTTTCAAATGATGCGCAGGCAGCACCGTTTGTATTTTAGAGGAGCTGGTGTGAATTAATAAGTGCCACTGATCAGTGACTAAGCGGATAACTACTCCCTCGTGTTACACATACTGCAAAATGTTCACATGAATCTTCGTGGTCCCTGAAAAATAGTACTACCAAATTAATATTCGTTATGCACAGTTCTACTTTATTTAAACACAATGAAAAAAAATCTCACTTATAATCAACTAATACAAACAAGAACTTGCATGTAGTCCATATTCAGACGGGCTAAACAAAACCTCACCTGAGTGACTTAGATTAAGATTTTTCTCACCCACATTTTAGACCATTTGATATAAAAATAAATAAATGGCTGAGATTCCTCATTCTCTCTCCATCTTATCTTCCCCCTATAAAAAAGGTGTAACGAGACTTTTTGGGAAAAGAAAATTTAATGAGACTTTGCTTAAACACTAATTTATAATTGGAGGAGAGAGAAAATGGAGAGATAAAAGCTATCATATTTCTGTATAATAGCAGAACGAGAGAAGCTGGAGAGAGATAAAAAAAAGCTATTTTTTATTAATAAGTCCTGTACACATATCTCTATATTATTATATGAGTGTGATACATTGGGCCACTCATGTACGAGCTATATCTATTGGGAGAGTTTATCTCTTGTACTATGAGATCACGTAGAGTATACCACATAGATATATCATATGAGAAAATACTATCTCACCGCTGAAAGGATGCCTAAATCTAACATGATTTTGTCCTCGTGATCCGAAGACAATCTGATGCTACAGTTTCGCCAAAAAACGTCAGAAAAAAAGCGGTGGCCACAAAATAGAAAAATGAAATTTTCAGACAAACATTTTAACCAAAGGCCTACGGGCATCTGGGCCACACCCCACACGCTAGTAACCAAGTAATTCTGGCAACATTTGGCTGTCTAAATTCGGATAACTTTGGCTGACCGACGAGCCTGCCGATGCACAAAGCAGTAAACGGTCACGTCGATATCTTTATTTCTTCTTATTTCGAGAGTTTATACATGACACCACATCTGCATACCTGATTACCTTGGGCTTCTACAGCACCACTACACAGCAGAACGGGCAGCGCTCGATCTCTAAGAAACATAATTCGATGCCTTTGAATGAAGCATGCATGCATAATGTTCGACTTTGAGCGAGCGAGCAAATTGGTATCAGGACCATGCATGGGTGAGTGATGCCGTGCCAACCAATCATCCTTCTCGCTTCACAAATCATCACACGGGTCTATGTCCAGAGGCCAAGAACTGGGGAATGGGGAGAGGGTTACTCCCATATCACTTCTGCGAGATGGGCATGGAGAGGGAGACACGCTGCGCCGGTGACTCCTTCCACTGTTGCGTGATGGTCTTGATCTGGGTGAAGAACTGCACCCCGGCCTTGCCTGCCAACCCCAATGCCAATGATGCATGTTAGTTGTTATCAGACACAATGTTTTAGTTAGGCAAGGTTCATTGTGACGGGGATCAGGTGGCTCTAGGTCGGGAATGGCGTACCATAGAAATTCAGATCTCCTGCGAAGGAAGCCTTGCTGCCCGTGAAGGAGAAGAATGGCAGTGGTACCGGAATCGGGACATTGATTCCCACCTGGAATTCAAATCGTCAACATTACGAATAATACATGCTGCATGACAGCATGAGTTGGTCAATATAGTACAAAGTGAAGCTTTTAGTTCTTCATTCTATCCAAAACCAGGAACCCTTCTCATGTGACACATGTCCAAATTCGAATTAGCAACCAACTGCGTTTTTTCAAGTTGCCAGCAGGAAACATAGCACTAGCCTTTTCTTGATTTGTTCTTTTTTTATGTATCATGTACAATCTGCTAATAAATTCCATGAAAACGAGAGATTCTATTATGTACCTGGCCAGCTTCAATATCCGTCTGAAATTTTCGTGCAGAGACACCAGATGTTGTAAATATAGAAGCCCCATTGCCATACCTGACATACAGAGGAAGATTATACCTTGATTGCAACAAATAATCCGATCATCAGCACATAGGGGAAAACTATTACTTGTTTCTATTTACAATTTGGATGGCATCATCTAGGCTCTCTGCCTGAAATTGAGAAAAAAAAAATAAGCTCAGTAAATATCAGCATAACTTACATAGAAATTACAGAAAATAACTTTACCTTCATCAAGAGAAGAACTGGACCAAAAATTTCCTCCTGTTTCAAAAAAAAGTTAACAAGATTAATAGAAATTATAGATATGCAGATTCTTTCAACATATACGAATGGCAAACAAACATGTAGCCAATAGAATCCAGAATTAAGTTGAATGCATCAGCATTACGCCACCCCTCAATAATCCAAGATGTGAATTTGGAAAATGGATGTTTAATACTTAATAGCTACCAGTAATGGTTGTGTTGAATGTGTTCAAAGTGTGCACTTCTATTTGACACCAATGTACCTACAGTGCACTTCATATTTTACTTTCTACAAAATCCATAGAGAATGATCCTACAAAAAAATCTGCTTCTGCACTAATCCAAGAATACAACCTTGCTTTCAGATCACTCTCAAAACCAGAAAATTAAGATACAAAGTTAAGTTTCACAAATGTTTTCTGAAAACTACCTTGTAGCACTCCATGTCACTTTTCACATCTGCCAGAATGGTTGGACCAACAAAATTACCATCCTCATATTGAGGAACCTGCACATTATGGAGATTTCAGGATCTGCAGTAACAATATATAGCAGAACGGCTGGTATGTGCATAAACAGCTTAAATACAGAAACTACCACAATATGTCTCCCGTCAAGCAAAAGACGTGCCCCACTGTCAACACCATTTTGGACTAAATTGCAGATACGGTCCTTTGCCTGATTAAAGTAAACCGTTAGGATTGAAGAATGAGTGAAAAGATGAAGGAACTTAACTACCAAGCTAGCAGTTCTTATCAGTTTTCTATTGAACACGCAGAAGAGCTTCATATTTTTGTATATAATAAGAAGAGAGGGGCAAGAACCATTACAGCACACACCCACACATACAGGCTTTTAAGAGTATATTCACACCTGCTGTTAAAATAATGGAACAACCTTGGCTTCAACAACCAGGACCTCCTACAGGTCGTCGGCATGCCCAAAGGGCAAGAAGGGATGAATGCCTAGAGCCCCAGTCAAATCCCAGAGGTACATCTCACCAGCGAGCAGCAAGGCTCCAGCTAGACTGGGTGAGTTACCATCAAACACACACCGGCTAAGATGATTCCAGATAGTCCAATCCCCAAGGATGATTAGCACATTAAGCTCTTATGATATTTACAATCATGGTATCAAAACAAGTCTATTCAAGAAAAAGGCTTTACTATGCTTCAGTAGCTCATTATTACTAACAAGACGGTGCTGCTAAAGCGATTCACAGTATACCAAAATCACTCTATGCTCCTAAACTAAACCTTGGAGTAATTGAGGTCAGGAATCAACCTTGACTAAAGGTATTTACCGATAAACTGAAAGAGATTATCCAACCCCAGATGATACTTGACACTTATTTAGCTAAGCTGTCTATATAATATTTGAATTAGTAAACTGTAACAATATAGCATGGTAATTACATGTCATGGTTCCACGAAGCAATAACCATAACCACAAAGATACTATTGTCATAGTAGTAGCAGCCAGCAGCCAGGAAGCACCAAACGAAGTCCACATTAGGATAAATTATATAAATACAAACTAAACTATATAAATACAAAACCACTGAACTAACTAATTTCAATACTACAGGACCATAAAGTATTAGCACTACTTACCAGAAGAATTGTATTCTAAATTTATTCAGATCATAAAAGAAGAGGGAGTGTCAAGAACTCTGGTTACAGACACGTTTTCCAAAAAAAAAAAAGTAACTTTTTTAGTCACAACAAAGGTATTTCCATCCCATCCAAGTTTAAAAAGATAACCAACTACCTATTCAAATACCAAAACTTATGCAGATCTCATTTTTACCCCCAGTAATTCCTCAAGGTTTCAAGTTTAAATAGTCTCATAATTTTTGTCCTTTTTGGAGGATGCAGCGTACTCATTTCTTCAAAAGTACGATCTTGTGGGCAATGAAAGTTATTTTCTTGGCAGGAAAGCAGGTGATTCCATGTGAAATTTTCCCAAAGTTTTCCACAAGTGCAATAATGTGAATAGCATAAGTGATGAAGAAGTCCAAAGGCAAACCTGTCTGCTGATCACCGGACCAAGGTCTGCATCATTAACCATTCCTGAATTGACAACAAGACCACTGGCACGTTTGACAAGTTCTTCCTCCCTATAAAGTAGTATGGTTAGCTGTGACACCTCAAAAGTTGACAAAAAGGTATATCCTGAAGAAAATTTTATCTTCAGATAGGGTAAGTTATACCATGATTCTGAGCCTCCAACAAAAACGGCAGTGCTCAACGCCATGCATCTTTGCCCTGCCGCACCAAACCCAGCAGCAATAAGTGCATTCAATGTTGCATCTCTATCAGCATCGGGAAGGATAATTGCATGATTCTTTGCTCCCATATTGCACTACAAAGAAACAGAAACATATGTTGTGAATTATGCTGTTTACAACACAAAAGGCAGAACGTATAGTTAGTTCTATGGAAACTCCAGAAGAGAAGCAAACTCACCTGAACACGCTTGCCTGCTGCAGATGCTCTAGAATATATATGCATACCAGCCTGAGACAGAGAGATCACAAAGTATTGTTGGGAGCATATAATAGTACCATTTTTTCAGTGCAGTGTGTGCATGTAAACTTAATGAAAAAGGTAAATGCATCTCTATTTCTCATTAATTGTGTTAAAGCATATTTTCGTTTGCATTCTTGTAATTTAGAGTTCATAAGAACACCATTTTCAGATTTTTGAAGCATAATTAAGACATGATGCAGACACATGTATGTGTTTTGTGGTGTGGACTGACCCAAAAATTTTTTGAACAAAGATTATTAAGTTAATGACTTTAAAAGGTGAGAGGCAAAAGGTTGCAGGCAGGACCCATTTGTAAGCCTTAGGTGAACTTGAATATACAGCATATAATAGGTGCAAAAAATGTGCCACAAATAGATATAAACAGATAGGATACTGGATTCACTTACTGTATTGGAACCGACAAAAGATACAGCCTTAATATCCTCATCATCACAAATATTGTTGACAACATCCTGCATCAACAGAAACATAATTAGAACAAACAATCTAACATAAATTAACATCAGCAGAATAGATTCAAATCTACAGAGTAATAGGCAGCAATGCCCACAAGAGTAATCAGTTCTCATTTGCGCTTTAGCAACACAATAAATACATAATGACTGAGAAACAAATTGCAATAATATAGTACCAGCTGAAAAGTTGAAAAGCAAAAGGAGCGAGGTAGCTAAGAATATCATACATGGGTACCATGAACAATGTTCAAAACACCCTTAGGTAAACCAGCCTCCATTGCTAGCTCCGCAAGCATCATGGCAGCCCCTGAAGATTAACAAGTAACAGCGAGGTCTACCATCAGATTTTCAGATTGGTCAAACTTAAAGCCGTTTGAAGGACATGGCATGATTTTAGCTACTTGACAGTGTTATCATCTTCATATTATAGAAGTATATCAATGCCATTTCATTAAAAACATAAGCGCCATAAATCATTCAGAGTAACTCAATTCCTTTGTATAAAAGATTGTGCAAACTACATTGAAATATTTCACAAAATAGTGGATGGTAAGCAGCTATCTGATACAAGAAAAATAATTTAGCTTGTGATGTCTAATAACACCAACGCAAACGTTGAATTTGGGTGCGACAGATACACACAAGATGTTAAAATTGGTACTAATACCAAAAGAATCTATGCATTACGGATAAATGTCCTGATTACTGTAAAGAGAACATGCAGCTTAGTTACCAATCAGCAAATGGTTGCTAAGAAAGTAGGCAATACAACCATGCCTTCTTCTTTTCAGCTCATAGATATCACAACAACAGCAAATTTTGTCAAGGAATTTGGTTAAAGTAGAAAGGTCTGCCAGCAGCCAGTTCGCTAGGCAATGAGGGGTGCAGGCATGCAGTTAGCTCACTAGAGTTTGACTGCACATTCTACGTGCTATCTGCCTTCATTATAGGATTATACTAGTTGAACATAATGTCATATTTTACTAAATAGATGAAACTATATAAAATGTGATGAGAAAGTAAATGACCTGGGTCCTTTTCTGATGGCTTGAGGACAAAAGTATTGCCACATGTAACAGCTACGGGAAACATCTGCAACCATTGGATGGAAGAAATGTTTAGAACATCCAAATCTGTAATGGCAGTATCTTTTTTTCTGAAATAGTATGATCATAGAAAAACATCACAGGTCATGTCCAGTAGATTAAAGTAAGAATGAACAGTCGCGTAATGCAAGTAATCATTGGTTTCAGTGTCTATAAAGAATAGAATTTGTAAAAGAGGAGATGGTGAAGTTAAACATACCCATAGGGGAATCATAGCGGGAAAATTGAATGGGCATATCCCAGCGCACACGCCCAGTGGCTCCCTAATGCTGAAGGTGTCAATCCCATTAGAAACATTTGATACATATTCACCCATCTGTAGTGTCCCCATTCCACAAGCATGCTCCACCACCTCTACAAAATTAGGAGATCAAAATCATAAAACCAGTGCAGCAACTGGACAATATAAAAAGAGTCGTATCACAGAAAAAGTCCCTAATTCAAACAAGTGAGCAGACTACAACAGACAATCAGCATCAACATTGAATTTTTATACCCTCTGGGGGATGTGGGGAATATGATACCGCATTTGATATTTGCATAAAAAATGATAAACTTTTGTGAACATGATTTCCAGGACACTTTTGTTAATTGCAGGCAAACTTTATTCTATATGTATTATGCATTTCTTATAGTAACTAAGGGTGTGTTTAGATTGTAGGAAAAAACACTGTAGCATAAGAAAAACACTGTAGCATCCGCTGGGAAACGTGTTTTGTGAGGGGGGAATAGTGAAAAGTTGGAATGAATAGTGAATAGTTGGGAATCTGAACATGGCCTAAGGTCTAAATTTAGAGGGCAACTGAGAACTTCAACGAGATTTTGAATATGGTAACATACAAATATTAGATAGTCAACATATCCAAGTGTCAAGTGTGTGCATTCCATGATCTGAAAACCAACCTAGGCCCCGAAACACATCGCCCCAAGCATCTTTCAGCGTCTTCCCCTGCTCCGTGGTGATGTTCTCTGCAAGCTTGTCCTGTTTGTAATCAGGAGGGAACGGAACAGTCACCAAAACAAGGACTGGACAGCAACAGAATGATGCGATAATTAAGGACGCTGATTAAACAAACAGTCACCATGTTGGCCCGGATGAGCTCCTGGAACTTGAGCATGACACGCTGCCGCGTGGTCACGGGCGTGCCCCGCCACCCGGGGAAGGCCGTCCTGGCGGCGTCGACGGCGGCCTTGAACTCGTCGGTGGTTGTGAGCGGGATCCGCGACACCACCTCCTGTGTCGCCTGCGACATCCCGACAACCCAATGTGCGCGTCACACATCCAACAGCCCCCCAAAATCGATCAACCCGAAATCAAAATTGGTTCGGAGGGGGGAGGAAGGCTTACGGGGTTGGTGACGTCGACGTGCTCGTCCGCGCGCGACTCGACGAACTCCCCGCCGATGAGGAGACGCACCCTTGGCTGCGAGGGATAGAGAAGCAGGCCGTCAGACGCAACGGATTGAAGCGATGGCCGCCGCAACCAGCAGCGACAGGAAGGGAGCGAAGCGGGGGGTAAGGAGCGCATACCGGTGACGAGGCGGGGACGTTTGAGAGCCACGCGGCCGCGGCGGTGGTGGAGAACGGGGCGGCCGCTGCCATCGCCGGCAAGCGGCGGAGCCCGGAGGCTGCGCGCGGAAAAAGGAGGGACCAGGTAAGTCAGTCGGTCAGGGAAGGGAAGGAAACGCGCGGCGCGACGGCGTAGGGGATGGCGCGCGTACCTGAGCGGGAGAGCGCGGCGCGGAGCATGGCGTCCGGTCGACGGCGGCAGCGGCAGTGGTGGCGCCTCCTCTTCGGACTCTGGATGGAGGAGGACGAGGAGGGTGGGGTGAGTCGGAGTGGTTTGTTGGACTGGTACGGGTGGGTGGGTGGGTGGCCGATAATACTCACTCGGTCAAAAAAAAAAAACATACACGTTTGGGACGTGTGTCAGTTAAAATAGTTTATATATGACTAAATTTTAACAAAAATTTATTCGTATTTATAGCTCTAAATAAATTTGTTGAAAAACTACATTTAAAAATAAATATAATAATATATATTTTATCTGATAAATATTTATATTTTTTATTTGTAATTAGTCAAAGTTAAGATTGTGGAATTTCTTGGAAAACGAGAATGGCTTGTTTTTTTAAGACGGAGGGAGCATGTGTGATTAGAGGCGATGGCGGGTGTGGGACCCGCCGAGCAGAGACAGAGAGGGATGGATTAGGATGGGCAAATCCTGGTTTGGACGGGCGCTCGTGACGGCGGCGGCGGCCTAGTGAGATGAGTGTGCAGTGCGTCAGTTGGTGTCGTGCGTGCCTATCGGAATCGGCTGCGCCAGTGCGGGCTGACGTGGCGAAAAAAACTCTCCGAGGAATCACGAGTTAGGCGGTAAAAAGAATCAAGCAATGTGATCCAGTCGGCCGGTAATGTTGGTAGCGCTACTCAATCTCGGTTTTTTTTTTCTTTCTCAAAAAATCTCGTTTCTTCTTTTTTTAAAAAAAATATAAAATCGACAACGTTTCTGTCTGTTTTGTTTTTTAAAAAAAGCTTGACAGTGATGCTGAAAATAACAGTGTAAAAAAACGCTTACGGTCAAAAAGTCAAATGTGCCCAAGATTGTAAAACGGAAGCTCACGCCAATGCCTAATCACCGCCCTTGCAGCAGGAGCGCGCTTGGTTTACTGGTCTATAGAGCCTGTCTGGCTCGTATGTACACGTTGTTTAAACAATGAACAACAACGTATAGGAGCACAAGACAAATAAGGCTCTGTTTAGACTGTGAAATTTGATAAAAAAAAAAAGAAAATTCACATTGAGAAAAATACCTTCCTCAAAGGATATGTTTCTTAGCGTCAATTTTTTTGCCAAAATTTACCAACAAAGAGGCCCTGACAGTTGTTTGGTTCCACGGATTTTATGTGCGAGAGGGCATTTTTCTGCCTTGTGCTCTCTCCCTCGCGCTCGTGCGAGCTAGACTGCCAAGAAACCATTTTCGTTTTCCTGAGGCCAGGCTCCGCAGGAGTATTTGGATGCGTTGGGCAAGGTAAGGACTGAAAGTTCAGTAAACCAACACTTAGACACTGGCGTTCGCCCTAATAAAAAAAGATCGTTGATTAATATGATCCCAGTCCCATCTATAATAAGACTATAATCTATTGATATGTTTCTTCCGTTCTTCGACTCTCCGGGCTTTGTGACAACCTCTCCCCGCATCAGAGGCCCAGAGCATCACCGAGAACCTCACACCACAGGGCACAGGCCGCTCATGTTCCATGGACCTTGCCAGCCATGCAAAGGCAACTTTTCATTGCTGGGGAATGGGGATTCAATGCATGCATGCCACATATCTGCGATATGTAGTCATTCTATTCAAGTTCTTTCCCGTTTATGATTTTTTTTATTTTATTTTCATCCATGTCTTGTTAATAAAAACATGTTAATAAAGAAAACAATAGGATATTCGACCCCTTATTCATTTTGTTGACTCAGTTTTTCCATTTACCAAAGTTAATAATTCAATATTTTTTTTATCAGAAATGTCATTTCAACATATTTTGGGTGAGACCATTTGTTTCAAATTTGCGGATTCAATTTTTTTAGTGATTCAACTATTCACTTTATATGAATTTTGTTGATTCCGTATTTGCGGATTCCATTTGTTGATTCATTTTGGGTGAGTCCATTTGTTTTTTTTAATCCTAGATCAGTTGGTTGGGTTTTTTGTGGTGGAACCTACCCACCAAGATTCAAATCCTGATGCTCGCATTTTTCTAAATTTATTCCGGGATTTACCGGCGCTATGCATTCGGTGGTAGGCGATGTTCCCGTCAACAGCGAGACGTCTGTGGTGACTTCGTGAATCTCAAGATTTAGATTTGTTGGCTCACGTGCTCATAGGGATGCTCATAGGGATAGGGTTTTTGCGTACGTGTTTTCATAGGGGTGAGTTTGCATGTGTGTGAGCGTCTACATTGTACTGTGTAATTAAAAAAAGCATTTCATTATTACATTCTTTGAGACACATTATTACATGTTTATTGAGTTAGCATTTTTTATGTTAGGTCATTGGAACCAACCCCACCACCCACGACGGTTTGGTCCGCTGCACAACAAGTTGAATTTTTTAAAACTGGTGATTTTGGCCCAAGCCCAACCCTCCTACAGTCCTACTTATGCGAGCCTAACCCATGTCTTGTACGCTCTAGCCCAGCCCACGTACACGAAAATCACCAGGCCGATCAGGTTGGTCACCCAATCAGTAGACTCTCGTCTCCCTCCTAAAAAAAAATCAGTAGACTCGTCCCAGTATTTTCCAAATTAACCGCTAGTCCAGTAAAGTTTATTGAACTACATTGAAACAATCACGTCGCTTCAGAAAAAACAAACTTTTTTTCAAAAAAGAAAAATATTTTTTCTCTATTTATCAGGAAATGGTGTTCGTCGAAACTTGCATCATTGTCGACTCACTTCTCATTGCTAACCAAAGATACAGTTCTTTTGCCAGTTCTTCCACGTGCTCCCTCCGTCCCAAATTGTAAGTTGTTTGACTTTCACCTCAACTTTGACCACTCGTCTTATTTAAAAAATTTATGCAAATATAGTCAAATTTAAGGTATTTTTGAAATTTTTTTATTACTAAAACTAGCCACCAAAAAAAACATGATATTTCGTGAAAAATTTTGAATAAGACGAGTGGTCAAAATTTAGATAAAAAGTTAAACAACTTACAATTTAAGACGGAGGGAGTACCATATTCCAGCCTTTTCACCGTAGATACAACCTCCACTAGTCGTACAAGGCTGGTCGCTGGTCTACAGCTTTCCAAGTGACCTTCACTGAAATTGTCGCGAAATCGAAAAAATGCACCTCTTCACTCACTGTTCCATGGTAACAAGCATGAAATCTGCATTCCCACTGTTCATAGGGCACGTTCTGCGAAGGACCGCTATCTACTGATGACCCTCTAATACAAAGGTCAAGGTGACTACGCCGCGCCACCGCTACAACTGAACTCAATCTGCGCCCGGCTTTTGTAGCCCCTTCGAAGAGCCGGATGATGCGCTCAAAAAAAAAAAGAGCCGGATGACATCGGTAAAGCCACTGGTCTTGCCATATGCCTTCAGATCAAAGCCGCAAACAGGAGCGCGTAGGATCTCAATGTCAAGTCAACTGTTGCTTGGACCGCATTTTGCAGCACTGCAAACTTCACATCCAATCAACACTTCTCCCCATACAGACGGCCGGTTTTCACAAACGATTCTGTTTCATGTATGTTGGTAATCTCAGTACACCATTTGATCAATACGTCACGTTTGGGTCCATCTTCAGATGGATCTTCAGTCCGAACACAGAGCTCAAATTCAAACAATGCTTGGCTTGTGATGACAATACCTTTGGCAGCACCAACCAATGATAAGCGCGCCATACCCTGCAATTAGAAACCACAGGCACACTACATCATACTTTGAGTTATTTATCAACAACTAGAAATTGATCACGTAAACGGCCAACCACGCATGTAGTACCAAAATCAACATTTCCTGTACAGTTATCACGTGATCTGTAGCCTTATGACTGTATTGTTAAACTACAGAGTCCTGCAATTAGAAGCCACAGGTACACTGCATCATACTTTTGAGATACTTATCAATAACTATAAATTGATCACTTAAACAGACACTGAGACACACATGTACTACTGAAACCAAGTGCTTCCTGTACAGCTATGATGTGACATGCAGCCTTATGACTTACTGTTAAATCACAGAGATCTAAATTTATTGAGATTAAAAATGCCACGAACTTGCGAATAACGACTGCATGTAGACATGTCACAAGAAAAATAGCTTATTACATAGCATTTAAGATTGACAAATAAGCACTTAGGTAAACCAAATTACCGTTTTTCGATTCACAGGCACAGCTTCATAATTGTCAATCCCACGTCTGTAGACATAGTTGCGTAAAGGTTCAACCTTATCCCGGGCTGCAAAAAAGCCAAAGATTTTGGCAGGTTCATGCTGGGTGTGGCGATAGCCAGCAATTTTCAGATCAATCAACTGCAGCAAGTCCGTAGGATTGCAGCGACAATGTTTTGAGCAATCAATGATCCTGGCATTGTTGATACTGACTACAAAATAAATAAATTTCTATAATAACAATTTATTAGAAGATAATGTAATAAATGAAGGCAACGTGAAAGGAATTAATAAAAAAACAGGACTTACTTTCAGATTCATCGTAGAGGCGATACCGTCTACCAAACCAATGACTGTGATAACCATTTGTGATATCGACAGGATAGTCCTTGAATGCACAGTAAAGACTAGGGGTGAAGGGCCTCTCACATAAATCCCTGGATACATATATAGTGTAGTAGTCTGCTCAAAATGGTCACTGCTGAACTTTGGAAAGTTATCAACTGTAAAAGGGCCATCAGTTCCTACATCCAAAATTGTTCAAAATAATCAAACTGAGAAAAAAAAAATTACAAGATGCAGAGTTCAATTCCATCCATCTATCACTGACCCAAAAGTTAAAATTACATTTTCTTCAAGTGACGGCAGAGCGCAGAAAAAAAAAACAGCAAAGGAAACAAACAAACTGTTTCAAGACATAATTGCAAATTTATATTTTTTATTTCCCAGAAAATGTTTATATTCTTATTACCAACAAACTGGAAGCAATACAACATGCTCATAGCAAGCATCATGGACGCATGGACAGATAAGAACTATGTCCAGCAAGTTGTTCTTCAATATTTCCAAGCAAAAGTACAATGATCTTAGTGTTTTTCCTTGCAGTGTCAGTGTGTCACCCAACCAAGGAGCACCCACGCCACGTGTTTACTAATACGGCCGGCGTAACCAAATATATTTTTTAAGTATTATTGGTACTGCATTTTTGGTATGGAACAATCCAACCCACAACAACCGTCGAAAAATTAACAAATCGGAGCAAAGTGAAAAGTAGTAACTTTTTCATAACAAAATCATAAAAATCATTTATGCCATTATATGTAGGGCTATCTGATTGAAGAAAACGAAAAGAAAAGAAAGTCAGGACTCAGGAAGTCAGGATGCACCTTGATTCTCCTCTTCATCCTCCTCGCTGCCGCTGTCACCGAAATTCCAGTCGTCATCGCTGGTGGACATGGGCGAGTCCTCGCCGTCGTCGCTCGGAGGAGCTTCCGGGGAAGGAGGCCTCTTCTTGCCGCAGCCGGGGATGGCGCCGTGAGTCCGCGCGACGGCGGTGGGATCTACCGGCGGCAGCGGTAGAGCGCCGGTGGTACGGATCGGTGAAGCCATAAAGGCAGGGGGGATAAATAGCACGGGAAATCGCCGGACGTACCGCCCCGTCTCCGACGTGTGGGCCCCGACGAAGATGAAAACAGGGGAGGGGTACGGGCGTACGGCCGACTGTGCGACAAGGAAGACTCTGTGTGACTGGCAGCCGACTAATGATCACAAGAAACGGTAGCTCCATATCAGAGCCCTTCCACTGATTTTATACACTTCGCCATCCCCTAGTCATGTGCAGGCTGCATTTCCCTTCCAAACTGCACACCACTTCATTTCCTTTCCAAAATCCAGTTCCAAGATTCCTACAACCAAACTGTCAAAATGTACAACACCACAAAGAACACACTCTCCATCACAGCTCCGACGAATTCCAGACAACCAAACTGCGTCTTATCTGTCCATTAGCAGGCGGCACGCTCCGATCGAGGATCAGCCCTGCGTGCACTGAAATATTGAAAAACATGACTCTTGTTTAAGTGAACAGCACCATGAAATTACTGTTTTTCCTCCTCCTAATGAACCCAAGAAAATTGTGGTTCATGTACAGCCCCATACTACTACACTATCACAGTATCACTTGCTTCAGTGTTCAAAAGCATAAACAGGGCTACAGGAAAAGGCATGTTGTTTTGTTTCAGAGGAGAAAATTACCGAAACTGATGGAACAGAGCAAATAGCCGAGCAAGACCTCAGCAAGGAAAAAGATCTGGAAAGCATCAGCACAATAAGATTACTGGATAGTATCCTGCTAATTTAACTCAACATCACACTGAAATTACTGGATTATGTACTGATAAATTAACTCAAAGAGCACACTGAAACTGATGGTTAGTAACTCAAACAGCACACGGAAACTGAACTAGACCGTTCTAGATATTGCAACGTCTTGCAAGAATCTCATTCTGACGCATCTCATAATATTGCTGTTGCTTGTAGTTCATTGTGCTCAAATCCAGACCAAGAATTCTCTCCTCTTCCAGGTCTCTTTGGAACTCAAACTTTTCTCTCTCCAATTTGATCTTTTCTTCCTGCAGAGCAAAGGCTCTGTTGCACCTCTCTTTCTTCAAGTCTTTCTCATGATCAGCTTCTTTCTTTTTTGCCATTGGATAATCCACTGGTTCGATGGTCAAACGTTGCCATAGCTTATGTTCCTTCTTCTTGCCGTCAGGTCTTGCTGATTGCTCAGCATCAGCACCACCAACAAGAGGGGCAGCAGGTGCAACTGCGACTGTTGCAGGACAAGAATTGTCCACTGTCTTCTGTTTCTTATTGCTTGTTTTTTTTGGACATCCAATTTTCTTCCGCCTTTCCATCCACTTGGGCTTGTCCTTTAGAATTTTCCAGCAATGCAAGTAGGCAAACTTCCTCCCCTTCTGGTCTTCAGACTTGAACATTGTACATGCATTTGCGATCTGCACATTTTAAACCGAACTAAACATTAAAAATGAAGTATTGACAAATGATCATAGCTGACAAATAATGAGTTTGAGTAATAACCTTGTCATCAACTGTCCAACCACTATGGTTCGTAGCCTCAATCCTGGACAGACAACCACAAAACAGATTCACATCTTGTTGTATACCGGACCAACGGTTCATTAAAGAACCTTCTGAACGAATCGACTTGAATGTCTTGTGTGCATGGAAATAGTCATGTATCCTTGTCCATAATGCGCCACCATGTGTTTGATCAAGTCCTTGAATAGGATCCGTGTCCACATTTAGCCAAGCTGACACAAGAAGTATGTCCTCCTCATCTCTGAAATTTTTGGTTCTACCCTGAGAGCTCTTGGCTGTTGCATGACCATGATGGATGGTTGGATCACTACGATGTGTGGGATCTTGAGATTGTTCTTCACCATTCACTAGGAGGTCAGTGTTATACCCTGAATCCATACTGCCTGTCACAGAAAAATTAATATATAATTCCTGCATTGCTTAGTGGTCAAAGTGTGCTCACTAACGTAAACTGTGCTCACTAACAGAACAATGGTACATCATATGCATGCAACCATTCAGTTGTTTCTAGAGACATTACAACTTCAGCAATCACAACAAAAGTACCATACAGGCAGTCAGGCACAAGTCTGCTATTTGCAACTGAGAAAGAATTCTGTGTCATCAAATAGCTACAAGTCTGCTACTTACAATCAAGTATTCAGTAGCCTGTCCAGTAGTAAAAAAGAATCCATGCATCTAAAAAATGGACATAATATATGAACAGAAAAATGTGCTATTTTTCACAATGGACATGGCAACAATTCATGTACTGAACATTCAACAATTCATTTGTAAATAACTCAAATGCAACCAGTGTAATTCAAATGTTTCATTTCTGGTTTCTACAATGTTGAATTGTGCTATAAGCTTCTATTTCTGTATTTTAACAATATGTAGCATTTATTGCTGTCTTGCTGAAAGTCTTAAAGTAACTGAATAGCACACCAATCACTATTGGCTAGCAGAAAACATGGACGTGAGGTGATAAATTTTATAGCTTACCTGAGGCTAATTCGCAAAATATTATGGCAAATGCTGGCAGTGCTATTACCTGAACTAAAACAGGCACTAACTGCTTGCCTGCACAACACCTTTGTTTCCCTCCAGAATAAGACAAGACATTCTGTAGCAATATAAGAACCTATGTTCTGATGTATGCTTCTTGATAACCAGACATACTACTAGTTTCTAGTTAATGATGACTGGTGCTGTTGGTCTCCTTTTCTCTTATCTCATGTTTTTTTTTAATTTATTTTGCAGAACTTCGAGCGAAACACAAAATGGAGTTGGAAAACCACATGCAACCAAAATCTGACCAGTTCAGGCCTCATCCATGTCGACTGAGCAGAATCTCACGGGAGCGCTGCGGGGACGGCGATGACGCACGGTGCGGGAGCGGCACGACGACGTCGACTGAGCAGAATCACGCGGAAGTGGCGCGGGGATGGCGACAACGCCACGGCGCGGGAGTAGGGTGAGGATGGCGAGGACGGGCGTGGAGCCGCAGCAGTGAGGGAGGGGCGCGAGAGCAGGAGGGCAAATCGGAGGCGGAATCAGCAAGGGAAATAGGAGCGCGCGCTGCGAGGTGAGATATCGAGGAAGGCACGCTCAGCAAAGATACCGAGCGAAGAAGAGGGGATGCCGACCGGGATGGAGAAGCGAGGTAGAAGACGAGTCCATTGGAACAGGATTTTACCATCTATTTTCTTAACTGAGCGGGATGAGTTTATAGAGGCTGTCAGACTTGCTCTTACACGACATAATTGCAAATTTATATTTTCTATTTCCAAGAAAACATTTAGGCCGTTGGAGTTGCTCTGACAGGACATAATTGCAAATTTATATTTTATTTCCAATAAAATATTTATATGTTTATTACCAACAAACTGAGAAGAATACAACATGTTCATAGCAAGCATCATGGACAGAAAAGAACTATGTCCGGCAAGTTGTTCTTCAATAATTCGGAGCAAAGTACAATGATCTATTGATCTAGGTGTTTTTCCTTGCAGTATCACCCGACCGAGTAATATATGTAGTCTAAAAATTGCACAGAAAATACTAAACAAATATATTTTCATATATATTTTTGAAGTATTTTTCGTAATGCATTTTGGTATGGATCAATCCAACCCACAACAGGCGTGAAAAAATAACAAATCGGGGAAAAGTGAAGAGTATTAACTTTTTTATAACAACAATCATATTCATTTATACCATTATATGTAGGGCTATCCGATTGAAGAACACGAAAATAAAATTAAGTCAGGACTCAGGCTGCACCTTGATTCTCCTCCTCATCCTCCTCGCTGTCGCTGTCACCGAATTTCCAGCCGTCGTCGCTGTTGGTGGACATGGGCAAGTCCTCGACGTCGTCGCTCGGAGGAGCTGCCGGGGAAGGTGGCCTCTTCTTGCCGCGTCCGGGGATACTGGGCACCGCCAGCTCGCTTCCTCCTACCTCAGTCTCCATAGAGCGCGTGGGAATTGCCGCTCGACGTTGCCGGAGACGAAGGGATGGAGTGGGGATTGGGATTGGGATAGGGTTTGGTGGGCGGCGGGCCTAGAAGGATGCTGGGGGGCGGCGGTGGAATCGGCCGGCGCCGATGAGTCCGCGCGACGGCGGTGGGATCTACCGGCGGCGGCGGTACGGATCGGTAAAGGCAGCGGCAGGGGGCAGGGGATGGATTTTTTTTTTTTTTTTTTTGGAACGGCAGGGATGGATAACTAGCATGGGAATCGCCAGACGTACCGCCGCGTGGCCGACGTGTGGGCCCCGGCCCAGATAAACGGAGTATGCAAGATTGACTGAGCAGGTGGGCCACGCGAACATTTTGATCTCTGCTCTATTTTCTTTCGGAAAAGTCATTTTCACCTCTCTAAACATTGGGCCGAGTTTAATTTGTCTTCTTAGTTTTAGTTTTGCTCTCACAGGGAGTCAAACTTGGGTCTGCTATGTGCTACTTAGTGCTCTAACCACAAGGCTAGAGACCCTTTCACTGTTTAATTTGTCTTCTTGGACTGCAAAACCGGGTAACCAACCTCCCTTAACTTTAGAAACCGTACGTTTTACCTCCCTTAAGCGGTTTTGAATGCGGTTTTGATTTTTTTTCTATTTTATTTATTTCAGCTGAAACTTTGAAAAATCACAGTAAATCAAAGAAAAATCCTAAAATTGAAAATATAATTTTGATGGACTCCACATAAGTATATTAACACAGAAAATATATAATATGATATGTTTTAGTTCAAAATTTTTATTATAGATTTATATCTAATTTTTTAACTATAGTTAAATAGAATAATTCTTAACTACGTTTCTATGGTCCAATCATGCTGAAATTTTTTATATCAGTCTAGTTATTATATGTTTCAACTATATTAAAAAGTTCATACCCATTGGATCACGTTTAACTTAGTTCCAGATTTATTTAGAGTATTTTTTGCCTTAAATAAATATTTAGCTAAGTTATACATGATCCAATGACTATGTTTTAGTACATTTTAAGCAAACAATAATTAGCTTAACATGAAAATTTCACCATGATTGGACCATAAAAATGTAGTTAACAATTATTCATTTAACTATAGTAAAAAAGATCTAAATATATAATAAATATTTTGTAACAAAACTTTTATACTAAAGCACATTATATTATATATTTTCTGTGCTAATATATTTATGTGGAGTCCAACAAAATTAGATTTTGATTTTATTATTTTTCTTTGATTTACTATGATTTTTCAAAAATTTCAGCTGAAATAAATAAAAAAGAAAAAAGTCAAAACCGCCTTCAAAACCGTTTATATACAACTCAGGGAGGTAAAACGTACGGTTTCAAAAGTTAAGAGAGACTAGTTACCCGGTTTTGTGGTCTAAGGAGAAAAAATAACTCGGCTCAATGTCCAAGAAGGCCGAAAGGACTTTTTCATTTTTTTTCCAACGAGACCGATCAACACATGAGTATTGTACGCACATGAACCCACCAACCCGATCTGACCCATCCGGAAAAACCCGACCCCATTAGTGCAAGAGAGAATTAGTTGTATGCCACATAAATTTACATAACTTCCTTGAGTGTCATCGAAATTTTTATTCTTGTCTCAGTGTCATGAAAATTTTCAACTCTTCCCTCAGTGTCAATCCATGAGTTTACAGTTATCTCTCAGTTAACAGCCACGGAAAAAGACCTATTTGTCCCTCCCTCCACACAAATGAAGTACAGTTCTGCTATTTCCCATACATGCCATTTGAGATTTATAACATGCTGATGTTATAAATATGCATGTTATAAATCTCAAATGACATGCAAGGGAAATAGCAGAAACTATACTTTGTTTGTGTGGAGGGAGGGGCAAATAGGTCTTTTCACGTGGCTATTAACTGAGAGATAATTGTAAACTCACGGAATTGGCATTGAGGGAAGAGTTGAAAATTTTCATGGTACTGAGAGAAGAATGAAAATTTCAAAGGCACTCAAGAAAGTCATGTAAATTTCTGTGGCATACAACTAATTCTCTCTTAGGCCATGTTCAGATTTCCAACTATTCACTATTCATTCCAACTTTTCACTATTCATTCCAACTTTTCACTATTCCTTCCTCACAAAACACGTTTCCCAACGAATGCTACAGTGTTTTTCTTATGCTACAGTGTTTTTTCCTACAATCTAAACACACCCTTAGTGCAACAGGTGAGCACGAGGCTTCTATGTGAAAGATGGATAAGTCAACTATCTTTAAAGCCCACTTAGGCCCAACTAACTTGAACATATATTCAACGTTTCTCCTTGTGCTAAAAAATTAATATTTCTCCTCAACATGTTCAATATTTTTATTAGAAAGGCTCAATATCTTTTTTTTCTAAACATGTTCAACATTTGACTTTTTAAATGTTGAAACAATGCAGACCAATGTTGAGAGCGGCACTATAAATATTTGTCACACCCGGTTTTAGAAAACACAAACCGAATGAATCTCATATGTGCGCCAGGATCAAGTTTCACACATATGATAGACTCCATGAATATAGAACACAAAGTTACAACGGAAAATAATAGAATAAATACATTACAACGATATTCTAGCAGCGAAAATCTTCAACTCTTCACCACAGGCAGTTGACTGGGGGTTGCGTACGCCTAGCAATCTTCATTGAAGTCACTAAAGAACTCAATGTCTTCTTCTCCTTCTGATCCAATATTTAGCAAGGGTGAGTACACTTATGGTTGGTACTCAACAAGTGGGAGAATATGCAAAGCTTTCAAGGAAAGGCTAAGAGTTAAGAGCGGTCAGTATTTTAGTTAGTCAAGTTTTATTAGCAAGCACCTGATTACTAAGATATAAGTATATACCAACCCAATTAAGCATAAGAGATATCCATCATAAGCATCATTTGTGCCAAAGCACTTATTCCTTAACCAGGAACCACAATTTATTTCATCTTCAAGTTCAATTATCATGTGAGGATCCGGGCCGTTCATAACCGTGAACACGGCTGTTATAACAGTTTTACACTCTGCAGAGCTTGTACACTTTCACCACAATTCGCGTAAAAGCTCCGAAGAACTTTAGACCCAACCATGCTGTACTGATCAGGCACGTACCACACTACCAAGGTGTGACTGCATAGGGATGCTACGAGGCTTTTCCAAAGAATTCCTATGTGTATGTGTTTGCTCCCCGACGACCACAGTTACAACGGCAAGGCTTCTCTCGCTTTCCGATCCCCGCACCTCCCAAACCGGTAATGCCCCCAAATTCCACCACTAGCAGTGCAAACACAACACACAGTTCATCTAGTTACTTAGCCAAGACCAGAGCCATATGGTATTGTGGTTGTACGGGTAAATCCCAGGTTGTCGCTCTATTTTCCAATTAACATAAGTGATCTTGTTTAACATCATCATCGGAACATGGATATAAATAGCTTGATAAATGGTAACACAAAATTATTATCTTCACGATTAGTGTAAACCATTCCCAAGTTTAGCAGCTAAGCAAAGCTACCCAACATAAAGTAAAGATCCAGGTTATCAAAGGGATGGTCAACAAAAACTAGTCATCCTTAATATAGGACCCATCCATATTAATGCAATACATAGCATAAAGTAAATATTAATTAACATGATATTGCATAGGACAAAAGAGAGTATGCAGAGGGGGAAATCCACTTGCCTTAAATCCTAGTAATATCTGCTAAAGCTCAATTCCTTTGTAGACATGATCTTCAACGAACTCTTTACAGCTTGATCTTCAAACTCGGCTTGAATAGCGTCTATCGTCACACGAGCATATACAAGCAACCAAAGGCACAAATAAATAAACAGTACACCAAACATAGGCAACAATATTGATAAGCATAGAAACGGGACGAGGTCTTGGAAAGGATTGAAAGGACACGAGAAACACTAAGATCGAAGCTAAAGTCGAGAAGATACAACTATCGGAAGATTAGTATTATAAAATAAAGCAAGGACTATATGCTTCATTTATTTTAATTAAGAAATGACATGAAATGAATATTTCAGAGAAATATTTTGTATTTAAACTAATTAAAATTATACTTTCATATGAAAAGGCGGATTAAAGCTTAGTCAATTTTATTTATAAATATTATATATAAATTATATCAATTAAACAATTAAATTTAGAAAAGAATTATATATGAGAATCTAATCGAATAACTTTATTATTCGTGTTCAACTTGTCAATTATAATTAATAAATACATTTATATTTAGATTAGTCAAGTTAGCATATAATTATGAAAACTCGGGATATAACCTATGTAGCTTTTATTCACAAAACAACTGAATGATCATTAACCATATTGAATTAGTTTATGAAATCCGAGGTATATTCCTATATAGCTTTTAATTCGAAAGAGTAGTTAAATGAGTATTAAACAAGTTAATATTTATTCATAAAAATACGATGTATAAACCTAGTCATGTTTTATTTAGAGAACTAGATTCAATAATGAGCATTAAACAAGTTAATTATTAGTTTATAAAACCACTATACAAGCTAGTTAACTTTTGTTTGTAAAAGCATATGAAATAACATTAACATCTTTGTTTATGAAACAAAACACATAAATCTAACCATATTTTAATTATAAAAGGATAGTTCAATAGTGATTACTCAAATTAACTTTTATTATAAAACATGAAGGTGAGACCCTAATTTGCTTTTATTTAAAAAGCTAGTTAAATTAGAATTAGGAAAATTAATATTTATTTATTTCAAAACATAAAACATGGTAAACAACACTGGTGAACTAAACTCTATGCTTTTAGAAGGTTAACGCAACAAAAGCGAGGTTAAACGGAGTTAAAACGTGGAATCTATGCCTAAAACAAGGCTCGGGGGCTTAACTGCGAGAAAACTAACTTAACAGGGGCTTAAACAGAAGAAACCAAGGACTTATACATAATTACATATAAAAAGCGAAGGGCTAACACGTAAAAGAGCATCTATGGATGGCGGGTTCTATTTTCCAGAAGCTCGGGGGTCTAAACAGAAAGAAAAGGGCTTAGATGTAATTACTTTTGTATATGAGTGTACCGCGGGTTAATTCGGACAAAGAACAGGGGTGTTTCTGCAAAATAGCCATGGCCGGCTCGGTTGACTGGTTTTGACTCCGATTCAAACGGATCTGCACCGTTGGATCTCGATCTAACGGCTGAGATTCGCCTGGGCGGAGCGGCTCGCCGGAGGGGATGAGCTGATGGCGGCGCGCGGCAGCGCTTCGCCGGAGAAGGCACGAAATCAATCTCGGGTGCATGGTTTCGAGCGATTCAAGGCTCGGGACGAAGCTAGGGAGATGGGGATTCTATTTGAGGGGTTCTTGTTGAGGATTGGGCAACGGAGATGGCCGGCAACGATGAACCGCGGCCAAGCATCTCCGGTGAGGTCGGACGGCACTAGAGAGCGCGAGAGAGGGAAAAAGACGAGTCCAGCGCGTTCCTCACCTTCCCGTGGATCTTCGAAGCAAGCTCTCATCGAAGGAGAGGCGGTGGAACGACGAGTCGATGGCGGCGGCGCGAACTAGGGTTCGTCAGCGCTTGGAGCTGTGGCGGCGCGAGCTAGGGTTTCGGCTTGATGGGGAAAAGGGTCGAGGGGATGCGGCGGCGCCTTATATAGGCCGGGGGCAGCCTTGGCGTGCGCGCGAAGGCAGGGTGCGGCGCGATGCGCTCGGTTCGAGTCCGAGCTCGGTCGGGCTCAGGTGCGACCGGAGGTGGGAGATGACGGGTGGGACCGGGCTGTCAGCGAGAGGGAGTGAAGGAGCTGGGCTGCTTCGCGGTCTGGGCCGAGCTGGGCTTGTGGGAGAGAAAGGGAAGTTGGGCCGGCCGGCGAGAAAAAAAAAAGAAAGAAAAAAAAAGAGAGCCGGGCTTGGGCCGGTAAAGAGAAAAGAGAAAAGGGAGATTTTTAAATATTGAAACAAAACAGCAGAGATGTTGAAACTTCGGTTTTGGAATGTTGAACCTTTTAGAAACTTTTATTACAATTCAAATAAGAAACCAAATTTGAATTCAAAACAATTTGAATTCAACACTCAAATAAAATGCTCCAACATGAAATGCATTCAATCAAATGATGACCATACATTTATTTTAGTTCTTTTTTTAATAAAAAGATTTTAAATGCCTATTCAAATCAATATTCCTACAAATTAAATTTGAATTCCAAATAAATTCCAAAAAATTTTAAATGGTTACTATTTTTAACTTGTGATGAAATTCCGGGTGTCACAGTATTGAAACAGAGAAATTAAAATGTCTCACGAGTTTGTGGTGGTTTCTCCAGCTAGCTGCATGACACGGAGCACCACTGCCAAGTCCGGGCATATGTTGCGCGGCTTGTGGAGCCGCGCGGGCCGTCAGTGGTGCGTCGGAGCAACGCCGCAGGGTTGTGGGCAGTGGCTCAAGAAGCAGGGAGGCGGCGGCGCATGCAGCAAGGGGGGTGGGGGGGGGGGGCGAATGGAAGGCGGCCTCTATTATTTGTGGTTTGACCTTTAGCATTGCAGCATTTTATTCATTTTACGTTGTGTCTCTTTCCATGAAAACAACCGGTGCAGCAAGATGTCATGTCACACCACTACAATTTGATATTGTGCTAAGCAAGGTGACCACTTGAAGCATGCTGCAGCCTACCTGTGCTAAGCAAGGTGACCACTTGAAGCATGCTGCAGCCTACCATCTCGATGGTAAGCAGCTCAAGCACAATCCCCTAGTTGATATGTCAATATGTGTCAATTCATTTTGGAAAACTTGGTCCGATAGATGCTAATTGCTTCTTACTTTGTTCTTCACTTGATTCAGCATGAAGACCGAGTATGCTTTACATGTGAGTCTAAAGAGTTGCATCTATGCAGGTCTATGTTGTTGGAGTCCGGATTGGTGGCTCACAACCTTTCAACATGCTACTGTCGTGTCACAGGAGAAGATGCTGGCCTCATAGATCTATTCTTATTTTACATATGTATTTAACTGAACATTCAGTTTAAGTTCTGATGCTTGCTTGGTCCATTCAAGTATGTATCGCAACAAAATCTCCATGTATGTATGAACAAAGGAGCTGTGTATGTGACATTTGTTGCCCCAATATTTTTTTTTGTTTTTTTATCATCAGAGAGGGGGATTGAGGAGACATGACACTATTTGTACTCATTTGTGACATGTGTACAATAACACATGTCACTATTTGTAGTCATTAGTGACGCGGGTACACTAACAACCGTCACTATTTATAGTTTGATGTGTGTACACTAACACGTCGTTATTTGTTGTCATTAGTGGCGCGAGTACACTAACAACCGTCACTATTTATAGTTTGATGTGTGTACACTAACACGTCGCTATGATACCGGTGGTGGCTTCCTTTGCCTGATGGGGAATGAGCAAAGGTGGGATCAAAGTGGCTTTAGTAATAAAAGGATTAAGGATATACACGTAATGATATAAAGTTTACCGTATGGACCAACTACTCCCTCTATCCCAAATTATAAGTTGTTTGACTTTTTTGAGCCTAACTTTGACCACTCGTCTTATTTATTTTTTTGTAAAATATCATATTTTTTGTTATAGCTAGCTTTAGTAATAAAAAAAATTTCAATAATGACTTGAATTTGACTACATTTGCATAAATTTTTTAATAAGACGAGTGGTCAAAGTTGGGGTTAAAAAGTCAAATGACTTACAATTTGGGACGGATGGAGTACTTTGGAAGGGGTCTTGCAAAGAGTATATTTGTCATTTATACTTCCATCCGACAATGTTACTATCAATTAGCTATTGTATTCTAACAGCCAACAAGGGCTAACATTTAGCTAAATTTAGGCACGATAAAAAAATAGCCCGTCTGAATGTGGACTAACTACACAAGTTATTGTTTGTACTAGTTGATGATAAGTAAGTTTTTCATTGTGTTTAAATAAAGCAAACTACACAAAACGAATGTTTGGTAATACTATCTTTTTATATTTACGAAGTAGGGACTACAAAGATTCACGTGAAGTTAACTACGGCAGCTGAACATTTCTTCTTAATTTAAAAGGTAGCCAACACCTGGATAGACACTCCCTTTCTTAAACTTGTGGCAAACCACTGGTTATATAGCAAGAAAGGTACAACACAAAGAAGTAGTACCTCACAACAATGCATAAGAGAAGAATACAGACATGCAGGATGAACTCAAAGCTAAAAGAGATCGAAGGCGACCACCATGGAGCCACCACATAGCAATGTACTCACGACAACGCCTTCGTGTGGAGATGTGCTGGTCGGCAAGAGATCATGAGGTCGCACACTGGCATGAACCGCCGGGAACAGTCCCCCTTCCCCACACGTACGGCCACACGTGAACATTTTGCACTATATGCTTTTTAACACGCGGGATTAATAGTTCTATATCCGGTTAGTCGGTGACCACTGGCACTTATTATTGCACACCAGCTCCTATAAGATACAAACCGCTGGGTGCGCATCATTTCAAAGCATCTCTGGTGGAGTGGTGGTTGCATCTCGATCGCTGGGTCGACACTCGACAAAGCCAAAACACTCGATGTGACCTAGTAACAAGTCAGTGGCGGCGGTGGATGGCGCTCGTGCTCTCAATGCGTCTCAGCATGCTCCGCCGCGGCGCGCGTGTGGTCGCCGGCAACCCATCTAGTTATCATAGGATTGCAACGGTGAGCCGTCAAGAGGCGGAGCTCGTCGGCCCGGCGAGGCCCACGCCGCGAGAGACGAAGCGCCCGTCCGACATCGACGACCAGGAAGGGCTGCGCTTTCAGGTGCCGGTGGTCCTCTTCTACCGACGACGCGTCGCGGGCGGCAACGGTGACGACCCGGTGAGGTTGATCCGGCGCGCGCTCGGCGAGGCGCTGGTGCCGTACCACCGGCTCGCCGGGAGGCTGAGGGAGGTGGAGGGGCGGAAGCTCGTCGTCGACTGCTCCGGCGAGGGGGTGCTGTTCGTCGAGGCCGACGCCGACGTGCGGCTGGCCGAGCTCGAGGCTGCCGGGCTGAGGCCGCCGTTCCCGTGCATGGATCAGCTGCTGTGCGAGGACTTCGACGTCCAAGGCTCCGGCGGCGGTGGCAGCCCGTTCACCAGCAGCCCCGGCGTACTCAACACTCAACAGCCCGTTGCTGCTCATCCAGGTACGTACACCAGAGATTTAATTACTTCTCGCAATGACTGCCATGCACCTTGTTGCATGTCGTTCCATGGATATATCGATGCGAGTGGCGAGCATGCATGCAGGTGACCCGGCTGCTCTGCGGCGGCTTTGTCCTGGCGGTTCTTGTCGTGCCACGTCATGTGTGATGCCACGGGCATCGTGCAGTTCTTGTCGGCCGTCGGCGAGCTCGCCCGCGGCCTCTCATCGCCGACAGTGTCTCCAGCATGGTCCCGCGAGCTCCTGGAAGCGTGCAGCCCGCCGGAGCCAACGTTCCCCCACCACGAGTACGACCCGGTCCCACTCCCGCGTCCACCGCCGCCGCAGGGCGAAATGGTGACGAGGACATTCACCTTCACCGCCGCCGACGTCGCCGCGCTCAAGGAGAAGCGCCGCCTCCCGCCGCACCTCCACGACACGGCCACGACCTTCGACGTCCTCGCGGCGTCCGTCTGGCGGGCCCACACGGCCGCGCCGGAGATCCTGCCGGACGAGGTAGGCCTGCTAAGTGCATGTACAACCGTACAGACAGCTGCTGTCTTTTTTACACAAACAGACAGCTTGAACAGGCAGCTTGTACAATATACTGTCTGTTTGACTGTCTGTAGGGTATTTAATTTTTTCTTTAACACATAAATCATGATGATCTAATGCATACTTAATCTTTATAGTCATTTTGTTGCACACGACACTTCGGTTCAATTTGTATGCAGATGGCGGAGACGCCAGTTCACACGGTAGTGGACACTTGAGTTCACAAATAAATTCACACGGTAGTGCACATAGCAGTTCACAAAGTTCACACGGCAATGCACATGCATGGCAGTTCACACAGTTGACGCCACTGCATGCCTGCATGCAGTCTTCCGCACGGCGCTGCGTAACGGATCCCCATGCCGCCGTCTGTCCGCAACGCATGCTACAATGCACGCCGAATCATTGCCCGGGCCTTGGAGACGAGGAAGGCGCCCGAGCTGTCGTGGAGGGGTGTTTCTGCAAAAATACGGTGTGGAGGGGTGTTTCTGCAAAAATACGGTGCATGTGTACAACAAACTACAGTCCGTTGTATGTGCCCTAATGGGTAGTACCCACTACCCACCCCAAACCTGCCCCAGGCTGTGTTCAGATTGGAAATAAAAAGTGCACTGAAAAACGCGTTCTGCGTAGAATGAATAGAAACTTTTTTTAAAAAAATACTTTTTTCTAAATCTGAACACAAGAGTCAACTAAAAACCGACCCTACCCATTACTCTTCATAATTAACCCGCCCCACCCCGCACCACTTAACCCATGTCCAGCAGGGCCCACCACGTGACTCTCTCTCTTTCTTCATGCGCCACTGCAAGACTCACGAAACGGAAGCTGTAGCGGCCGCCGACGTTACTCCGTCTCATCCTCCGACGCTCATGGGCTGTCACACTCGTGAGGCTGGTAGCGACCGCCGGAGTTGAACGGGCAGAGGCTGGACGAGGCGCGACCTCAAGAGCAGTATCCAATGGAGCCTGAAATGGCTTGAACATTCAGTGGAGCAAGTCAAAGCCGTCGTCGTGCAGTTTTGATTGGCGATTTCTCGCCGGCGAGGCGACAGCCGTCGACGAGTTCACCACCATGAGCACCAGCACGAAGAGGCGAACCAATTCCAATTCTGCTAGCTACCATCGTGAATTCGTAAGCCTAGCTGGATGGCGACGCCGAGGCGTGACGGCCGCGACGACGTTCCCAGATTCCGGCGGATGGCCAACAAGAGCAGGGGGTAGCAAGCGTTGGAGTTCCATGGTGCCATGGGGACTCAACCGAGCATCCTAGTTTGGCTGAGATGGTTGGAGGCGGCCTGGCGACGTGGTGGCGCCATGGTAGCCGGAGGTGCTTGGGCGGCAGCGAGATCCCTGATTCCCTGCCTTGTGGTGGCTTGAACCCGGCATGAAGGGGTCGGAGAGGAGCGTGGGAAGGTCAAGGAGCTTCGCCCAGCGTTGATTTGAGAGATATGGCCGGAGCTCGGCGAATTTTGGCCGGCGGCGGCAAGGTGTTCAAGCGCCTGTGCCTGGCTGAAGGAGGAAGAAGACTACCCATCCCAACCCGCATTTCCAGTAGACCCGCCCCCCCCCGACCCGCAAGCCTATAGGACCCATTTCCATCCATCTCCACACACCACACCTTGAGACCCAACCCGAAAACTCCATCTCCACCCGCCCCACTAGCAGGCCTTGTTAGGTTGATCTCCTAAACCCCAAAAGGCCCAAAGGCCTTTGGGCCTTGATCTGCGCCCTGATCGGGGGCGCCCAACCCTAATGGTTGGTGGGCCCCTGTCGCCAGCGCTATATAGAGAGGGGGTGGGGGCCACGGCTCGAATCACCAAGTTGAACTGAGACTCAACTCCACCTACACTCAAACCCTAGACCGATCTATGGGTTAGCGCTACGGCGGCGGGAAGCTCCACCACACCCTTCATCGCAGTCCCCGGCCAAAGCCGGTGGCGCCCTGAAGGACGTCGCGACCTACTGCGCAGAGCTACGGCATCAACCTCTACTCCGACCGTCGCTGCCCGTGCGCAGACCTTCACCGACGAACCAGCAATGGCATCAAGTGAGCCATCCAACAGCTCGACACGCGATGGTATACTCCTAACTCTTCTTCCTACTCTGTTCATAGTTCTAGGATCCACATGTACACATACACACACACAGTGACACGTACACATGCACACACACATAGATCATCCATTTCCTAGTCTAGATCTACACTGCAGACACTTAAAGCTATCAATTGGTATCAGTTGCCTACAATAAGAATAGATCCAGTGTAGATCTAGAGAAAAGATAAGAGATTTCGAAAGAAATCGAGAAATGCAGATCCAATCCCGAAACCCTAACCCTAGATCCGCATCAGAAACCCTAGATCCAATACCCTAGAACACAAATCCAACCAAAAATCACAGATCCATATCCAAAATCAACAGATCTACAACCCCACATCCAAGATCCAACACCCTCACACACAGATCCACAAAACAAGACTTACCGAGCGTTTGGCACCGGGACGCCGGTGCGCACACGCAAGGAAGAAGATGCGCCTCGCCACCGGGACGCCGGTGTGCCCAGCGCACACAGACCCACCACCGAGGAACCGCTCGACGGCGGTGCGTTCATCCTAGATGAGCGCACGCGCCGGCGAGAAGACCCACGGTGGCGCACAACTTCTGCTGCTGCTTGCGAGTGGAAGGGGAAAGACGTGGGGAGAAGGGGAGAATAAGAAGAAGAAAGCCCCGGCCATGGTGAGATCCATGGCGCGGCGGCGCGGAGTGCGACGAACGCCGGCACAGAGGAGTCGCCGGCGCTCGCGCAGAGACGGCTGCGGCCGGAGGGGAGAAGAAGAAGAAATGGCTAGGGTTAGGGCCGCGCGCGTCGCTTGACCCTTTTATACCCCGCGAAATCGACGCCGCACCGTTGGATCGCGCGGACGGCCGAGATCGAGGCGGGATCGATCGCGGCGAGCGCTGGGCCGAATTGGCGGCCCAGGCCCAGGTTGCGGCCCGCGAGCCGAGCAGAGCGAGCGAGCCGAGCCAACACAGAGCGAGCGAGCCGGTCCGAGCGAGCGAGCCGAGCCGTGGAGAGCGCGCGTTTCACTGGGCCGACAGTTGCTGGGCCGCGCGCGCGCGTAATGGGCCGTATGGGCGGCCTACTGAACAGAATTCGTTATTTTATTTGTTTTATTCTTTTCAGAAGCTATTTATTTGAATTTGAATATGAATTTGCACAGAATTTGAATCTCTATTCATTTTGAACCAAAGGGATAAATGTTTAGGGAATAGATTACAGAATTTTGCTTCTGAATAGAATAATTTAATAGATTCCGCTGCATAGATAATTATTTTTTCTTGACTTGGAATTTAAATTTGAACCAAAGAAATGATTTATTTTTCAAGTCATAGATTAAAATTTCAGAATAATTATGATATTATTGTTTTCTGACCAAAGTTGAAAATAATAATATTATGATTTCATAGATATGATTATTCCATGCATTATTACTTTTTTCTGCCCAAAGGTGATTAAGTTTTATTGTGAAAGGTCACTATATGTTTTATTTTCTGACCAAAGTTGATGATAAAACATATAGTCATATTCAGATTTATTCTCATAAATTGTTCTCACTTGTTTCTAATTGATTTCAGCTGGAGTTGCCATCAGAGATATCCCAACTCTAAGGGGAGATAATTACAATGAATGGCACAAGAAGCTGAACCTATTCTTCACCATGCAAGAATTGGACTGGATACTCACACACCCAGTGCCTGTAGAGCCTCAGGCGCCAGTCAGAGGGGATGACATGACAGATACTGCTTGGCAACAAGCACAGGATGTTTATAAAGCATCCAAAGAGAGTTATGACCTTGTAATGATTAAATGGAAACCTGCTAACAAGAAATGTGTAGCAGTGGTGGAAAACACCGTAGAGCCTACCATTCTGGGGGCAATCACAGACTGCAAGAATGTTGTTGAATATCTAGAAAAGATTAAGAATCAGTATACTGGTTCTTCCAAGATTTATGCTCACCAGTTGCTTGAGAAGCTGGTTGGTGTAAAGTACAGAGGGGGTGGACTTAGAGAGTTCATCCACAATTTGATAAACATCAACAACAAACTCAAACCGATGAACTTAGAGTTCAATGAGGGTCATATTGTTTATTTGATCTTCAAATCACTTCCTGCAGAGTTTGAGAATTTTGTAGTGGGTTATAACTTGAGTCCTGAGCAATGGGACCTAGAGAAGACAACGGCGATGCTCGCCCAAGAGGAGGAAAGACTTAAGATTGCACATGGTGGCTCTGTGAACTATGTGCACAACCAGAAGAAGAAGGGTCACTTCATCAAGGGTGAATCCTCCAAGTCTAAGGCTCCACAGAATCCCCAGCAGTTCCAGCAGCATCAGCCCAAGCTTGGGCAATGCACTGTGGACAAAGATCAGTGTCTCTACTGCAAGAAGAAGGGACACTACAAGAAAGATTGTCCAGACTACTACAAGATGCTATGTGAGAAGAATGGTGAGAATATTATTTCATTTGTAAATGAATCTCTGTACATAGATTATGCGAAATCTACTTGGTGGATTGACTCTGGAGCAACTATTCATGTTGCAAATGATTTACAGGGATTCATCCAAACGCGAACAACTCAAAGAAGAGAAAGAAAGATTAAAGTCGCGAATGGAGTGGAAGCCGAAGTGGAGGCGGTGGGAGACCTTCTCTTGGTGCTAGATACAGGATTTGAGTTGCTCCTCAGAGATGTTTACTATGTTCCTTCTGTTAAAAGGAACTTGATTAGTGTGTCAAAACTTGATATTGATGGATTTCAATGCCGTTTTGGAAACGGCAAGTGTGTAATAGACTACAACGATTTGATTGTTTCTATTGCTTACAGAAAGAATGATTTATATTTACTATCACTTCGTGAATGTGTGAATGCTATTTGTGATGTGAATGCAAACGAATCAATACCCACCAACAGAAAAAGAAAGAGAACTCAGAGTATATCATCGAAATTGTGGCACTGTCGCTTAGGCCACATCTCGAGGGGGAGAATAGAAAGGTTGGTTAAGAATGAAATACTTCCTCCGCTTGAGTTCTCAGACTTAGATAAATGCATCGAATGCATAAAAGCGAAATATATAAAGATAACCAGAAAACATGCGGAACACAGCGCAGGTAAATTAGAGATAATTCACACAGATATCTGCGGTCCGTTCCCAGTTACAAGCATAGATGGTTATGACTCATTCATAACTTTTACAGACGATTATTCCCGTTATGGATATATTTATCCGATTAAAGAAAAATCAGAAGCGTTGGATAAATTCAAAATATTCAAGGCTGAAGTAGAAAATCAACATAATTTAAAGATTAAGATAGTAAGATCCGACCGTGGAGGGGAATACTATGGTCGGCATACCCCATACGGACAAGTTCCAGGACCTTTTGCAAGGTTTCTACAGGAACAAGGAATTGTTGCCCAGTATTCAATGCCGGGCGACCCACAACAGAATGGAGTAGCCGAAAGAAGAAATCGTACCTTGATGGACATGGTACGAAGTATGATAGGCTATTCCACACTGCCAGAGAGTCTGTGGATGGAGGCCTTAAAAACCGCCATCTACATTCTCAACAGAGTTCCCAGTAAGGCGGTGCCTAAAACACCGTATGAACTGTGGACAGGCAGAAAACCCTCACTGAATCACCTAAAGGTGTGGGGGAGTCCCGCTGAGGCAAAGATATTTAACCCAAACATTGGAAAACTAGATTCTAAGACAGTGAGTTGCCATTTTATTGGCTACACAGAGAAGTCAAAAGGATATCGTTTCTATTGTCCAGACAGATTCACAAAATTTGTGGAAACAAGACATGCTGCCTTCCTAGAAGAAGAAATGATTCGGGGGAGCACGGTAGTTCGAAAGATTAATCTTGAGGAGAAGCGGGTATGTGCGCCCACTCCAATGATCCAGGAGCCATTTTTCTCACTACCGACTGTGGCTGCACCCTCAGTGTCAGTCCCTGAGTTGTTCCCTCCTGTGGCAATACAGAATGATAACATGGAACCTGTCCTTCAGGATCCTATAGATAATATCGCCGCAGATCAGGGGGAGCAGCATCAGCCTCCAATAGAAAACGTACCAAATAATGAGGCCCTTAGAAGGTCTCAAAGAATCAGAAGGACAGTAATCCCAGATGACTATGAAGTGTATGAAATAGAAGAGTTTTGGATGGAGGATGATCCCACCACATTCGAAGCTGCCATGAGAAGTGAGCATTCATCCAAGTGGCTTAAGGCCATGGAAGATGAAATGCAATCGATGAGTTCCAATGGAGTTTGGGACTTGGTAGAAATTCCTGAAGGAGCCAAAACAGTAGGCTGTAAATGGGTCTACAAGACTAAACGTGACTCCAAAGGGAATGTAGAAAGATATAAAGCTAGACTCGTGGCTAAAAGATACACTCAGAAGGAAGGTATAGATTTCAATGAGACGTTTTCACCAGTCTCTTGTAAAGATTCTTTTAGAATTATAATGGCTCTAGTAGCTCATTATAATCTAGAACTACATCAAATGGATGTAAAGACGGCATTCCTAAATGGGGATCTAGAAGAAAATATTTACATGGTGCAACCTAAGGGTTTTGCTGTGAAAGGAAAAGAACACATGGGATGTCATCTTAAGAAATCCATTTATGGATTGAGGCAATCTTCAAGACAATGGTACTTGAAGTTTAACGAAACGATAAAGAAATTTGGGTTTAAAGAGAATATTGAGGACAATTGCGTATTCGCAAAGTTTAAGAAAGGGAAATATATTTTCCTTGTACTGTATGTGGACGATATCCTACTGGCAAGTAGTGATATTAGTCTTTTACTAGAAACAAAGAAATTCCTGTCCTCTAACTTTGATATGAAAGATCTCGGTGAGGCTTCCTTTGTTTTAGGAATTGAGATTCATCGAGACAGAAGAAATGGGGTTCTAGGATTGTCACAGAAGACATACCTAGAAAAGATTTTAGAGAGATATAATATGCAGAAAAGTAATCCTACTCCTGCTCCGATAGTCAAGGGTGATAGATTTGGGAAATTCCAATGTCCCCAGAATGAATATGAAAGACAACAGATGAAAGCGGTACCGTATTCTTCGGCTCTTGGGAGCTTGTCTTATGCACAGACGTGCACTCGCCCTGACTTAGCCTTTGTCACAAACGTGCTAAGCAGATATCAAGAAGAACCAGGAATAGAACATTGGAAACTGCTAAAGAAAGCTTTCCGTTATGTGCAAGGCACGAAAGGTCTCATGCTGACTTACAGAAGATCTGATTCCCTAGAGATTAAAGGGTATGCAGATGCAGATTATGCTGGAGATGAAGATGACAGAAAATCCACGACAGGTTACGTCTTCATGCTTGCTGAAGGAGCTATTTCGTGGAGAAGCTCAAAGCAACCAGTTACAGCATCATCAACGATGTATGCTGAGTTCATAGCATGTTATGAGGCCTCGACGCAGGTAGAATGGCTAAAGAAATTCGTACCCGATTTACGAATTGTGGATAGCATAGAAAGACCATTAAAGATGTACTGCGATAACCAGCCTGCAGTATTCTATGCCCACAACAACAAAAGAAGTACGGCTACCAAGCCGATACAAGTAAGATTTTATTCGATAAAAGATAGAATCCAGGATCACACCATCAGTCTCGAGCATATGAGATCAAAGAATATGCTTGCGGATCCGCTTACGAAAGGCCTACCACCCAATGTGTTCAAGGAACACTTAGCCGGTATGGGTTTAAGGGAAAGCCTATGATTCCTGGATTAGAAGGCCCGATAAGATATAAGAATTCGTTTCTGACTAGAGGCGTGTGCGGTGGCTATTGATTCTATCGATAAAGTATCGTGACGATGAGATAAGCTCTGTACATAAATCTAAGATGAGATGAAAGAAATACTGGAAAAGAAAATAAGATAAAGAGTGAGATCAAGGGGGAGATTGTTAGGTTGATCTCCTAAACCCCAAAAGGCCCAAAGGCCTTTGGGCCTTGATCTGCGCCCTGATCGGGGGCGCCCAACCCTAATGGTTGGTGGGCCCCTGTCGCCAGCGCTATATAGAGAGGGGGTGGGGGCCACGGCTCGAATCACCAAGTTGAACTGAGACTCAACTCCACCTACACTCAAACCCTAGACCGATCTATGGGTTAGCGCTACGGCGGCGGGAAGCTCCACCACACCCTTCATCGCAGTCCCCGGCCAAAGCCGGTGGCGCCCTGAAGGACGTCGCGACCTACTGCGCAGAGCTACGGCATCAACCTCTACTTCGACCGTCGCTGCCCGTGCGCAGACCTTCACCGACGAACCAGCAATGGCATCAAGTGAGCCATCCAACAGCTCGACACGCGATGGTATACTCCTAACTCTTCTTCCTACTCTGTTCATAGTTCTAGGATCCACATGTACACATACACACACAGTGACACGTACACATGCACACACATATAGATCATCCATTTCCTAGTCTAGATCTACACTGCAGACACTTAAAGCTATCAGGCCTAGGACGAGGAGACGAGGCTGGGGTTCCCTGCCAACGTCAGAGGCATGCTGCCGCAGCGGGCGATGGACCGGTTCGCGTCGGAGCTTAAGATTCTGCTGAGCGTCTGAACACGTATACGACGAGCATTTGCATGTTGATTTATGGATCACTCATCAGCTGCTTTATTTCTTTCCCCTTTTTTATTGCCTTATTGTTGAATAAGCTCTGTCACGTAGGTTTGTTTGTTTTTTTGCTTCACAGTTGGCACGCTAGACGCACACCGTTCTTACTGGTGATTGTAATGGTGTTGTGACTTGTGAGACATTCATTAAAATTATAGCTTTAGTTGAATCTTGAGCCGGATGTAAATTTTATTATATATAAATTATCTCTGTTAGAGTGTGACCCCGTTATACTCATGAGCCGGCGCCCTATAGACTTAGGTCCATTGGATCCCGACAACAACCTAGACCTCGGGTCTAACTCATTCTAAAATACTAGTGTCACAGAAAAAAGACTACTCCACATTATATATGATTATTATATATGGTGATGGGATTGGCCGACGCGACGGCGGTAGGAGCTACCGGCGGCGGCGGACTTGCGACCTTGCGCGGCAATCGGTAGATGCTGCATTGCTGCCAGTGCTAGGGGGAGGGGATCGATATAAATAGCACGGGGGCCTGTTTAGTTCCCAAAAGTCCTTTTTACTTCCTATTCATCTCCCTCACAGAACACGCATCTCCAAAAATTCCTTTTTCCCTTTCCTATTCATCCCCCTCACATAACACGCACCCCAGAGAAAAAGTACTTTTCCCCACCACGAACTAAACAGGCCCCGGGACTCGTGTTGGCTTGTTGCCCCCTCTCACCGACGTATCAGGCCCAGATAAAGATGTGGGCGCATAGACGGCCCGCTTGTGGGACACAGATATTTTGACCTCTGTTACAATCAGGCCCCGTTTGGATTCACCTACTTTTTCCAAAAATCTACTATTCATCCCATCCCTTCTGCTCACATAACACTATTCACCTACAATGTTTTTTAGGTGAACAGTGTATTTTTAGTGTCCAGCGTCTGAATGCAGCCAGAGGCAGAAAGCCTCCCTTTTTTTCATTTTCTTTTTTATTTTTTGAGAAAGACAGAGGCAGAAACAGAAAGCTTTCCATCCAACAGTCCCATGGGTTACCATCAGATGGTTCTTATATGGGGGGGGGGGGGATTTGGTATTTCGAGACCTTTTAGATGAATATTTACCCGTGTGTCGTGTAGTTGGAATATGCAGAAATCTGCTGATGATCAAAGACTGAAAGTATCGCGTGCACGGAGTCTCGGAAACAAAGCATTCAGACTTGTAAAAGAATGAACATTCAGACTTGGGTCTCCGACGAATGCTCACAAAGTCTTTGGAAAAGGTAGCTCCACGTAGGAGCCCTTTCACTGATTCTATACACTTCACCATCCCCTAGTTATGCCCAGGCTGCATTTCCCTTACAAACTGCACACCATTCCCTTTCCTTTCGTTTCCAAAATCCAGCTCCAAGATTCCTACACTCCCCAGTCAAAATATACACCAACACAAAAGAACTCACTCTTCATCCCATCTCAGAGACAAAGTTTCAGACAGCAAGACTCCGATGATCATCCCTGCTGCGCGGCGATCCTGACGTTGAGCCTCCGGAGCCACACCGAGTGCAAGATCATATGGAACGCGTCGTACCTCCGCGGCGCGCCACCGTGCACCATGAAGTGCCTCCTGACCATCCTCACCCGTCTCTGCATCCGGATGTACTGCCGCGGCGACACGGCGGCGAGCACCTCCCTGAGCCTTGGGATGTCGGCGACGCGTAGCCGCACGGCGAACGCGTCCCAGTTGAGCACGTCGGCGAACGGCAGCGCGTACTCGCCGTCGTCGACCACGACGGGCACGCACTCGAGGTAGATCGCCTCGGCCAGCCGCGGCGACGCCACCTCGTACCCGCCGGGGCAGAGGCAGAAGCGGCTGCGACGCATCATGTCCGTGTACGACACGCCACGTGGCAGGTACTCGCTCACCTGCACGTCGGGGTGGTCCCCCCTGTCCTTCCAGTGCGCCAGCAGCGATGGCCGGACCGGGCCGTGGTTGCCGCCGGCGAAGAAGGCAAGGATCGGCCGGTGTGAAGCTGATGGCCCGCCAACCTGATGGTCTACCACGTCGCTCCGGAGGTTGATCTCCGGCAGGGACACGTCCTTGGATGGGTTGAATCCCTCCGACGTGTTGGCATTGCACAGCACTCTGATGGAGTTGCCGAAGAGCTGCCCGTTCGCTGATGACACGTACGGCCCCTGATACAAAATTCAAATTTCTACAATTCAGCTAAAATTCCTCAAATGGCAAGCCAATGGTGTAGTATAATTTACAAACATAAGGCATTTCAAGATCATATTGTCGACTAAATCTTCAAGTTGTGCATAATAGCTGGCAGGTGCGTAATTACCCAGTCATGGCAGGAGAGCATGAAGTGATCGGCGCCGAGGCTGCGGTTCCAGTACGGGTACTTGTTGGAGAGCACGCTGATGTAGTCGGAGACGGTGCGCTTGAGCGGGCCCATGTCGTGAGAGTTGGGCTCGTATATCATCTTCACCATCTTGACGACGCTGAACGGGAGGAAGAAGACGTGGGCGAGGTCCGGGTCACTGGTCCGCAGGCGGCTCTCCATCTCCATGGAGTAGATGAACCTGCCCTCCGTCGAGTATATGCTGCGGCACGGCCCGTCGTGGAACACCGGTGGCTCGCCTTCCTCGTACACGTAGACCTTGAACAGCTTCTCCATTTCCAAGTAGCTCCTGCTTGACACAAAAGAATGTTCAGAAAATTCAGAGTTAGAGGCACTGCATGAATGATCATCAGGTATTTTACTCTGTTATAACTGAAACAGAGTATCGGCTGGAGAATTGTGCACCTGTGAAATGCATAGGAGTTCCTGTAGATCGGCCCCATTGGCACATAGTCGTTGTCAGCCAAGGGAGGCCTATTGTCCTTGTTCCGGACAGCGTCCATTATCGCTGCCCGAGCTTTCGCCAGACCGAGTTCCAATCGCTCCAATTTTACATCCCTTCTCCTCGGCACCTGTGGTGTGGCTTGGATCGCCTCATCTGAACTTCCCTGCAGGAAAAATATCGGATCTAACTTAGCAATTCATCTTGGTAACATGATCTGTGCAAATGAAAAGTCAGTATGCCCATTTTTGAAGCAGACAGATTGTGTGAATCTCTACAAAATTTCGTCCATTCCCACATTCTGAGAAGTTTCCAGAGGTTACTACCATTGTCACAAAATTCAGTTTCTGAAGTGTATTTGCAGCTAGCACTTGTCACAACTTTTGACAGAAACATCAAAAGCTAAATTCCTTTGTCAGGAAGTGACATCAATAGACAGTTGCAAATTCCGCAACCAATTATGCAATTACATGATGCACCAGATTTTATCACAGGTGTTGGACAAACTGTCTAGTACTCCTACACGTATCTCCAGGCGAAAGGGTCCTTAGATGAATCGGTTAGGTGGCCTAAGTAGCACTCCTTGGGTCCTGGGTTTGACTCCCCGTGGGAGCGAATTTCAGGCTAAGGTTAAGAAAAATCCCCTCGTCTGACTCCACGCCAAAGCACGGCTTAAGGCCCGGCCCACGCTCACATGGGCAACGAGACCGTCGTGTAAGGGTGGAGGAAAAGAGGTTCGGAGGTTTTCTGCGTGAGAAGTTTCTTCTTAAAGCAATGCCCGGGGCAGTCATACCCCGTCGAGTTTTTTTTACACGCATTTCCAGCTAGCAGTTGTCAGAACTTTTGACAGCAACATCAAACTACTTTCCTTTCTCAGGAACTGACAACAAGAGGCAGTTGCAAGATCAGAAACTAAAGAATCTTTCAAAAAAATCAGAAACCAATACGCAATTAGAACGTTAGTTTGACGTTGCTCATCCTAATACATGAGCAGTTCAATTGCACAAGGGACACACTGTATTCATTTAGCTAGACAGTGTCCATTCTCCAATCAATCGCGGAGTGCAAGCTCGTATACATTCTCCTATGGTCCCCAGATGACTCTGAAAGTTAAGACTATGAAGACACACAAGACAATTCGAGGAAAGGGACATGTCTGTCTTTGCTTGTAATCGTCCCTAGCAAGCAGAGAACACCTTGCCTTTTCCAAGAAAATGATACACATTTTATTTACGGGACACGGGGGACTGCTACGTGTCACTGAATTCAAGAAAACATATTTTGTCTCTGTTTGGTAAAACAAATCTGCTGCAGGGATATTAATCACCAGTGTAACTAATTAATTTCCTTATTGTCGCGTGATCTCCGCCCCGTTCGATCTAAGATGAACGGCTCTGCAACATAATGGTTGTAGTTGTATCATCATTGGAATTTTGTCAGAAAATCTACTCATGGATTCGACGGTGCTCTGAACTGAACTAGATATGCCGTGCTCGGACCAAAAGGAGGCATGATGAGAGTACCCTATTAGATATGCCGTACACGCCCACGTGCGCAAAATTCCTGTAAATTTTGATCAGATCACTAAAAATGATTTACATTTTACAGGTTTATCAGTTGACAACTTCTGATTTAGGGGCATCCTGACACAGAGTTTTTCTTATATCAGATATTGCACCATTTGTGATTTGTTGCATAATTTTGATAAGCTAAACATAGTACTATTTTTTTTATCTTCTGAAGAATGCTACGGCAGGCAAGAAGCAGGCGTGAAACTGAAAACAATGGCAATAGCCCAATACTGAAACTGAAAAAATGGCAATCCACTTCCCCCCCTCGAGAAACAGTACGTGCACATCGAGAATGAAGGTGAATCCGTCGTTAAAAAAAAAAAGAAACAGAAGAAAAAAAAGAAGGCATGAAGGTGTGACCAACGAACAAATTAACCAGGAAGCGTTAACTAATAAGATAAATGAAAAGGAGAAGTAAAAGGCACCATCAGCTGGGCTGGGTGCCTGGGGGTAGCTTGGCTGGGTGCCTGGGGGTAGCTTGGCTGCATACCGTCGCTGGAGCTGCAGCCGGAGCGAGTACGGCGGCCGGCGGCGATGCGGAGAGCGGAGGCGCGCCATGGTCGGAGGAGCTGGACTTGGGCAAGGACAGCAAGATGTCATCATCTCCAACCTGCACCTCCTCGTGCACCTCCTTGCCGGTGCTGTTCCTCCTCCGGCCGCCATCGCCGCCGCCGGAGTAAGAGGTGGAAGTGAGCAGGAGGTGCTCACCGCCACCTCCGCTCGGCTGCAAGGAGGAGAAAGAGGAGGAAGAAGACGAAGAGAAGAACCAGGAAGAAGCTTGTGCTCTGGGGTCCAAGAAGGCAGCCAGCGCCAAGAAGGTCGCCGCCACAAGGCACGCCGCCACGGCGGCTGCCCTGCCGCGGCCATGGAAGCACGGCAGCAAGGAAGGAGCCGTGGAGGAGGTGGAGACGGTGGCTCGCATGGCCGGTTAGTTTTGGGTGGCCGAGGTGTCAAGGCAAGGATGCCTCCATCAGAGATTTCTTGCCGTGCCTTGCGAGGTGAGGTTGCATGCGCCGGCAAGCTTAGGACATGTTCATATGAAGAGGAAGACGATGGCGGGCGGCGGTGGCTATGCTCTTGTGCGGGGAGAGAGGGCGGCGATGCTTGCCATGGCGAGGAAGGAAGGCATGTGTGTGCGAGCTGCGTTTGCTGATGCTGATGGCGACGGAGGAAAATGTAAAGTACGAGTATGTAGGAGAAAGACTAGAAGGGGGTGTAGGACCCACAGGATCGGTGAAACACAATAGTTTAAGGTCTAGTACTACTACTCTACTAGTTTGGACATTTGGTCTGGTAAAGGGAGGGAGATCGATGGCATTGCAGTTGAGTATCTTGCATTGGTTTGTCAAATTTTCCTTTCATTTTTTTTTTCTAGTCCTTGAGGTATAAGTTCCTTGGAGTTGAGTGTTTCACAAGGTATTCATAGAAGCGCGGAGTACGTTGAGATCTTGCATATGGACGACTCTGAATATGCAGTGTGCACCAAAATTAATACTTGGTGTGACAAAATTAATACTCTGTATACAAGGAGAAGTCTATAGCTTTGTAGTAACAATTTTGTTAGCAGTTCTATTACAGCAGCAACAGTAGTGGCTGCTGGTAGCGCACGCACACATGCATGGCCTTTGGCGCGAAGAATAAGCGGTAAGCCCGGGTGTGTCCGATCCGCGCGAGCCTTCGCCATGACGCACCGTCGATCCTGACCGAGGCGAGATCTTGGACTCGTGCTCCCCCAAGGGCGCCGCCGTGTCCGTCTCCGTGTCCGGCGGCGACAGGCGAGGCGCGGTGCGGGAGGGCACGTGGATGCCAGGGGCGCCGCAGCGTCGACACATCCACACGTCTTCAAGGCGTAGCGTGTATATATACGATTATAGTATGGGTGTGTTTAGATTGGGGAAAGATTCTCCGAAAATACACTGTTCAAAAAAACACTGTAGATGAACAGTGATATGTGAGTAGAAGAGGTGGGATGAATAGGGAAAAATTAGATGAATAGTGGATTTTTGAGGAATATTTGAAAAACTAAACGGGGCCTATATATCTTTCTCCTCTGGGGTCAGGGGAACGGAGTTACGACGACCCTGCTTTCGCGGCCCCAGAGGGAGGCGGCAGTGCATGGGAGCGCACTACACGCGGCGTCGCTGCGAATCTGGCCGGATGCCGGCGTGGCGCCGCGGCAGGGCTCTCTCGGCAAAAGCCGACGGCTGTTCCCATCTCTCCGTCGAAGGCGCGGCGTGGCGCACGCACGGATGACGATGCCGCAATGGTTGTATAAATATCCGACAGAAAAATGTTTCGTCATTACCCACAATTATTCACGTGTGATGGAGATCACCTCTGAAACCACTCTAGGAGTTTTTTTTATATGGTTTAAGATAGCTTAGAGTTTATAATACTCAGTTTTATAGATGAGAGGATTAACAATATGACATTAATAGATCAGTAGGCAAAGTAGATTTATTCACCTCAGGCTATTGCAAAAGATGTATAACTTCGAGTTTATATAACCATGTTAAGAGCATTTTAAAGAAATATTGGGGGGCATGAATATTATGGTTGGCGCATTAAGAGACTATAGAATTATATTTGTTTAGCTTAAGTCCGACAACTCATCTTATTTAAATATTATTGTAAACATAGTCATTTTAAGTTTTTGAAGAACATTTATGAATAAATCAAGTCATAATATTTGATACAAAATTTCAAATAAGATTAGCTGTAAAACTCAAGGTCGAAGCGGTGAAGTAGTATAACTCAAGACATGGACGTTACTTCGCGGTAAAGAAAAAAAGGAGTAAACGTGTTCTACAAATCACAAATATAGTACGTGGTACGCGCTAAACTTAATCATGTTTGCGATCCCCATAAACGCTAGAACTACTTGTATTATATTCATTCAAGTATCTGAATATCTAAGCACATGAACACCGCGTGTATTCCTCTCCCGACTCCCAAACACATCAATAATATTCAACACACGTACAACTCACGCCAAAACGCTAAATCCCTTCCAATAAAAAAAAGTCACCGAGCAATTTTTTTTTCTCCTCGTGACATGCTCTCACTCTTTTTAACCATCTTGTCGAAATAACGCATTTCGTTCCCAAATTTTCACAAAGCAAATATACACAGATAAGTTACTCCAACGATTTATGTTTTTCTTTTTATTTCTGACAACACGGGCCCGTAATCCTGCACCGCGCCTTGCCCCTGTCGCCGGCGTTCCTGCCGGCGGCGGCCCACCCGCGCAGCTTCCGGAGCAGCCTCGGCCGCCCAATGCCCCATCCACCTCCACCACCTTCCCTACCGCTGCGCCCGCCCGCCGCCGCGAACCCCAAGCACGACGCCGGCGGCGGCTCCACCTCCACGCTGCGGCGCGGGCCCGCCGACCCCGACGAGGAGACGGACCCCGCCTTGCACAGCTCCACCTCGTTGCTCGGCGCCGCCGCGGCCACCATCGTCTCCCCCTTCTTCTTCCTCCCCTCCTCCTCTTCCTCTGCCGGGTGCCCGCCTTTGCGGCGGCCGTCGTCGTCGTCTCCGTAGGTGCTTCCGACGAGCACCGCGCTGCCGTCGTCGTCGATGAGCATGAGGTCGTGCTGCAGCCACGCCGTGATCCAGCCGAGGTAGATCATCTCCTCCATTCCGGCGGCCCACCTGTCCCGGAGTGCCTCCAGCCCGTCCACCAGGTCCCTGCCGCTCGACAGGTTCCTCAGGCTTCTCTCCACCACAACCTCCACGTTCTGCAATCCAAGCACCAACATTTTAATAATTCGATCATCGTTTAATTGCAGTCTTATCTAATTGTCTATCAATCAGCATTCATCAGCGATCAAATCAGACCTGAAAAAGATGAAGCTGAGAACAAGATATGATCAATGGTGAAATTACCTCATTGTTCGCTGCTGCCTTTTGTTCCTGAAGCTGCAAGGTGAGCTGCTTCATCTCTTCCATGCACTGCTCGAACTCCTCACATCTTCTCGCCATCTGGGATTGCTTGGCGTCAAGAGCCAGGATTTTCTCACCAAGAGCATCCGAATCCTCACATCTTCTCGCCATCTGGGATTGCTTGGCGTCAAGAGCCAGGATTTTCTCACCAAGAGCATCCGAATCCTGCTTGCTTCTCTTCGTGATCTTCTTCAACTTGCTCTGCAGATTGTCGAGCTTGCCTTTCATGGCCGCAAACTCTTCAGCAGCCGCACGGATTTCCACAGCAGCTGCTTCGAGCCGCTGGTTCTGGGACTCCAGCAGCTCCAGCTTCATTCCCAAACACATGATCTGCATCTTCTGGTACGCTGACTCCTGCTCCTTCATGTCGCAGTAATCGTGGAACTGCGCCTCCATGCTGCAAGCTCGATCTTCTAGGGCCGACACCATGAGCTTCAGGCTTGCAATCTGATCTGTGGACATTCTCTGATCCTCCTGGAGCTGCATGTTGGCTGCAGCTTCTGATGAATTTTCAGTGGCCTCCACCACCATTACTTCTTCGGCATTTGAAGCCTGCCTTGCAAGTTCATTTATCAGAAGTCTACCTGTAGTGCTGCAGACACTCTCTGATCGCGCCAACCTTCGTGATGCGCGGCGACGAGTTGCTTCCATTTCTTCTTCCTCCTCTCTTTCGTGGATTGAACAGGATGATTGGTCCAATTGGAACGAACTCTCAGATGAGCCTGTGTAACCACTGTGCCTATCTGCCCTGTTTGTTATGAGGTCACAGATAAAAGCACCAGCCAGGGGAAAAGCTAATGGAAAGACTATCTTCAGAAGGAGATTCCTGATGCCATCGGCCTTGTTGCTTTCCATTGAAAAGAATTCATCATTCCTTCAGTCCCAGTGGAACGCCCATTTAACTACTATATGTATGCTAACCCAAATTTGTTCCTAGTTTGCTTTGCCTTCAGGGCTAAACTATGCCAAGTTTGTTCAGGTATTTAACCATCCAATAGATTTTGCTTGACAGCTACCTTTGGTCAAGAACACACAAAGTTCGTTCTTGGATAAACAAATGTGTATATTGGTGGTTCTTCCATAGCATTTTATCTTGTTTCACATAAATATGGCTCTGAGACAAAGACTAACAGCTAGAGTTTTAAACAACTTGGAGCTCATCTTTGTCTTCCAGGGCAAGATTAGTATTGTTCCATTTCTTGGTTAAGAGAAGAAAGAATAAACTTTGCATGCAGAAGATGCAAAAGCCTCCCTCCTCGTTTTAAGATTGCTAAGGATCATCTGCTGGGCAGCATGTAACCTTTTCTAATAGTCAAGGTTGCCTCCCTGAGATAGTAATGAAATAGGTGAAAAAAAGGACATGCTTATACAGAAAGTAGACCAACTCACCACAGATATGCCAGGTTTGCGTGATGGGTAAAGTCCACCTTTTTTGCTTGCGTGTGCTAGATGAAGGCAGTCCATGTCCTTACCTTTGGCTTTAGACTTACAGTTGTATATTCTTATACCTGTTTTAGCACAGGTGCATATGTACTTTTTTGGTTAACTCAAACACAACACTGAGTTTTTTTAGAAAAGGATTGTCCCAACAATATGGACTATGGGTAATATAGAAATTGGATAGACAATTTGTTTTCATCACATATAAACGAAAAATATTCCAATATTTCAATGAAGTTCAAAATCTTACACAAGCACTAGCAATGCAATGCCACCAGCATGTTTTGGTAAGGAATGTCTACTTTACCCGTCCCCTAATCTATAGGTACTGGCCTAGTTAACCCCATCACCTATGAAAACCGGGTATTCTACCTCCAAACCATCTTAAACTGTCTAAATAATCCCCTAGGGTGGTTTTGCTAACGTGGCATTACACGTGGGCAATGACTTGGAAAACACATGTTTTAGAATCTAGTTTAGGGGTGAAGTAGACTTTAAAACGTGTCTTTGCCATGTCATTGTCCACATATAATGCTATGTCAGAAAAACCACCCTAAGGGTGTTATTTAGATAGTTGTAGGGAAGGGGGGGGGGTAGAATATCCGGTTTCATGGGTGTTATTTAGATGGTTTTGATAGTTCCAGAGGTAGAATATCCAGTTCCATAGGTGAGGGGTTAAATAGACCAACATCAATAGATAAGGGGGTAAAGTAGACTTATCCGTTGATAAACTAGCCTTTCTTTCGTAGCAACACTCCTGTCCATACAAATATGTACCATTCTCTTTATAAAGCTATGCACATTTATCCTTCCACGATCTTCACAGGAGTGCTGTAAAACAAGGACAATTATATTATAGAAGTTGTTCGAGAAAAAAAAAATTGAATATCAGTCACCACTGGTCACACTTACCCAAATGGACTCTGCTTGATTGATAGTAGCTCAACATCCAGCTGTTAAAAAGAGAACATAAAAAAATAGATGGAGAAAAGGCAAGACTGAACCAAAGCATACAACTGACGAAGAACAGGACAGATTTTAAATGAAAACAAATGAAAGTTTACCTCAATAGTTGCATTTGGAGGAATTTCTTGGACACCTTTCTTTCCATACGCCAGTTCAGGAGGAACGATGATCAACCTCTGACAATTTCATTATCATAATTTCTATTGCTATAAGATATTTTCATATATGTTTGTTATAAAAACTATGAAATAAATGGAGTAGGCCAACATGTTCTATGCATATTTTCTTTTGTTTGGAACACAAATGGATATTCGTGTTTTAATTTAGGTAGAACAACTTGCACAATCATCGATTGCATTACCAGAAAAGACACATCATTCATGGAAACCAAATCAAAACTTGGCATTAACTAACCTGGCCTCCAACTTTCATTCCCTCAACCCCAAGATCCAGTCCTTTTAAAACGTTGCCTCTCTCAGAATTACCAACATCGAAACCGTATGGCTGCACATAACTTTAAGACTTGTGAAAAGCAGTAAACATTGAATAATCACAGCTCAGACCATCAATTATGATCATAAATACTAAAACCAGAAAACTAATCATGATTTGTTTTATATAGAAACAGCCAATAACCTCAAGTCATGCAGATAAAAAAGCACAAAAATAATCCTTGATGTGTGTAAAAATGCACCGAGCAAAGAACTTGTCCAAATCAGAATTTCATAATATGTCAGGAAATTTAGATCACAACGGCTGACATATATAAGTTGAAAACAATTCAAATGTAATGGCATTTAGTGATTATATGGAGAAAGAGGCAGAAAATGTTATAGTATTACCGTTCCACCACCAACACCAAGACCCTGCCTGCTTGTCATGAATGTGATACCTTTCCACTTGGCCACATAATGTACCTACACTAACATAAGCACTGATCATTATACAAAACAACGTATGGATCTGTAATAATCATGTAATGGTAAACATTCATATTTTTCATATGTATGTAGTTCATGATTAATATTCCTGTGTGTGACAACATTGGAAAATTATGCAGTCATTCAGAGTTCAAATGTAAGCCTCTTAGGTCTTAGCTTAGTAGTTAGTACACACTTTTCAGCAGTCTGTTATAGCAATATAGCATGCTAGCCTATTTCAAGCAAGTCATAATTTGCTTCACATGCTATATATCAAAACAAGAGCACATGACAAAACTGCAAGAGATCGTCTGGAAAGCATGCTTGAAACCGGACTGCCAATCACATCTCAGTGAAATTACTTCTAGATATGGAATTTGGTTTTCAAGTCGAATGAGCACAATTCAGGCATCCCAGTCTTAGGCCGCAAGTGACCTCAGGCTCACGTTTCCTATTCTTTGGGATTATTCCGTTCAGTGTCAGCTATCGTTTGCATACTGCAGCACAAATGCATATGCCAACGATTCATTCAGTGTTTTAAAGGCGTTGCCTAGGCGATAAGGCCCAGCCAGTGTTAAAGTTATGTGCAGCATTTGTATCTGGAATCCGTTGGCATACTGCAGCACAAATGCAGCCATACAAATCGATACTTTAGTTACTTACTGCGACACGAGATCCTTTAACAGCTTCAGCCCCACTTCCTACCTTGATGTCATAGTACCTGGTCAGAAATTCAGCAAGTTAGTTCATAATAAGGAAATCAAACGCATGATTCATCATCCAGAAAAGATCAGAAAAATTATGTGGACTCTGAATAATAAACGGCACACGCGAAATGATCTATTTTGAACTCCCTATTTTTTTTAAAAAAAAAACAGCAACAAAGTGGAATGCCACGCCAGGAAAATTGAACCCAGTGTGCAGTATCCAATCTAATTCTACCTTCCATGCACCAATCAATAATACAAATAAGTACGCATCAACCCTTTTCTTCTTTATAACATCCAAAAGTACTAGAGAATTTTGCATATTTACTGTGGCACTAATTCATGGCATGTGGTGATGCTGAATTGCTGATACATGACACATACAGAATGCACCCAAAATCAGACGGACATGAAGTAGAATCGGAGCAAGCTCATACTTGAGGCCATTGGGCAGGGTGGTGAACTCGCTCTCCGGAATCTTGGACGCCCTGAGCTGCCCATTCAATCAACCAAACACACTAAAACAAAGCGCATACATCTTAACCCAATTTCACATGATCAACTAGTAACCACATCCTGGAATCATCTCGAGAAATGCTGTAGCGGATTACAAAATTCTTCAGGTCCTTACCGCCCTCCTGCTGGTAGATACCGCGCCGGCTTCCCCTCCCGGCGCGCCAACTCCCACCGCTGCGGCAAGAAACATCAAGAAAAGATCAGAACATGCGGCCCTCTGGCGAACCGATCCCAAATTAACTGTCGCGCAGAGCAGAGCAATCAAGAACCTGCGGCGGCGGCGAGGAACGAGGCGAACAACCGCCGGGAGGCCCCTGTGGACGCGTCCGGGGAGCAGCTGCAGCGGCAGGCGAAGGACGGCCGCCGCGCCGCCCTCCTGGCGGGGAGAGGAAGGGCGGGGCGCGGGGAGAGGTAGATGGGGGCCACGGCGGTGAGCTCCATTGGTGGGGGCGGCAGCGGCAGTCTCTGAAATTTTGATATTTTCCGGTTGGTCCGTGTGGATTTGGGGCTCGTGGCCTCTGAATTTCCATCCTCGAATTATCAGTTCAGTCTGTCGCCACTGCCGGCAGAAATCAGAATCTTCAATTTCAGCCACACTGCAGCAGGCTGTACAGCCAAGTGCAAGCACGGTCCAGTTTCTTTTTTTTTAAAAAAAACTACACTTTCTCGTATTAAATCACATGGTGTTAACCATTACATCTTTTTTTCAAATTTAATATTCAATTTCTTATGGATCCGCTCCGAGAAAGATAAGAAAAATGAGAGGCTTTGGTTGGTCCTCAACGGCATCATGTATTTTAACAAGCTCCGGGGTCACCTATTTTGTGAAAATAGAGAATTACAGTGTGAAGCGATTTTTTAGTTAAAAATTAAGCAGAACATCAATCAATCTAGTTTCTTTTATATTTCGATCGGCTTTGTCTTCACTAAAGTGATTATTAATTGGCTACACTCACAAGTCATATCTTATCCGTGGAAGAATGGAGGCTGAATTGTGATTAGCCGGTGGTTTTACCACTCCATCTGTCTAAAAGAATGAAATTATGAAATTTCTACCAAGTTGATCAATCTCAGGTTTAACTAAACATTTAAATAATTTATGATGGTAAATAATTATAATTAAATTTATTATAAGTATATTTTTTAAAAATATTTATATAAATTTAGTTAAAGTTAAGGAAGTTTGACTCAATCTATATAATATTATATTTGTTTTGACACAAAGATAGCTAGCGGTATCTTTTATAGAAGAATGATATACAAAGAAGGTAGAAGAAAAATATATAAAGAAGAATTAAAGGTGCGTTTGGATCCCTGGATTAAATTTTAGCTGTTGTTACATTAAATGTTCAAATATCAGTTAGAGAATTAAATATGATTTAATTATAAAACTAATTTCAGAAGTTATAAGCTAATTCGTGAGATGAATTTATTAAGCCTGATTAATTTATCATTAGCGGCTAGTTACTGTAGCATCATATTATCAGATCATAGATTAATTAGGCTTAATAGATTCAAATCATGAATTAGCCTAAGTATATAGAATTAATTTTATATTAACCTACCTTCAATGTTCCTAACAAAGATCAAACAACCCGTCCTCCCCTCTACAAAGATCAAACAACCCGTCCTCCCTTCTTGGGCTGCGGGCACGTTTGAGGACGGAGCAGGGGTAGTGGGTGAAAAAAAAGAGGTTTTTAGCTAATTTTATCTTCTCCTTGGGAGCTAAAAAATTTTGCAATCTTTAGTCATTTTTAGCTTCTTCCTTTTGAAGCTTTTAGTTGGGCTGAAGTTTATCCTTTTTTTTAACCAGTATCAAACAGGGCCTAATTAGTATGCAAACACTAACGTAATTAGAGCAGAGTCCATTAGCGGCCTATGAATCTCATCGTCCTTGTACGTCGTGTCGAGCGACGCAGGGGCGAGGGGTCAAAGCAGAGTCCATCGCCTGACGCAGTGACGCTCCGCTCCCGTGCAGCGGCAGCGGCATGCAGCAGGCAATCGACGCCTCTCACCTTTTGGCAGGGTTCAAAACCGTTCAAAACCGACACTATAAAACCGCTACCACCGGTTAGGTGGCTGGTTTCACCGGTTAGCGGGACTGGTTTTTCCCTAACAAAAACCGGTCCAACCTCGGTTTTGTGAACCCTGTTTTTGGGATGCCATGTCTGATTGAGCCGACTCTGTCCCGAGCAGGGTTTTTTTCGAACCGGTTGCTCGAACCGCTGGCCTTCGGTAGCAGTTTACCGGTCCGGTTTGACCGATTACCGTTAGAAACCGGACAAATTCAAATTTTGAATTCAAATTCACATATCCGGCGGTTTGGAGCGGTTAGCCGCTCGGTTTGACTGGTTAGCCGGACCGGTTTGGCGGTTAGCCGGCCGGTTTGCGTCCAAAAAAAAATAGGCCTTAATGGGCCAGCCACTTTTTTTTCTTTTTCCTTTTTGATTTAACTTGTATTTGCCGAAAAAATACCAAATGAGCAAATATTTGAAAACTTTTTACACCAACAGATTACACATACCTTGAAGTATTTTTAGGAATTTTTACGATATTTTTTCCTTTTTTGAATTCAAATATAAAAATTTTAAATTTTGCCCGGTTCAAACCGCCCCGAACCGCTACCGGTCTAGGACGGTTTGAGCGGGAACCGGTCAAACCCGACTGGTTCCTAACGGTTTGGTGAACCTGGTCCCGAGTGCCTTGATGCCGCGCGTACGTACACCTCCTCCCCCCTCGGCAGTCATTATGAGGTCTACACAGCCCATCCCTACGTATGCATGAACGCCATGGAAATTTCCTGCACGAACGCCATGGACCAGCAGTGTACAACTGCCGAAGCCTTCGCAGCTTGGGAGTCCACTCCAGCGGCCGAGGCATCGATCGATCGAGGAGACGCGTTATTTCAACGGGCGTGTTACCCTTCCGAAGCCTTTTGACGCCCGCTCTCCGATCGTCTCAATCGTAGAGAGGCTTTGTGGCCTTGTGGGTTTGGGGCCATGGCAGCGCGCGCCCACAAACGCCTCCAGCCACCGCGTCGCCATCGCTAGCTCCACAGCTCTTTGCCCTTCTCGGCTCTCTGAGCGAGCGCCCATCGGCATGCATGAACCATGCACCATGGCCTCCGGCTGTACTACTAGCTGGCACTATCCAAAGATTGATACCCTCTTAAAAGGTCGAGTTGTCACCTCGATCGATCTCAGCCCGTCCGCATGTCAGAAACAACCCAAAAACCGGATGCCACAGTAGTACTATAGTACTTGCAGCAGCAAAACCCGGACGAGCAATAGCCAGCAGAGTCAGAAGTTTGCCAGGGCCTCCTCTTCCATTTCCGGCTGTTTGATGTGGCCCGTTGCCCCGTTCGTCCTGGACCTCAGACCTCAGTTCTTACCTCTCCTACCATTGCCACCACATGGCCACGATCGATCATTGGGCCGTGTTTGGATGTTTTAGCACAGGGGCCAATTTGGAGTACCGTGCTGTGCTATAGTAAAAGGTTACCCCCTCCATGGCTTCATGTTTGGATAAAGGGCTAAAGTTGCATCAGAGGCTTGACCGCGCATCAGAGGAGTGCGTTGTCGCTTGGGCTTGCCTGCTGCTCGAGGCGGGCGGAGCGAAACGGCGAGGTGCACGGCGGGCCCAGCGCGAGGACCGCGGCTGCTGCTTGATTCGACGCGAACTCCTCCTCCTCTCTCTCTCCCTCACGGCGGAGCTTCTCCTCCCTTCGTCCTTGATGGCAGCTTGATTCGGCGGGGCAGCAAGCAAGGGCCGGCCAGATCCACCCCATGCACTGCTCCCTGCACGACCGTGGCGAGCAGAGGCGAGGTCGGCAACAGAGGCCCCTGCTCCCCACGCGGCGCCTGCGGACGGCGGAGGCCGACTTGGAGCGTGGCACGAAGCTCGGCGAGAGAGAGGCCTTCATCAATGGAGGCAGACTGGATCTTGCACCGGCAGGATCACCAGATAGCGGCGCCGCCGGCACGGCTACCAGATGGTGACGCTGTGGCTTGAAGCAGCGATGTGGGAGGGGGACTCACGTCGGGAGGCGTAGGGCCGATACGATGAGCGTGCGTGGTGGGGGACTCTAGATCCCTGCCAGGGTGGGGCCCATGCCAGTTTGGCTCCCAATTGGAGTCTTTTTGGTGTCCACAAGAATGGGGGGCGTCAAATTAATTTAGCTCATGTTTGGTTACTTTGAGCCAATTTGGGGGCCAGGGGGGGGGGCAATTTTTGCAACCCCCCTATCCAAACATGGCCATTGTCTTGCTGCCGCAGCAGTGAGTGCACAGCTTATTACATGTGATCGACACGTCCCAAACGTGGCCTCGGTCATCCCTCATCCGTCCGAGCTCACTCGCAGATAGTAGCTTCCTCCGAGCGCGTCTGTAGGCCGAGTTAGTGGCGGAGCCACAAATTCGATAAGGGATAAGTTAAGTAAAAATAATTTTAAGCGTAAATCAGACCACAAATATATAATGTATACTTTTGTTATCAACAAGGAAAAAGTCCAAATTACTCCCCTCACCTACAAGCAAAGTCCACATAACCCCCTAAACTATTTTTTGGTGTATTTTACCTCCTAAACTATATTATTTGGTCTATGTTACCCTCTAATACAATTTCTCTTTTTTATTTTTCCATGTACAAGTGTCATATTGTAACATCCCCGATTTTTGAACGGCACGGAGTTTGACCAAAGTCAACAGTTGGTCAAAATTCGACATAAAATTTGAAGTAAATATATATAATTGATCAGAAAGATTGGGAGAACATGTTTGACACAAAATTGGGATGAGATAGAGTATGGAAATAGTAAAATTAAATGGAAGAAGGAAAATGGAAAGTGGCACTATTCACCATCCGACACAACACTTAACCATTTCTGAATTTGCTGAAAAATTCATATTGAGCAGCGATGTTCAAGGCAGATTGGCCATTGATCTGTGGGTGGTATGGCCAAGGTGCCTTAAACAAAGTTGTTAAGGGAACTATGATGAACAACTTTTATTTTTGGGTCACACTCAGAAACTGGCTGGATCAGGGAGAAAAACCCGAAAGTAAATCGGTCAGATTATGTTTTCTGAAAAATTCAGTGTTTGGCAACAGATTTGAATTTGTGCAAATTGAGATCGAATTTGAAGTTTTCTGTAGAAACTTCCAACTAGAAAGTTGTTCTTCTAAGTGTGAATTTCAAGTTTGTCTTTAGCATCAGGGGCATGTTCTATACAAATTTTGAAAGTAATTTGAGAAATTCGAATTTCGGGTCTGAAATTGGGGATAAAAGCCGACCGACATTGGAGCTTCAAATTCGCGTCGTACACTGCTCGGATTGAAAAGGTGGCAATATGAAAGTTGTAGTGCTTGGTTTAGTCTACAAGTTCTATGTTGGGAGTTTGATGGGTTTAGGTGAAGTTTTGGGGAAGAAATAGGTTTGCAATCGCTCGGGTTGGAAGGAAAGGGGGGGAAGGAAGAGCAGCTTGGCTGCCTGCTCACCGTCGTTGGGCAAAGGCGGTAAGCGCCGATCCACACGTCGCCGTTGCGCGAGGCCAGCACCGAGGAGGTCCAGCATGAGGTGGCGAGTCTCTGGGTCGGTTTTCCGTCGATATATAGTTCTTGCTCGCCTCCTTTCTACTTCTTTCTTCCTCTTGCCCGTTCCCGTTCGTTCTCGGTCGCCGGTGAAATTCACCGCCGTCCTTCCTCCATCAGTCACAATCCTCTCGCTCATAGCTTCACTTTGCCCTGCTCCATCCTCCAAACCACCCCTGGTTCGCCCTCGTCACCTCCAGAGCGTCTGCGCCGCCATCTTCTTCCGCGTCTGAGCTCGGTTCCATGGGATTGGCTTCCGTGGAAGGGGTTGGGGAGGTGCGTTCGGTCGTGGTGTGAGTGTCGCTTTGAGTTGTGCTAGAGCCATAGATGGTGTAGAAGGGTTCGGTTGGGCGAGAGCGGCTCGGGGCAGCCGGGGAGCGCCGCTCGCCGCCGTGCGCATGCCCGCCATGGGGGGGGGGCGCACGCGGGCAGAGCGCCTGGGGGCACCTTGGCTTGTGCTAGGTGGTGCGCTAGGGTTGTCTAGAGTTGCAGGTGCTCGTAGGCTCACTTGCGGGGTGGTTGGCGTCGGAGTTTGGCCGGCCGACGTGCGCCACCGCATCGCCGCCGCCGGCTCCGCCGGGGACCTCGTTGGTGCAGCGTTGGAGGGGAAGAAGAGGGGGATTAGGTTGTAGAGGGTTAAGGGGGTCCTAGGGCATAGGTTCCGAGGCAGGGGAGCCTCGCCGCCGGCGAGCAGCCGCGGTCAGGGCCGGCGAGCGCGCGCGGCCGCGCTCCTCTGTTTGAACGGGGGAGAAAGGACCGCGGGTTAGAAGGAGGGAGGTTTCAGGGGGGTTTCTGTAAAATGTTAAGGGGTTTTCTAAATAGATTTAAATTTTGGTTTTTCACCTTTTAATTCCTAGAAAATTGTAGGAAAATCCAAAATTGATGAAACCAATTTTGTTAGGCTTGTTTTAAAATTTGTCATCCATTAAAAATGTTAATTAACTTTGTGTAGATAATTAATTTTATCCCTTTATTAGATTAATTAAATAATTGTTTAATAATTGATAAAAATGTTAAAGTTCTGAATAATTCTTTTATAATTAGAAATAATTTCTAAAATTGTTTTATGTATTTATTTAAATGTTTTATCCATTTAGAAAATGATTCTTAATCATTAAAATAAACTAAAAATGATTTAGGGCAAGTTTTATTAAAGGAAAAATATAGGTTTATCTTCTAAAAATCTTGGGTAGCTTGTGTTGGCTTGCAACTTTATCGAGAAGGGAAAGTTGCTTAGCTTTTTCATAAAAGTGTTGCATAGCATATCGCTAACCTGCATTACGTTTTAGTCTCTCAAGCTTCGGAATACGATTACGTGGGATTCGCGGAGGATCAGCGACAAGTCAAGGAAGTAATCGTCGTCGCTCCGGAATCTCGCATCGCGGAAGAATCTAACTTGTTCGTGATTCCAGGCAAGCCCCGGTGCATCTTTGAATTACCCATTATTTCATAATATTCATGAGTCCAAATTCTATGATTTCATGTGCATTAGGTTAAGGATTGAATGAAACCCTTTGATGCATGAAATATTCCTTGATAGAACTATCCTTGCCTAGCTAAGAAACTTGATTAGCAATATTTACATTGGCTATGCTTAGTAAGGTTAAGTTAAAAGATGCTGATCTAGGCTATCACCAATCTCATATGAATCATGAACGGTTTGGGTTGAAAGAGAGTGGGCAGAGGTTGATAGAATGGATTGAGGAAGCTCGATCCTTAGCTCTGCCTGCTAGCTAAAGTCACTAAGGACCGATCCGTTGTTTACCTGTTTGATCGAGTGATTCTACCTGGTTTCTTACTGGGTTATGGGACCAGTAAAGCCAATTAGATTAGCTGGCTCGTTGATTGGAAATATCGCTTACCGGTGCTTGCTGGGTCGGAGAAAGGCGGGATCGTCATCTGGAACTCACGGGGTGGTCGCCAGATGTGGGGCCCACGTGGGGATGCTTTCCCGGGTTCGGGTAAGGATATTTTCGGTCTTTGGTCCAACTGATTGAAAGGTTGTTGCATACAGTAAGTACGACTGTGCGTGGCTGGGGGCTGGGTATCTCCTGCAGGATGTATATGGATCCGGATCGACACAACTCTTGGTTATGAGTGCACTTGATCAGGTGTTAAACATCGTAGAGGAAACAAGTTGAACAAGAGGGGATTGATTCATAAATACTGGTTGACCTTAGTACAACCTGTATGCAAAATATTTTATAACTTAGATGGATAAGTAACAACTCAACTGTGCCTAAAATACATAAAATATAAGGATCAAGTTTTAGTAATGCTTTTAGGCAAAAGAGTCGAGTCGGCCAAATCCACATAAAGCCCAATCATATTCCTTGGGAGTCTTTTCTTTGGTAAGGCGGGTAAGTCTTGCTGAGTACCTTCGTACTCAGGGCATCTCCCTGTTGTTTTCCAGAAGAAGCTACGGAGGGGATCACCAAGAAGATCCAGAAGACCTAGATCATCGTGGTCCCGGTGATTCTAGGGGGTAAGCCGGAGGCTGTAGATATTTGTGATATAGAATTACCTAGACTGGTTTGTATTAAACTCCTAGAAATGGCTTGACTTGCATTTAAGTTCTCTTCCAAACCTGGCTTGTAATAAATAAGACTCTTGGTATGTTATGTAAAAATGGTAATGTTCGTTGTGTTCTCCTTACCGAAAACGATCCTGATGTATGGCACAGATATGAGTTAACGTGGTTTATCGGGGAGTCCTTGGGACACTCGACAGATCACCAGTTTAAACTGTTTGAAGTGCGTCCGATGATCGTGAATGGTCGTTATGGCGCACTTGAGCCAGTTTAAATTGGCGGTTCTGCCACACATATTGCTTTCAAATTTTGGAAGATGATAGTAGACATCATAATGCATGATAGAAAAATATAAAATTATTTTTTGTCATTATTTTGATGGGGTAAGATATTTAATAATTAATTAATCCTTAGGACACGATATTATACAAAAACTAGTGATAAAAAATTCATAATATATTTTTTTTGACATACATTGTGATGTTCACTACAATCATGCAAAATTTTAAATTAAAATTCAACTTGTGCATGGAGAATTAAACAAGACAAATTGTATTAGGGGGTAGAATACACCAAGTGACATAGTTTAGGGGGTAAAATGAACCAAAAGATAGTTTAGGGGGTTATGTGGACTTTGCTTATAGTTGAGGGAAGTAATATGGATTTTTTCCAAATAACAAATCATTATTTGTGCATAATTATCTTGCATGGCTGCATGCAGACCCATAATTTATGGATCGATTGGCTGCATGTTGATCCATTTAGGGAAGACTTAGCTGCATTATCGAAAACATGCATCTACCAAAAAATTGTAACATAACTTTGGAGTTTAGAAGTTTTCTCATATCCACTTAAAATATATAGCACCTCTCACCAAAAACATACCAATAAGGGGTCTGATTGGTTTCTTGGCTGAACGCATCCTGGCTCGTATCATTGAACCAGGCCCTCCCTGGCCAGGCTCGTGAGATGCAGAGACATGTTGATTGGTTGAATGTTTGCTTGTAGCCAGGACACAACGAGAGAGTGATTGGTTGCCTGTTTAACCTGTTTATCCTGCACCATCTCTCTCACCCATGCAGCACACGAGCTCACCCCAGCTAGGCCCGGCAGAAACAAGCAAAATTTGCGTATCCATGGAGCCAGGCTGAAGGGTGAATCTTGCATCCTGCCGGACAGGTCAATGCTGCAGCTACGCAATCATGCGATACTCGCACGCGGGGAGCCTGGCTTGCCGAAAACCAGACAACCAATCGGACCCAAGATGTGCACATGTATTTCTCTCACTAGAAAATAAACGCTTGCATCTAAAGCACTTGACACGTATTTCCGAAAATTTGAATGTGTCATGGTATAAACTTGTCTCAGCTATCATGTTTCATTTTTTTGAATGTGTCACATTCACGTGAACAAAGGAAACTGAGCGGCCATGTGTGTCTGTTGATTTTGTTCTTTTGGAACAAACCCACATCTAACAAAAAGATATTTTTCCTATTTTTCAGATTTAAAAATATAAAATAACAACCATTAAATTTATTACCTCATAGGAGGTAATATGTCCTTAGACTTTCCTTCTATAGTGATTTGAGAGTACTTTAGCAAAAGCCTAAATGTTGTATATGTATGTGTCTTGTATGGATTATGAAAAATTGGACATTGTAGTCTTACTATATGTGATTATCAGGCCATCGAGTTAGACTAGGTGAGTTTCTTATCCTACGGGCCATAGGGTGGGCTCTAGCCTCATTTTTTGAGTAGGGATTTTTAAAAACCAACATAAAAACTACCTTATTTGAGTTTTTTTTATTAGCCATAGATCATGATACGTATATTGTCTACCAAGAGAGATGAGATCTCGTGGTAGACAATGATTTGGCACCTGATGAGTAATGGAATCCCTATTCCACGTCAAAAAAAGAAAGAGATGAGATCTCCACTTAACTCTTGGGCTTGGACTTTAGCGTATAGTCTTGTATTCCATTAAACCTGGTAATAGGTTGAAAATGGGTCCAAACTGAAACCAGCCCATGTATCAATAGAACTCAATTTCAAACTAATAATCCAATACATACACTACTCTCCCAATTTCAAACCAAACTAGACTAATGGTTCAACAAATCTCAAACCAAAACACATATCTCGAATATGACCTAAATCCAAAAGAGCTTGGCACATATTTCATTGTCTTAGCTTTGATCATCCATCAATATGGGCTTGTGGCGGTGATTTATCCATAATCACGGGAGTGATGCACCACAGCAAAAAAGGGGAGTCAACGGAGGCGATAGAACTAAAGAAACAGACAGAAGATACTACATGCGCGGGACAACGGAGGTATAAAGGGTGTTGACGGGTGGGTTGGAGACGTAGAACCGAAGAGGTTGTGAATTGGCGACCTCCCAGGTACAGTCAAGTTAAAACATTGGTTGGGAAAAGACCAGATCCCAAGTAGATTTTTCAGTATGGTGTTGGTTGGAATCGACCCAAGATGACACACAAACAGGCCCATAGCTTAAATACATTGAGACAAAAGCGTGAAGAAGGATGAACTCTCCTCTACAGGGGGCACCACACCTACATTGGCCATGACACTTGCATTTCACATGTGTTTGAAGGGAGAACAAAAAACATGAATATTATTGAGCAGTGATTCAACAGGTCGGGATAATAGTTCGACCCCTGAACCGGTAGCCTCATCGGTTCAATGAATAGTATGACTTTTCGTCCTACAAGCGAAGAGCATAAGGGCAGAGTGATACATTTATGCATGATAAATCTGAGTGGGAAAATGGTGATAGCGTTTTGAGGAGGAAACTATGAGGCAGTGTAGGTGGACAATAAAGATGAAAGTGTAACAATGCGTAGGGAGATACAAGAGGGTCAGAAAATGAGTGACATCACATGGGTGAACACACCCCAGGGACAAGAGAAAGGCGGCAGTGGTGGTGTGTGTGTGGCGGGGGGGGGGGCACAATAGAGGCAAATATACCAATACGAAAACAGGGTGGTGACATGGGCAATACAACCAAGGTGAAAACAATGAGTGGAGCGTACGCGTATAATCAAGAAAGGCACAAAGGGTGATGGTGCACGGGATACAACTGATGTAGAAAAACAGTTGATAATGTGTTGGTGAAACAACCCATGAAAAAAAGCAGCGGCCTAGACGATACAACTAAAGCAGAAATGCTGAGGGCGTGCAAGCAATACACCAATGCGAAAAAGTAGGCCCCATCTTGGGTGATACTACTTGAGGTGAAAACGGTGGATGACACGTGGGCGATACAACGGAGGCAAAAAAGGATAATGTGATGGGTGAAACAACCAAGGTGAAAGTGATGAGCGGGCACGGGCGATACGACCGATGAAAAATAAGGGTGGTGGCTTGGGCGATACAACCAAGGCCAAAAGGGTGAGCGACACGTGTGCGAAAAAAAGGTGGAGGCATGGGCGATACAACCAAGGTGAAAACGGTGGGTGGCGCAGGGTTATTCAAGATAGGCTAAAAAAAGGTGACAGCGTGGGGGATAGGTAAAGTAGGTGGATGGTACGCGAACGACACAACCAAAGGTGGAAAAAATGAGTCATGGCACGGGGAAACAAAAAGGGTGGACGACGCGCCGGTTACACATTTCAGGCTAAAAAGGGCGGCGACACAGGCAATACAACCAAAGTGAAAACGGTGGGTGGCGTGGGCGATACAACCGAGGCTGAAAATGGGCGGCGGCACGAGCGGGTGAAATAGGTGGGTGGCACGCGGGCGATACAATCAAAGTTGGAAAAAAGGTCATGGCGCGAGTGATACAACCACGACGGAAAAGGTGTGCGGCGCGCAGACGTTACACCTAGGGTGAAAAACGGGTGGCGGCGCGGGCGACGCAACCAAGGTGAAAACAACGAGCGACGCGCGGGCGATACAACCGAGGCTAAAAAAGTAGTGGCGCGGGCTAAGACAACCAGGGTCTAAACGGTGGGTAATGTGTGGGCGGTACAACCAAGGTGAACAGTGGGTAGCACGCGGGCAATACAACCGATGCAGAAGACAGCTACCGTCCGATTTGCATAAATAGAAAACTTTCAAATTTGTATGTGAAGTTCCATCTGGCTCGGCCTTTTTGCACCGAACTGATATGAAATGCACGCTAGGCTAACCGCACACAGAAAGACCACCTAATACTCACTGACAGGTTGGGTGCCTTTAGTCTGGGCCCACATTCAGCGAGTGCCAGTACAATCCGCCCCGTCCCTTCCCAAACCCGCAGGCCGCAGCCACCCTCGCCGCGTGCCTGCGCACCTTGGCTATAAACACGCCCCCCGGTCCTCTGCCTCTCGCGTCCATTTCTTTTCTCGTCTCTCTGCTTGCCTTCCCCTTCCTTCGCAACGAAAAACCCCACTTCCCTTCCCTTCCGGCATGGCTTCGCGTGGCGCAGGCGGTAGAGGCGGCCGCGGTGGTGCCGGAGGGCGGGGCCCTGATGGTGGCCGTGGCGGCGGGGGCGGCTACGGCCGCGGCGGAGGCGGAGGCCGTGGCGGCGGCGGGTACCCGCAGCCTCCGCTCGCGCGCGGAGCTCCGGGTCGCGGCGGCGTGGAGGCGGCGGCTGCGCCCGCTCGCCCCGCCGCGCCACGTCCCCTCGCGCCGGGCTCGGCTTCCGCGCGCCCGGCCGCGCCTGCGGCTGCGCCCGCGCCGGGTCCAGGTCCAGCGCCTGCAGCCCGCGCCGCGGCGGCGGATGCAGATGCGGTGGCGAGAGGAATGGGGAGGCTGGCCGTGGCGGATCACGCGGGGACCGTTCCTCCCGCGGCGGCAGGTAGATCCGCGGCGGAAACCCCCGCGAGCCAGCCGCCGCCGGTGTCGAGCAAGGGGATCGCGCACCCGGGGCGCCCGGGCTACGGCTCGATTGGGAGGAGCATCCGCCTACGGGCGAACCACTTCCTCGTCGAAGTAGCCAACAAGGACATCTTCCATTACGACGTGAGCTCTCCCTTCTCCGCCTCTCCGTCTACTCGATCGTGCTCTTGTTTTTGAACGTGTGATGGACCTGGATCTGTTCACGACGATGTAGTTAAGATCGTGTTCATGTTTAGGCGGCTTGCTTCCTCTGCGTATGATTGATGCGTACGTTATTCTCCCTATCTAGTGTAGGCCCGAGCGGTCTAGCTAGGTTTCCTTAGACGAAATAGTCGAGGTTCACGTGCTTGCTAGTATTAACTGCGGTTTCCTTTCTGTTTGGTCCATCTATATCAGGGTTTTAGGCCTGTAATTTTTTTTCAGTACTTTCTGTTGGAGATGGTTTAGATTATGTTCATCATCATGTGTGTTTGTTCAAGATGGGATTCTCACGGAAATTGTTTTTGGTACTTTGGTTGGGATGTGGTGGAGGAAGCAGAAAATTGTTTGGTACTTTGGTTGGGTTTTTGCTGGTGGAGAACGCACAGATAGGTGTTAAACTTTTGTGGTCGGATTTTCTCTTATATTTTTCCAGGAGTAGATTCTTTGGTGTTTCTTTTATAGGTCCTTCAGTGGTAATTCTGCACTTGCCATTTTGAGCAAAAGTCTGACGCCTGCATGTGAGGCACTCGGTGCTATGTTTGTGTATAAAACACAGCGTGGGTTGATGATGAGTTGATGACTCCTTGGGTTCTGTGTGTCAATCACAACTTTGTTGCTTCCACCATTTCCTTATATGACATGGCATTGATGGCCACTTCATTATTGCGTTGCCAATGATTGACGGTTTAGGCAAGGCCTTGGTTCTGCTGCATGTTTGTGGTTGCATGGTGGATAGGCTGTGTAGAATTTCGGTTTGGTTGGTTGTTGACAGGGTTCTAGTGCTTTCTTGGTAGAAAATCCGCTTTGGAGCTTTTGTTTTAGGCCTCATGCCTGACCTGTTGTTATAGGTTATAGCCAGGTAAGTTATATGTTGCTCGATGAACTGTTTTTTTAATACTTATTGACTATTTATATTGTGAGGTACTGATCAATTTTGTCCAGTGCCCTCATGATAATTTCCTTGTTCAACCACTGTGCTTGAGGCTGCACCATTATCTTCGCTGGTTTAGGATTTTAGATGGTTATGGTCTAGATCAGAGGGAGGTTGCGCGTGGTGGGATGAGAGCCTCCATTTTCTTTTTAACGAATGAGACCCTCCAATTGGGGCTTGGAAGAATCTGAATATTTTTTTCTTTTTGAAAGAAATACACAAATGATAGATAGCAATTATAAGTTTGTTTACCAAATAATTTGAACGTGTTCCATAGCACCACATTGCATTTGCGCATTTGGAGTGTAACTGATAGATATAGATTTCTGTGTTTGGAACACATGCGATTTGGTCCTAGTTTTTTTTTTTAATATCAGTGCCTTGTCTTGCTTATATTCATAATCAGGATTTTTATGTTTGGGACACTTGTGTTATCTGGCCCTAGGCTTTGTTTACTTTAATATATGTGATTTATGTTGCTTATATTCATGAACCGTACGATCATTATCCCTTAATGTTTGATTGAAGGCTATTCTTTTGCTCCATGCAGGTCTAACTGTGTATTTATATTTTGAAAAGATCTGACTATCGTGCTTCCCAACATATAAACTAAAACTATGGAGTAAAAACAACTTTGTGACATGCAGACGGACTCGATCACTTAATGCGTGCCACAACTTTTTTTCCCTTTGGTTCCATGTCTGTAATAACTCGGGTGTTAAGAACCTTCAACCATGCTAAAGTATTTAACATGACCAGGTTTCAATCAATCCTGAACCGAAGGCAAGAAGAACCAACAGGGTGTTGCTTTCGGAGCTTGTAAAGGTTCACGGTGCGACGTCTCTTGCCAACAAGATGCCTGCCTATGATGGAAGCAGGAGCCTGTACACTGCAGGCGAGCTGCCATTCAAATCAATGGATTTTGTTGTAAAGTTGTGCCGCCGAGAAATGTAAGCACCACATCTGCGTTCTCTGTGTCTTTTGCACAATGTATACAACTTGTTTGTGACTTGCAGCCGTAACTCTAACTGTCTTATTTTCTTAAATGCTGAAATTCAGTGAGTATAAGGTGACAATCCGATATGCGGCACAGGCAAATCTCTACCACCTGCAGCAGTTCCTCCATGGTCAGCAAAGGGACTTGCCGCATGACACAATCCAAGCACTTGATGTTGTCATGAGGGAGTCGCCTTCTCTGAAGTATGATATCAGTTCCATTTCTTTGCTGTTTCTTTTCTGCAATATCTTGTTTTGTCTGAGCTGCTGATCATATGTTTACTGATTCCTTTTTTTTGTTTTGCAGCTATGTTACTGTTTCTAGATCCTTCTTTTCCAAGAATTTTGATGAGCCGAAGGACATTGGTGCTGGGCTGGAGTGTTGGAAAGGATACTACCAGAGCTTGCGCCCCACTCAAATGGGCCTCTCATTGAACATTGGTACTGATCGCTCAAAAAATCACTTCTAACAAATCATACCAGAGTACTCAATATTGATTGAGACTTGATATTGAGATGCTGCGTTGAGCAATCATGGTTGTTTCAACTAGGGAATTTGGAGTGTAAATATAGACAAGTCGGTGTTTTGTTGGTGTGCCGTCGTGGTTCAGATTTGTGTATGACATTGGAATTTGTTTCTCAAGTTCAGGTGTCATACACAAATATATGAACTTAGTCATGGCACACTAAAACAACAATTGCTCATGTGTTGATGTGTGGCATACATTTCAGACTTCAAAAATCAAGTTTTCCCCTAAAACACTTGAGTAGAGTATATATAGGGCCTTCATTTTTATGTTCTTAGGGATGTTCAGAATTTAACCTCTTGATTCTACTTCAATTATTCAGACACATGCTCTACTTCGTTTTATAAATCTATCCATGTGGTAGATTTTGTTTGCAAGTTTCTGCCGGGGACAAACCCTGCTCAGCCTCTTTTGGACAGGGATCGTTTGAAGGTAATATTTGTCAACACAAGTTCTTACATGCTATTTATTTACAGCCACTAACAGATCTGTCTCTATATATACTTTTCAATTAAGAAAGCCCTGCGCGGAGTTCGTGTTGAGACCACACACCAGAAGGGCAAAAGGAGCATGTACAAGATAACTGGGATTACTTCTGTTCCATTAGCACAGCTGAGGTTCATCTGTTCATATCTCTTATCCTGTTGCCTATTCAGTATAGTATCTTTTTCCCCAATACCAATTACTTGTTGCCATTTCTTATCTGCAGCTTTTCTTGCAATGATGATGGCTCTCAGCTGTCTGTTGTTCAATACTTCAAAGAACGGTACAATTACCGGCTGGAATACACTGCTTGGCCCTGCCTTCAGTCTGGCAATGATTCTAAGCCGATATATTTACCTATGGAGGTAACATTTGTATCATGTGTTATTTTTGCACAGACACTTAGTGTGTTGCACTAATTATGTGTACCATACATTTACAGGTGTGCGAAATTATTGAAGGGCAGAAATACACTAGGAAGCTCAGTGACACACAAGTGACCAACATACTGACGCAGACATGTAAACGTCCCCAGGAGAGGGAGAGCGATATTATTAAGGTATGTGGCTTTGAAAGTGGCTTTTTGATGTGTTAAAATGTCTTGAAATTTGTTACACCATTTTTTTGAAATATCTAGAGTCAGAAACAAATTGAAATGGTTGAATCCTTATGATCTATGGTATTCAAAGAACTCCCAGTCTTTGGTAATTTTATTCAGATAAATATGATTTCTTGACATATTACGTATCAAAGAAAAAAAAACTGGGAGTGTATACATTTGGCAGTCAGCAAGTGTACTATACTATACATTTAATGTGTGTAGTTTTCTTATAATGTAGTTTTGTTTCTGAAATTTACTCCTTTCACTTTCTTGTGTTCTAATGTCATTTCTGATGTTTTGGCACAGAAAATTATAGTGCATGATTTTTAAATTTTTTCTTTGGCTTGTTTAGATGGTACGCCAAAACAACTATTCAGCTGATAGGCCGGCACAGGTGTTTGGGATCACGGTGGCCAATCAGATGGCCAATGTGCAAGCACGTGTGCTCCCTCCACCTATGGTATCTGTTATACATCATTCTCAGTTTGATGGTTGTCTTGTGATTTCCTATAGCCAGTTCCAATAATAACTTTTGTTTAATCTTGTTTCAGCTGAAATACCATGAAAGTGGAAGGGAGAAAACTGTTGTACCAAGCATCGGGCAGTGGAATATGATTAACAAGGTAATTCTATATGTTGGCAAATTAGATGTCACGATCTGATGATTTTATTGCCAGGTCATTTTCACTTTTTATGTTAGAATAATGCCTACAATGTATAATTACATAAAAATGAAACAAATGTTTTTTTGGTTCCTAGAGTTGGCTTTTGTTAGACTTGGAATGGTCTTCTTACAGAGGCTCACTTCATGTTTTCAGAAAATGGTCAATGGTGGAACCGTTGACAGCTGGACTTGTTTGAGCTTTTCTCGGAAGCTGCAACGTCATGATGTAGACATGATATGTGATGGCTTGGTTCAGATGTGCAATTCTATTGGCATGGTAAATTCATGCCTATGCTTCTGGATACAAGTAGTTTAGAACCAAATCATCAGTCACTTCACATTGAACTTCATGCAAATGGAATTTCAGGTTTTCAATCCAAGGCCAGTGATAGAAGTTCACCAAGCTTCTCCCAACCACATGGAAGCTGCTCTAAGGGATGTTCACACGAGGGCTCCCAATCTCCAGCTACTTGTTGTGATTCTTCCAGATGTTACTGGTTACTATGGTAAGTGCATCCTTGAATATCTGTGCACTTCCAAAATTTCTGAAAAAGAAAGGATGTATGAATGTTGATATGGAAAAACTCTGCGCACACAAAATTCTACTGAGAAAAGTTGACCAGTAAAAGGTTTCTGTGCAGTGCACACATGGCGGGTTGTGTGTGTGTGTTACATATTTGTTTATGAGCACTTCTGCTTGGTTCCATGGTTTACACGCTGTTTCTGTAGGGAAAATTAAAAGGTTGTGCGAGACTGAACTTGATATAGTATCTCAGTGCATAAATCCAAAGCCCAGGAAAACCAAGCAGTATTTTGAGAATGTTGCCCTTAAAATCAATGTGAAGGTCAGTGCAATTTACTGGTTTCCTTCCTCTGGTGCGCATCATTTATCATGGAAACTGGTAACTTTTTATGTGTGTATCAGGTTGGAGGACGCAATACAGTTCTTGAGAGAGCCACTGTGCGCAACGGAATACCTTTCGTCTCAGATGTAGCAACAATAATTTTTGGTGCTGATGTTACCCATCCTGTAGCAGGAGAAGACTCATCGGCTTCTATTGCAGCTGTCAGCTTCTTGTCTCTTCTAGCTATTATTTTGTTCGAAAATGTAGTAGTTTTAAATGAAAGTTGCGCTTGATATTTGAACTTTCCATGGGTCTTTTTTCTGAAACAAAAGTAATGGACAGCGTGCGTCACCTTTTGCAGGTAGTGGCATCAATGGACTGGCCTCAAGTAACAACCTATAAAGCTCTGGTCTCTGCCCAAGCGCATAGGCAGGAGATTATACAGAACCTCTTCTGGACTGCTACAGATCCAGAGAAAGGCACCCCAGTAAATGGTGGAATGATAAGGTAACTTGTATCGCTCATGTTCATGATGGATGTTGAATTAAGAGATGATAGTTTGAAGCTAAGTTGCCTCTGGGTAATTTTCTGCAGGGAATTGCTGACTTCATTCTATAGTAGGACTGGCCGAAAGCCTGCAAGGATTATATTTTATAGGTATGGGCTTGAATTACTTATGTGACTCTTGGATAACTCCTTCTTGAGTTCCTACCATCCTTTTTGTTTATTTAGGGATGGAGTAAGTGAAGGACAGTTCAGCCATGTTTTGCTCCATGAAATGGATGCAATCAGGAAGGCTTGTGCCTCTCTGCAACAGGATTATCTACCCCGAGTGACGTTTGTAGTAGTACAGAAAAGGCACCACACAAGGCTCTTCCCTGAGGTTCATGAACAACGTGGTCTCACCGATAATAAAAGTGGAAACATTCTTCCCGGTTAGTAACATGATCACCATCCTTGCATATCATTTAACACAAGTAAGAAAAATAACAAGGATAATAGACAACCTACGTATGTGATAATTGAACTCTGGTTGACTGGTTTACCACCCCTCTACCCAACACTTGTAGCCAGTGTTATAGTTAATTTTGCACATCTTTGATTGTGAATTGCGACTCTTTTCTATTGTGCAGGAACTGTGGTTGATACCAGCATTTGCCATCCTAACGAGTTTGATTTCTACCTTTGTGGTCATGCTGGAATTAAGGTAAGTATCAGACACTTTGGTGCCATGTGTGCCAGACACTTTGTGGCTGCTGACCTTCTGAGTTTCTCATATTTGTCAGACTAAATGTAAATGAGTTTCTTCAGGGAACAAGCAGGCCAGCACATTATCATGTCCTCTATGACGAGAACCGTTTCTCGGCTGATGCGCTGCAGATGCTCACTAATAGCCTGTGTTACACGTAAGCTTGATTGGCACCCTCATTTACCATTCCTGCTCCTTTTCTGTCATGATATTTGTTCCTTGTTCAATTTCAATGCCGACCATCCCTGCCATTGAAACTCAAGCTGATTTTTCTTTTGCAAATGCAGATATGCACGCTGCACGCGCTCTGTCTCAGTTGGTAAGTCTCCTCCAAGGCTTACCAGTGTGTGTGTGTGTGTGTGTTTTGTTGCTGCTGCTGCTGCTTAATTATTCCAACCCATGTTGCAGTTCCACCGGCCTACTACGCTCACCTGGCAGCGTTCCGTGCTAGGTACTATGACGAGCAGGCAGAGGGAACCGACGGAGCCTCTGTCGTCAGTGGCGGTCCAGCTGCATTCCGCCGGCTCCCGCAGCTCAAGGACAAAGTAAAAGAAGTGATGTTCTTCTGCTGATAAATCTGCAAGCTGGCTGCTGGTAGGCCTTTTGTGGTGCATGTCCAGCTCCAGGCAGACTCGATTCTGCAACAGGGCTCGTTGGTGTATGAACTTGCTAGCTGTTGGTGCAACAGTTAGGATGTGGTGAACTGGTACAGTTGGTCCTGCTGACTCTATTTTGCTTGAGGTGCTGCTGGTAAACTTTTAATAAGTTGTTGCAGTTTCGTTTTGTGTTTCCTTAAGATAACTTTGCTGCTCAGAGATCCACTAGTGTTTTCCTGCTGCTTAGAGATCCCGCAGATTTTCTGAGACGTTACGGTTTCAGATAACTTTGCCCAAGCCCGCCCTTCAGAAGGGCCCAACAAAGATTTTCATTTATGACATGGAAGACCGAGATGTCTTCGGTCGTTCTTGGTCATGATACCCTGCCAAATTTTTGTGTGTGCGCTACACATTCAGAGTGTATGTCACATATTTTTGAAACGAATGGCACGAGAGTGTGCCTATTTCATTGATAAAGGAGAGTTTGCAATACAAGCCGGCTGACCGGCAATTATGTTAGCCTATTCTCGCGCTAGTAGTCTCTCTAGGGCTACATCTCCTGCCGCGATCCATGACGACGCCTCACTCTTTATGGTGGCTAGAATGGATTGCACCATTTTTCCCTGGTGCCTGAAGACTCGCGCATTTCTTTCTTTCCAAATTTCCCATACAATTAGTAGCGCTAAGCTCCATGATGCCTTTCGCGGCAGTGCCGGTGTTGATGCGATGTTGGCCCACCATTCGAGTGTTGTTGAACTATGAGGCCATCTTTGCGGGTCGAGGTTTGGCTGGGACGTCCATTGTGCAATTTGGGTCCAAATCCTTCTGGTGACCCTACATTCGACGAGCATGTGGTGCGCACATCTACAGAGCGGGCATGTCGGGCTGTGATCCCATCCTTGCTTCGCCAATCGGTCCGACTTCCACACCCTGTTTTGTATAAGTAACCAGGCAAATAACTTGCATTTTGCGGGTGCCAAGGTAACCCAAATTGATGCGATTGTTGGGTTTTTGGTGGTGCCGATGAATTGTGCTCTGTATGCCGATGCCGTCGAGTATTGACCGTTCTGCGTGAGTTTCCATGTAATGTGGCCATTCTGTGATTCCTGTAGGTGTATGTCGTTTACGAGCGTCCACAGGTTGAAGTACTCGCGCAAAAGGGCAATGTTGAATCCTGAACGGTAGTTGAGGTCTCTAATCCAATTGTTGTCCTGCAGTGCTTGCGCCAGGGTCTTCCTCTTCCTTTTTGTTCTGAAGTAAAGATTGGGTGCGATGTCCCTAGGCCGTCTCCCCTGTAGCCATGCATCTGTCCAAAAACAGATTCGTTGTCCATTCCCGATGTGGATGGTCGTACAAGCCGTCAGTGGCGAAGCTAGAGCGAAATGGCGGGGGATGCGACTATAAAGAGGCGATAAAAAAATACTAAAATGAATACTATATTGAGATGACAAAAACCATTGAGATAAAGCAAAATATATCATCTGACATAAATTTTGAACGTACCCGACAATTTAGAAGCCTAAAAATTACAGATAAATTACTTATCATTCATTTTTTATTATAAAAATATCAAAATAAAAATAGATATAATATATTACTTTAATCTCATCATAAATCTATAGGCAACGAGCCATAACCTCAGTCGTGATATTCATTATCTTTTGTTTGTTTGTCAACTTTCCATTAGCTCATAGTAAATTAATTAACAACCTAACAAATATGGTATACAATAGCAAAATAGGAATTTAATTTGAAGATAAAAATCAGATTAGTTGAGAAATCAAAAGAGAATAATAAAAGCATATAATTCTTACAATAAATCTTGATTATTGATGGGTGATGGTGCTATTGCAGCATGCATGAATCATGTTAACCTAAGATCAGGGGAGGACGAATCACACATAATTCTTAATCATGTGACACTGACACGTGCTATTATTGAAGCGTAGGAGCTAATATGTGACTCTAACCATTGAGAGATCTACCTCTTAAACCATATCTTAGGATATAAGGGCTAGTAACTAGTCCTAACAATTCAAGAATGTCTTATTTTTGGGGTTTTTAGTTCATCAAAGCTGCACGCTGGGTTGTGGGGGGTGCGGCACATCGGGCTTAGGGGGGTGCATATAGGGCCAACATATAGGGTCAATAACTTGAAACAAAAAATTTGGGGGGTGCAGCTGCACCCACTGGCACTAACGTGCCTTCGCCCCTGCAAGCCGTGAAAAGTAGGCGATCCCTTTCGTCGCATGGCGTTTCCGTGCCTACCCATGGTTTGTTTGGCGAGGTCCATTCGTGCCATTGCCATCTGATGCGTAGCGCTCTTGCGAATTTGTCAAGGTTTAGGACACCTAGTCCCCCATTCTCTTTTGGTAGCATTGTCCTAGTCCAATTCACTTTGCATTTTCCTCCCGTGAGTTCCTGATCAGCAGCCCATAGGAATTTTTTCCGGTTGTGGTCAAGATCATGGATAACCTCTTTCGGCGGTTTCAGGGCCGTAAGCATGTAGACTGGTTGTGAGGTTAGGACTGACTTGGTGAGGCTGACTCTCCCCGCGTGCGTTAGGTTTTTCAGATTCCACGTTGATAGCCTACTAGCCGCTTTATCAATGATAGGTTGGAAGTCTGTTCTCTTTAGCCGTCGAACTGTGAGGGGGAGCCCCAGGTACTTAAAAGGGGAATCCCTGTCGGCTAAACGGGAGGTGTGCTAGGACGGTGCCGAGGTTTATGTGATCACAGCTGATTGGCGTGATGCTTGTTTTGTGAATGTTTGTGGTGAGGCCCGTTGTCTGGCCAAAAAAGATAAGTGGGTTCTTAAGGTTATTGACGTCCTTGTTTGTTGGTTTGATGAAAATCGCCGAGTCATCCGCATACATGGACACTCGGAGCCTCGCAGCTCGGCCATTAAGCTTGCTTAGTAGACCCCTGTCAGTGGCAATATTTAAAAGGCGGTGGAGCGGGTCTATTGCCAGGATGAAAAGTAATGGCGAGAGAGGGTCGCCTTGGCGCAGACCTCTACCGTGGTCAATAGGCTGCGTTTGGTGGCCGTTTAGCAGGATTCTTGAGGTTGAGGTGGCGAGTAAAGTTGCAATCCAGCTAATCCACCGTGCAGGGAAGCCCCTTTGTCGAAGCATAGTCAGCAGGTAGTCCCATCTGACGGAGTCAAATGCTCTGGAGATGTCTAGCTTAAGTAGCAGCGCCGGTGACTTTGTTCTGTGGAAACGCCTTGCCAGGTTCCGAACATATAGTAAGTTGTCCTGAATGTTGCGTCCCTTAATGAATGCGCTTTGGGATGGGGAGATGAGCTCGTTCATGTGGGTTCCCAATCTTAGCGCCAGTATCTTTGTTATGATCTTGGCCACCGCATGGATGAGGCTTATTGGTTGGAAGTCCCGAATTTCTTCAGCCCCTTCTTTTTTGGGGATGAGTATGATGTTCGCCTTATTTAGCAGATTGAGGTCATTGCAGCGCAAGTCATGGAACGAATTGATTGCGGCTATGACATCTGATTTGATGATTGTCAAGCATTTCTTGAAAAAGAGCCCTGTAAATCCGTCCGGTCCCGGTGCTTTGTCTTGCGGCCAGAGCTTTACAGCACTTAGGACCTCTTCCTCTGTAAACGGTGCGTTGAGCGATGATAGGTCTACCCTTGGCAAAAGTCCAATAGTGTCCAGTTTAGGTCCTTGGTCCATTGTGGTGGTGTCGCCATAATAGTCTCAAAATGGCTTTGGATGATCCGTTCCTTATCATCGTGTGCCACAGCCCAACCATCTCCATTGCGTAGTCTCTGAATAAAGTTTTTCCTACGCCGTCCGTTGGCTCTTAGGTGGAAGAACCTTGTATTGGCATCGCCTTCACGTAGGTAGGTGATTCGTGAGCACTGTCTTTTCCACGCTTTTTCCACGACTGCCCAGCCCAGAATGCGCTTTTTTAGCTTGTCTCGAAGCCATGCCTCCTCCTGCGTTAGGGTGCGCTGATCTTGCGCTTCGTCTAGTCGCAGTATGACCTCCTGCGCCATTAGCATCTTCATTTTGATATCCGAGAACATGGACGAGCTCCATCGCTTAAGTGCGCAGGCCGTTTCATGTAGCTTGTGCCCCAGGCGGTGGAAAGGTTCTGTGTGTTGCGTCGGTGCCTCCCAGGCCCCCTTTACCACATCGTGGAAGCCCGTCAACTTGACCCAGAAGTTTTCAAATTTGAAAGTCCTCGGCCTTCGCGCATTGTCTTGGCTAGTGAGGAGAATTGGCCAATGATCAGAGTGGGATGATGAGAGGGCGTGCAGGGAGCAATTCTCATAGGTCATAGCAAATGTCCCATTCCTGGTTGCAGAAAACTCTGTCAAGAGGAACAAGTGTTGGCCTGTTCCTTTCATTACTCCAAGTGTATTTCCTACTTTGCAGGCTTATTTCTTTTAACTCGCAGTGGTCAAGTGTTCTTCTAAATTTACGCATGAGCCGCAGATTGAGATTTGTGTTGTTTTTGTCTCTAGCCCCGGTAGATAAGATTGAAATCTCCCAAGATGACCCACTTGGAGTCGTCAGGAGGCCTGATCTCGCGCAGGTGGTTTAGGAACATGTCCTTCTCCGTTCGTTTGGATGGTCCATATACCGTAGTCAGTGTATAGGTGGATGTATCGTGTCTATTTGTGACCTCTGCAGTGATGGAATATCTGCCAATGCGAACATCGCTGATGTCCACCACATTCTCGTTCCACAATAGGAGTATGCCTCCTCGTGTTCCATTTGACGGTTTGTATGCGAAGGCGTTTAGTTTATATGCTCCTAGGAAGAGCGCTAGCGACGTATTGATGTTGCTGAGTTTTGTCTCTTGCAGGCATGCTATATGGCACGGTGTCGCTGCAATTCGTTCGTTGACCAGGAGGCATCGCGCTGCTGCGTTAAGGCCGCGTACATTCCAGGAAATAATCTCTATGCTTCTATTCATTGGGAGGTAGGAGCTGCTCTGGTGAAGCATAGCCATGTGCTGGTTGCCGTGGTGGGCTTTGATGTTTTGTAGTCGTCTCCACCCGAAGGTCGCAGCCAGCAGGGTGCGATAGTGCAGGAATTAACTTAGTCGATAACAAGCAATTGAAGGGGTACATAAATATTGTTGCAGCACTTTGCAAGCTCGGTGGCCGGCGTGCAACTAGCAATTGATTAGGCATCATTGTAGGCGTGCAGCTCGGTGACGTCCTGGCCAGCGTGGAATAGTAGCGCGTCGTCGATGGAATCGGCCGTCTCGTTCTCCAGGTCGAAGATGGCTGTCACGGCTGCCCTGATGTTCGGTGCCATTGGGCCATTGAAGGTGCGCATGAACTCGCGCATGACTTCCTCGATTGGCGCCGTGTCGTCGTCGGTGATGCCAAGCTTGCGGCACAGGTTCCGCTTTGCTTTTTCCTCCGCCGGCATGACAGGCTTCTTGGAGAGGCGAACACTCCTTCGGCCTACAAAATTTTCAGGGATTATTCGACGTTGTCGACGCTGCAGAGGTGGCGGCATTAGTGGCGGTGGTGGGGTGCAAAATAACGAGGCGATACCCATGTCTTCATCCTCACCGTCGGTGTCGATGGTCGTTGGAGCTCTTGGCGCGGTTTCGTCGTTGTCGATAGTCGCTGTAGCCGGCAACGCAGCTTCCGTAGCCAACGCTTCTTCGTTCAGCTCGTCCGGCAGCAGAGATGGGTTTGGCTCATGGAGAGGCGCGTCAGGCGCGCCGGCCTGTTCTAGCCCCGTGTCCTGGGCCGGCTTGTTGTGCACCTCCACCTGATTGTGCACCTCCACCTGGTGGGCCTCCCTGTCCTTCCCTAGGCTTTCCACAGGGGTCGGCTGGGCCAAGCTGTCCTCTGTGTCGACGTGCTTGGTGATGCTCTCGGCCGCCATGTCGCTTGCATCCGGCGAAGTCGCTTCTTGCCTTGGCGGTAGGCTGGCAGCCTTGTTGGCCATAGGCCCTAAGCCGGTGTCATCGCCGGCGTGCTTCTCCACCGCCTTCGCCGCCTGAAGGTCCAAGGCGTCGAAAGCGGCCTCGACGGCAGCGATTGTCGGCTCCGGGGTCGATCCCAGATATGACGATAGCCTGGCCCAGACACGGCTTGCCGGTATCTCGTCGGACCAGGCTTGTTCCCCCACGTCGGCCTCTTCAATTCCAAGCCGCGCAGCTAGAGGCAGTGCCTTGGCGATGTAGTCCTGAGCCCCCGCAAGCCACGTGTCCTTGCTGATCTGTTCTGGAATTGGGTTAGTAGGCGAGGTAGCTGCCATTACCTTGTTGTGGAGAAGGGTCCTCAGTCCGTGTGCCCGCACGGCGAAGAGGGCTTGCAGCTGCTCATTGCTCATGTTTTGTGGGGCCGGCATGAAGGCGTTCAGATTCCCGCCCGTCGTCAGGTTCCCGTTCCCGATCTCGTTCGCTGTTCGATGATAGCCGTGTTTATCGTTGTAGCTTCGACGCAGAGGGGAACGGGTACGCTCGCGCTGTACGTCGTCGTCCACCGCGTTCGCTTGAGGTTCACGCGGTGGCTTTGGAAGGCGTGCCGGGAAGCGGGGGCGTTCGCTTGGTGGGGAGCCGTCGACGACCCCGTATCGCCACTCGTAGCGGCGGCGGGTCGGGTGAAGTTATCGGGGATGGGGAGTCCCTCCTCCAGGTAGCGTGCTGCCGCCGAGTAGTCCTCCAGGAGGGCCATGTGTATGAAGATCTCGAAGCGCGCCCCTTGGTGTCATTGCTCCGGCATGGGTTCGGCCAAGACGAGGAACGTCCTGGCAGAAGAGGAGGCCTCCGCCGGCCTGTGGGTGAAGGCGAGCCACACCCTCCTGGCGACCTCGCTGGGGTCGGCAACCCATGCCCACAGCTCGATGTGCCGCGTGTCCACCGGCTCTACCAAGACACCAAGTCCGTGACGATGTGCTGGATCGCGCACTTGTGGACGACAACGCGTTCGATGATGTTCGACGTCCAAGCGTGCGGTGGAATGCCATCGAGATAGAGTCGCACCTTGTAGAATAGCCGGAATCCGAGCGCGTGCGTGAGGCTATGCCAGCCGCACAGGCAGATGTCGATGCCTCTTCCGGTGAACCGGCCCCGTCGGCGTGCCTCGGCCGCGTCCTCAGCGCGCTCGAAGCGGATGAGGCACGGCTCTGGCTGATGGACCGTGACGGAGACCAGGCGGCGCTGCAGTCCGAGCTCGCTGGCGAGGAGGTCCGCAATGCTTCGCGCTCCCGCACCTTGTGGGAGATGCATCGCCCAAGGTACAAGGGCGCAGCGCTCCCATTCGCGCGCGTCCTGCATCAGCTCGAACGAGTTGGGGATGAAAACCGTCTCGGTGTGGGGCCGCGTGTGAGGGTCGCCCTTGGCCATTACAGGTGGTGGCGGCGTCGGCGGCGGCGGCGGCGGTGGTGTTGGAGGAGTTCGCGGCTTGTAGGTGGGGCGTTCTTGGATTGTCGGTGGTGGTGGCATCGGCTTTGGTGTTTTCCGGTGAGGTTTGGCTTTGGCTTTCTCAGGACAGAAGCGCGCTCTGTGTCCCGAGCGGCGACAGCAGAAGCACTTGACGGGGTCTCTGCACGAGCGAGCGCGATGGTCGCGGGCCAAGCAGTTGAAGCATCGGCCTGCGGTTGCCTTGTTGAATTCCTCCAGCCTGGAGGTGGTTGGAGAGCTTGAAGGCTGCCTTGACTGCTCGGGGTACCTTCGGACATGGCCGCCGTCACGTCGCGGTGCCTCGGGCTGCGTCTTGCGCTTTCGGCTGCTCACGGTCACCCATTCCTGACGCGGCCCAGCTGTGGCAGTCGTAGGTCGTGGAGGTGGATGTCGACGCTCCCTACCGGAGTTATTGCGGCCATGCCATTGGGGAGAGCACTGAATGGCCTCACCCACCACCCGCGTCTTGGGTCGCTGAGGTGGGTTGACCTTGCGCCTGACGACGTCCGCATAGGAGATGCTTGGGATGCGCCTGGCCGAGTGCAGATCTGTGGTTGCAGGCGCCGGATCCGTAGCTTGACGGAGGTTCTCTTCATCTGCGGTCGGGGCGCCGGAGGTGGCGGCGTCTGGGCCGGCGAAGAAGCTCTCCCATGTTGGGAGGGTGCGTGGAGACGGTCGCCTACCGGATCTACGCTGGAGGATGCGCTGGGGAGGTGGGGTCAGTCCTGGTGGCTGGATCTGGGGTGGCGGGGGGGGGGGGGGGGGAGGGAGCAGGGGGAGGGGGGGAGGGTGCCATCGCCCCTTAAGCCCGTATGAACACTTTGTATGTCACATTTAGAGTGCATAATACAAAATTAAGGTGCAACTACACATACGGGTGGGCCCAGGATTTTAGCTTATTCAAAATTTGGACTAAGTGAAAAATTTTGTCCTACGATTTTGCTCATCACTAGGCCTTTGTTCCATTGTCACACAAAAAAGAATTTAGCAACTACAATTAGCACACTTATTTTATCAAGGGGCGGAGCCAGGAATGAGGCAATAAGAGGGCTATTAACAGAGGCATAGAAATCCCACTTGCTTTAAACTAAAAGATGCCAAGCAACACATAGCAGCATATCCTTCTGAAAATACCTCGCCATCCTACCAAAGTAGCAATAAGTAACTGAAATTAGTTTCAGATTCGTAAACAAGGTGACCCTGCACTAATTATCAACACTTCAGATCATAAATTACGAACTGCCGATGCAACCAATTTGCAACGGCAAGCATCAGGATTCAGGAAGGCCAAACGGCTGCCGTCTTATTTGCAGTCCAGAGTCCAGACAACTCAAGGAAGGAGGGGAGCTGGGCTAAATTTGCTAAACGGGCCAGAATACATTGAAATAGTTACTCGGCTGGAGGCATGGAGTGGAGGAGTTGGGTTTGGGCGTTGGGGAAGAGCTGTCTTGGGCTGTTGCTCAAATTTCTATTTTGGGCTTCTTTTCTTTTACAATTTTGATATCTGTGTGTATTTTTAATGTATATTTATTAAATTTTTCTTCCAAACCTTGGGTATGCCCTGCAATACAGGGGGCATACCACTGCCTTTGGCAATTTGGACATCTGGTTTCTAAAAAAATATATACGCTTTATGCATATTTTTACATTTTTTAAATATTTCGAAAATTAACAGTTTATTTTAATTTTCTACTAGAATATTGTATAGATGAACCGAAGAGCTGATTAATTGTTCGATATATACGTTCATTTTACTAGTAGATAATCATGCAAAGGAAATATACGAGAATCAAACAGATGCAAATGAGTGCTGTTCTTCGTTTGTGTCTCTATCTCTTGAGGTGATTTAGGAGACATACTTTTGTCTTTCTTCTTTTGTACACATTGCTCTCCCCGGGTCATGCCAAAAGCAGGTTATCATGTAGCACTCCTTTGTGTCCTCAATTAATTAGCACGTGCGGAAAAAGTTCATGAATGCTTATCACTCATCGATTTGGTCCATACACCTCTTCTCTTTTGATGTCCATGCATGCCTGCCTGCTTTTTTTTTTCTTTTTCTGAAAGCAAACCATTCCAGAAAATTGGTGTGGTTCTGTTTCTTTTAAATTAAAGGGGAATTCGTCGTTGCAAATGCATTCCGCAATGCAATTTGGTGTAGATTTGCAGAATCTGTTGTACGCCTGTACTGTCGGGAATATAATCAGGATCATCGTGTTCTTGTTGTACTGTTGCATCTACCTGTACTCTCTCTCTCTCTCTAACACACTGACACACACTCACTCTCTTTCTCTGATTTTGGTTAGCTGGAAACTATATGTGATTGGAGAGAGAGAGAGGGCATAGACATCCTTGAAATCACTTGCGAGCACGGAACTGATTACTGATTTTTCAGTGCGCGTACATCACTGACAGAAATGCAGTATATACATATACATTCCAGTACATGAGTGCCTAAAATTCTGATAAAATTTAGGCTGATTAATCTGTTTCATCTCGTATCAAATGGAAGTTAGTGGAGTCAGCTTTCAGTACGAGATGTCGATCATGAGCCATATATGCACATTTATTAAGTGGGGGTCGCCTTCCATCGCTGGTCTGAATCACCCCTGAACCCAGCTGGGATATGAGGCCAGGTATACAGCAAGGTGGCGTTCTTAACTTGAATGCGATATATCCAGAAAATTTCAGTCAAACTGATAGGAGAAGAATCTTAGATGAAATGCTCAATCTGTATATAGTGGTAGGCATTGTTGATATGACTAGGGACCAATCTCATCCATGAATTTAGCGATGAATGATACTATTTCGAATGCGATTACATTCTCTGATAAAAACAAAGATAGAGATGGTGTTACTGGAGTGCACGTCTCAGTGACTATTATTCTAAATGGTATAAAATAGGGTCTATCTCATTGTAAAGTGACTAATAATGTATAGTATTTATTCGTGCGCCACGTTTTTATATTCACTATATATGTGAAATGTTTTTATGAAGCTAAGAAAAAATCTTTAAGTGGAACATTCACAAGTTCAACTGGAGGAACCTTTTTTTTTTCTTGGACAAACTTTTTCCTTGAACGCAACAATCACAAATTCGATTGGAAGAGAGCATTTTTTGAATTGAGAGGAAAGTATTTCCTTACATATTTGACTGACAAAGTCGCTTGGCAGTGAATAAATCTTCTGAGATGGAAAATTCTAGTATAAAGTTAATTCTGTAGTATATAGGATAAAATACTTAAATACATTATATTTTTATATTTATTCGTGGTCCATACGCGATTACGTGGGAAAAGTTTCCACGGTTCACTGTGCTATGTGGATGTCTGTTCCACTCTTCTCGGGTCAATATCTGGTTATACTTTCTATAACACTTTTCAAATGAAGGTATGTCGTGCACGCAATTTTCTTTTTGGGTATTACTGACAAGTGCTCATCTCTTGGAAGAACAAGGCGAAAGAGCTGACTGACGAAGTGTTAGTGTAAGGAACTTTCATTGACAATGGTGATAATGACGAGTCAATGTGTAGCATCATTTGTGTCTTGACAGAGTATACAAGCTGATAATACTCGCCTTTTCCATCTCTTGGCAAGGTATCAATCAATTACTATATACTCCAATCAATTAGTTTAACTTATAACTAAGTAGTTTACCCTAAATGTCATATTTAGAGACGGAAGGCAGGGAGGGATATAGAACTGAAGTAGTGAATGGGAATACAGATAGGGAGTTGGGAAAGTATAAACTGTGTAGCCCTGGAACTATTGGGTTTTGGACAGATTTGGCTTTGGATAACTACATGCAAATGCTTTGGAGTACTGTGGCATGGCACATAACGAAATTTACTGTTGCTAAGGTTGTTTGTTACTCAAACAATGTAAAAACAGAAAATATGAAGGGGAATATTTGTATTGAAAAGTAATTTTCTGATATTGTTTCAAAGTTAAGTTCCAACAAATAAATATGAGAGAATTATATGCACTTTACTTGACGGTCAGAGAACACCTGTGCAAATTGAACTAGCATGCCCGTGCCACAAAAATATGGATGGTGCCAAGAGAATTATCGGTCATCAATCCGATTAGCTGTAACTTTTTTCTTTAGTACATGGTAGGCTCCCATAATTATGCAGCTCCTTACAAGAATGGAAGCACATGACTATATGTGTCACGCTCACACCACGTAGGAGCGCACTCTTTTTTTTTTTTTGTTATTGACATGTGCTGTCGTTTCTTTGAATAACAAGGTGAAAGAGCTAACCAACGACGTGTTTGTAAGGAACTTTAAGTAACACCGATGACAAAAACGACAACGACAACGACGAGTCAATGGGAGTAGCATTCTTATGAGTTCTTTATTAAAATGCAAGATGGTGATAATGTTTACCTCGTATTTCTCTTATGAATTCCGGTATCCACATGTTCCTGAGATCAGTTTAGTCTTTATGTTATTTTTTTTAAGTATATTCTATGATGTCGGTATGAGATTTTACCTTCTACTCTTCCGTTGCCACGTTAATAATGAAGCTATCCAATAATTTTTGCATAAGAAAACATGCTCTTATTTACCATATTGCTTGAGCTTAGTATTTTTTTCCTAATAATATTCCATCCATTATTAAGAATATGATGTTTACGACAAGAAAATTGAACTAATTAGTTTCTATTTTGATGTAGGCCCTAGTACAAGATAAGAGCTAGAATCATAATCTTGGTGGTGTTGTAGATGCAACCACCATGGTTAAACCTAAAAGTCCACATTCTCTTGTTAATACTCCAAGCAAAAAGGAGAATGGAGAGTGGACTACATCAAAGAAAGATGTGTGTGTTGTAGTGCCGTTTTGCCCCAAATTCAGGAAACGCTTTGCAAGTGCATGATGGGGAGATTTGTTACAGTCACTTTTCCTGATGGTCCTGGTCTGAACACCAATACCAATCAGGAGACCCGCGCAGCAGGGATATCGTGCTCCGTTGCCGTCTAGAAAAAAATATATTAAAGCTAGGACTCTACCATTATCCACAAGTATTGAAGGCAAGCATATAGAGTAGCACCGTCATGCTCACGCACGCAGAGAGAGACGACACCCGGCCCTATTCTATACTCCAAGAGAAAAAATAGTCAAGTGTGGACTGCACCAAAGATCTGGCGCCGTTTTCCCCTCTCAAGTCAGCAAAGCCCATGCAAGTGCATGTTTGGTAGTAGCACAAGTCCAACCAACTTCAGGGATGAGAGAGACTTTTTGGTCTTTCCCCGGCTCAATCAATAAGCCGTCTAGATGATGAAGATATTCATGGAGCTAGTATTTTTCTTTTTTTAGAAATCATGCAGCTAGTGCAAGTTCAGGACCTGAAGATCTGTGTCTTGGTAGTCTAAAGTTGGATGCCCCAGCTGCAATATGATAATAGTACAGGCAAAGACTTGACAGCTGAGTCATGCTTCAGTAGTTCAGTTCAGGTTAGCTGCCATTCCCTAACCACCGCAAAAATGAAGCAAAGCAGCATGTGTGCCACACACGTCGCAAAGGAATGTGTGCCTCGCGTTTCTTGGGTAGGTTGAGAAAAAGCATCGCAAAGTAAAAAAAAAAATGGCGAGTGAAATTTAAGTGGTAGCTCACGAAATTACACCCTTCTTTTGTTTCCTCGGCATTTGGAGGGAGGTCCGCTAAAAGGGTCACTATCAAAGTCTTACACATCTCTAGTCGTCTCCTAATAAATATTTTCTTTAAACTATTATTAGAGTATCTCAATACCTTATTATAGATTTTTTTGTGCTTTTACAGTCTCCTAATAACCATCATTAAAGACGGATCTCCGGCCTCCACCGTGACAGTAAACTGCTCCCACCAATATATGAAGAACACAAGGTACGATCCCCTCATCGCTGGCCTCGCTGGATTGGACGCCATGAACCACGCACCTACCTCAGCGACGAACCCAAATTAATTAACAAATCATGGCAGGACGTGGCCGCTAATCTAATCGCGGAGCTAGCACTCCGTAAGTTGCATTGGCGCTAGTTAATCGTCGTCGTCAACAGCCTAACCACGCGACCCGGCGGGTCTCCCGGTTCACACATCACACGCGCCCCGCGCCGGTGGTCGTCACTCGTCAGAGCGTCTGCGTCTGCACGCAGCCACGCACGCGCGTCGTCGCTCTCTCTTTGGAAAAAGGAGTCACTCGGAAGTCAAGCTCCGGTGGTGACCCAGCGTTAGTTCGCCTCCGACGATCGATCACGGCGGCGGATCGTGGCACGAGGATCACAGCATTTCTGTACCATTTGGGTCAGCTCGTAACAGCGTTGCACGAGGGTGGGCGGGGTTGGCCGTAGTGAGTATATACTCCATCCGTTCCAAATTATTATTAGTCATTCTAGCTTTCTACTAGGATGAAGCCATGAACTTAGGCACTCAAATTGACATTTAGGATGACTAATAATTTAGATAGGAGGGAGTATAAGATTGTGGTACGAGGATTCTCTTTCTTTTATAAATTTCTTTTGTCCAGAAAGACGAAAAGAGATCCATGGTGCGTAATCTATATTCCCTTTCTGAAATGTTCGTATTAGTGGGTAGATAAATTACCACACTATGGGTGGCTCTCGAGAAGTTGTGTAGTTGTGGGATCACTCTCTTTTTTCTTTTATTACCTTTATTCTGTTTCTAATATATTTTTCAGTGAATCTCTATTATCACATCGTAGTTGTTTATCTTTGTTAAATTCGGCTAAACTTAGAATTGGTTGGTTTAATCATGACAAACTCAGAATACCATCGTAGTTGTTTATCTTTGTTAAATTCGGCTAAATCTTAGAATTGTTCGGTTTAATCATGACAAACTCAGAATACTTCTATAGTCCTTAAGCACGCGTTGGTTAGTTCAGCTTCTTATTTTAGGTAAAGACACTTTCATACCTGGCCTAATACCTTGTTCCACGGTTATTAGGTCTTTGCAAGAATCCCAAAATCCATATTCCAATTTCTAAATTATGTTAGCCACGCCACAAAGTGTAAAACATATTTATTATCAGTAAGATGGAACCTGATCCTCCATTTCTCTATTGAATAAAAAAATCTTCTCACATCGCTGCATGTCAAGCTCTCAATGGCCAAGCATGAGTATGCACTATGTCTACATGCATACTAATAACAAAGTGTCCAAATATATCATAAATGATGTAGAATTTGTAATAGAGGAAATATATTTTTTGATGAATCACTTGGCATCCTTTTTGAATAAATATTAACACACTACGGGTTTTTTTTCTTAACTCGGACAAAACCTAGAATAGTTAGTATAGCACTGCACTGGCACGCAGATTTTTCTTTCTTTATAAATTTCTATTTTCCAAAAGATGACAAGAGATCTATGGTGTGTAAGTATATATTCCCATTTTTGAAAGGTTTGTATTAGAGCATGTTCGGATCCCTTGCATTAAAGTTTAACACTAGTAAGGCAAGAGGACATTTTTGCCCCTCGTTAATGTCACTTTTCCTTCCCCTCCCATTTTCCCACCTACCATTAAATGAGGGGTATGAAGGTCTTTTGCTCACAACAGCTCCCTTTTAGCTACCTTTACCAAGTTTTAACACCCCATATAATCTGTTAAAGGTTTCAAGGGTGTTAAAGTTTAGCACAACACTTTTAGCATGGGTGTTTGAATCTCTTTTGTGCTAAAAATGATGTGTTAAACTTTAACATATATTAAGAGCATCTTCAGCAGATTACTCATCCTCCATTACCAAAATACTCTCTCTCTTACCAATGGCTATTTATTTGGATCATTTGGATTGTGGCCATATGCTCTTAGATTGCGGCCATGTCTCCAGAGTCCAGACCATTTGGATCAGATCGTAACAATATTGCACGAGGGGGCCTGTAGTTAGTATAAGATTGTGGAACAAGGATTTTTCTTTCTTTATAAATTTCTTTTATCCAGAACACGAAAAGAGATCCAGGGTGCGTATTTCATATTGCTTTACTGGAATGTCCACGTTGGTGGGAGGGTGTATATTATCACTATGGGTGGCTCTTGAGAAGTTGCCTAATTATCGTTCTCTTTTTTTTCTCACCTTTATTCTGCTTCTAATATATTTCTTGGCGAATCACTTGTAGTTCTTTTCGAACATAAATGTTATCGCACCGTGCTTTGCTTGTCTTAATTAGATTCGGCCAAATCTTAGAATAGTTTGGCTTAATCAGGATAAACTCAAGAGTCAGGACACATCAAAGATAATTTTATTTTCTTTTTTTCTCACCTTTATTTTGCTTCTAATATTACTCTCATTGCAAATTATAGTTTGTTTGACTTTTTATCTCAAATTTGTCCGCTCGTTTTATTAAAAATATTATACAAATATAGTTAAATTTAAGTTTTTCAAGAAGACCTCATATTAATAAAGCAAGGAATAACAAAAAAATATTTTGCAAATTTTTTAAATAAGACGAGTTGTCAAACTTAGAGTAAAAATATCAAATGAACTATAATTTGAATAGGATGTGGTATTTCTTGGTGAATCCCTTGTGGTCCTTTTCAAAAAATAAATATTATCACACCGTGGTTGTTTGTCTTAATTAGATTCGGCCATATCCTAGGATAGTTTGGCTTAATCATGACAAACTCATGGCACTTCTAGAGTGAATTTTATTATCCTTTTTTCTGGAGTGCCTGATACAAACTGCACTTTATTCCCAGCCAAATTGGGTCTTTGCAATAGTCCCAAAATCCATATCCCAAGTCCTAAAATATATTAACCACGCAACTAGATATCAAAATATTTATTATCAATAAGAACCTGATTCTATGTTTTTCCTGAGTTAAGAAGTCTTCACATGCACTGCCATGTCGAGCTCTCGTTTGCCACGCACGAGGTAGAGTGGTAATTCCCTTCATGGTAACATTGGCAGCGGGCAGAGTTTGGGTAGCACATGCGTCAATTTACCCTTCCCTATTTGAGATTATCTTCCCATATCAAATAGATTGGGAGGTTAATTAGATCACCCCCTACATGCTGTAGGGGTGAGACCATGAGAAGCACGGGGCGTTCTGCGACAGCCAAACGCCGGTGAAAAGGGCTAAAAACCTACGGTAAACCACAGTATGTCAATTTAACATATCATGGTTATTTGTCTGAATTAAACTTGGCTAAAATCTAGAACAGTTTTGACTTAATTATGAACAACTCAGGAGACTAGCAAGAAGCTCAATTATTTAGGGACAAATTCAGGATATTTCTAGAGTGATTTATTGTTTCAGGATCAGGACAGAGGAGAAGTAAGGGAGCTCAATTTTTGGGTACCACAGACATGTCCAACGCAGAGAGATTCAGCGTTTTCTTATTTTAGCAAAATGCACCTTTATTCCCGGCCTATTGCTTGTTCCACGGTTATTTAGGTCTTTGTAATAACACTGAAATGCATACCCAAGTCCTAAAATACATCATGAAGGGTCTAAATCCTTTTTTACCAGCAAGCAGCTTATCCTCTGTTTCTCTATCAGAAAAAGAGGTCTTTGCTTAACACTCCTGAGTCAAGGCCTCGTGCGCCGCAGATACACTGGCAGCTCACTTGATCACGCGCAGAACCGGCGAAAATTCTTTTCTCTGGAAATGAATTCCTTGAAAGCGATCACAATTCACAACAAGAAATGCAGAGAACATCGAAAGCTTATCTTGATCACAGGCCATTTTCCAAAGCCATTCCAGCGTAATAGTACCGTTGGCATTAGTCCAGATCATTTTTAGCCAAATCCCAAAAGGGTAAATATCGGGCTTCATCCTCGAAACAAGGTTACTCCACAGATTCTAGAACGTCCAAGTCTTCGATCGAGTCTTTCGGGTGGAGAAAAAAAGAACATAAAGGGTCTGATTGGTTTGAGGACCGCCTCAGCCTGGCTCGTATAGGCCATGGAGGCCCCCGCTGGCCTGGTTCTCCAGATACTGTAAGGCCATATTCAGATTTTCAACTATTCACTATTCATTCTAACTTTTCACTGTTCATTCCAACTTTTCACTATTCCTCCCTCACAAAACACGTTTCCCAGCGAATGCTACAGTATTTTTCTTATGTTACAGTGTTTTTTCCTACAATCTAAACACACCCTAAGTTTGGTTGATGTGTCTGTGGAGCCAGGCTAGCAAGAGACTGATTGGATGCCTGTACATCTGGCCTCGAGATGCTTTTTACTGTCTATGCGAGTTTCCCGAGAGCACCACCATGCACCATGCGAGCCTGGCTCGGTGGAAACGAAAGAAATTTCTGCATCTGAAGAACCCGGATCGGAGGGTGCTTTTGCATCCCATCGCCCAGGCTCACTAGCACGTACAGGTAACCAATCAATTGAGCCTTGTATCTGGAGAGCTTGGTTCACTCAAGTTCAGGCAGCCAATCAGTCCCAAAGTTCATCCTGCGATGCAGGTAGCACACTACCACTGCACTGTCGACAATAACCCTCTATTCCTCTTCCCTGCGTTTTCAGTAACCAATAACCATTCTTAACCCTTTGGTCCGAGCATTAATCACCCTCTTACAGTGCCCCCAGCTTGTGCTTCAACTTAAACACAGTGAGCCTGTCTGAACTGAATGAAGATCCAACCAAATTCTCCATCAGCTTTCCTTGAAAACAAAAAAAAACTCCATCAGCCAGCTCGTCTCAACCTCCACGACAGCAGCTCGTGTGAAAGCGACACAACACAGGACTCCTCAATCCTGCCACTCCAGTCTCCATGGATCCACACTCCTTTTCCTCCTCCCTGAATTCATCCCCATCCTTAAATACACCACCATCATCTGCTCCCTAAACAACCTCATAACTCCCCTCTTCACACACCCACCCAACAATCTCCACCACCCAACCGCCCCTCCTCCTCCACCTCCACCTCCGGCGCCATGGTGTTCGACGCGGGCGCCACCGGCAGCTCGCCGCCGGCGACAGCGCCGCTGCCTCCTTCAGGGAACCCTCTCCGCGTGATCCTAACACGCGGTTTCGCTCGCCAAGTCCTCCTCGGCCGGTGGTTCACAGTGTTCGCGAGCCTGCTCGTCATGTCGGCCTCCGGCGCGACGTACATCTTCAGCACCTACTCAAACACCCTGAAATCCTCCCTGGGCTACGACCAGCGCACGCTCAACACCGTCTCCTTCTTCAAGGACCTCGGCGCCAACCTGGGCGTCTTCTCGGGTCTCATCAACGAGGTGACCCCGCCATGGGTGGTCCTCGCCATCGGCGCCGCCATGAACCTCTCCGGCTACCTCATGGTCTACCTCGCCGTCTCCGGCCACACCTCGCGCCCACCGCTGTGGCTCCTCTGCGTCTACATCTTCGTCGGCGCCAACTCCCAGTCCTTCGCCAACACGGGCGCCCTCGTCACCTGCGTCAAGAACTTCCCGGAGAGCCGTGGCGTCGTGATCGGCATCCTCAAGGGGTTCGTCGGCCTCAGCGGCGCCGTGTACACGCAGCTGTACCTGGCGTTCTATGGAGGCGAGGATGCAGAGTCGCTGATCCTGCTCATCGCGTGGCTGCCGGCGGCGATGTCGGTGGTGTTCGTGCACACGATACGGTACATGCCGTTGCCACGCCGGCGTGGTGGGCAGGAGACGAGTTCGGATCCTTTCTTCTGCTTCCTCTACCTCTCCATCGCGCTGGCTTCCTTCCTCCTCGTCATGATCGTGGTCCAGAAGCAGGTCACGTTCTCACGCGACGCCTATGGCCTCGCGGCCTTGCCGCTGTTCATCCTCCTCCTCATGCCGCTCGGCGTCGTCGTCAAGCAGGAGTACAAGATCTTCCGCGAGAGGCAGCTCGACGCCGCACTCCTCGCCGCCGACGACACCCCGCCGTCCATCACCGTCGTCTCCGGCGCCGACGACGTCCAGCTGTCCAACACCAAGAAAACAGAGCAGGACAATAAGAAAACAGAGCAGGAACCAGAGACGCTGACGCCGGCCCCCACGTCATCGTCTTCCTCCTCGAGCTGCATGGGAAGGTTCGGAGGATGTGTGAAGACCATGTTCCGGCCACCGGCGCGCGGCGAGGACTACACGATCTTACAAGCTTTGGTGAGCATCGACATGCTGGTCCTCTTCATCGCAACCATCTGCGGCGTGGGTGGGACCCTAACAGCGATCGACAACATGGGCCAGATCGGGCAATCCTTAGGCTACCCATCAAAGAGCATCAACACCTTCGTCTCCCTCATCAGCATCTGGAACTACGCCGGGCGCGTGACCGCCGGCTACGCTTCGGAGATCATCCTCGCCAAGCATCGCGTGCCACGTCCTCTGCTCCTCACGTTCGTGCTCCTCCTCGCATGCGCGGGCCACCTCCTGATCGCGTTCGGGGTGCCGCAGTCGCTCTACGCCGCGTCGGTGATCATCGGGTTCTGCTTCGGCGCGCAGTGGCCGCTGGTGTTCGCCATCATCTCCGAGGTGTTTGGGCTCAAGTACTACTCGACGCTGTATAATTTTGGGGGCATGGCGAGCCCCGTGGGGTCGTATGTTCTGAACGTGAGGGTGGCTGGGAGGATGTACGATGCGGAGGCGGCGAGGCAGAGGAATGGAGGAGTTGGGGTTGGGGGCAAGCATGATAGGGTGTGCTTGGGTGTGGAGTGTTTCAAGAGGTCGTTCTTGCTGATCACGGCGGCGACGGTGGCCGGCGCGGCGGTGTCGCTGGTGCTTGTGTGGCGGACTTGGAGGTTTTACAAGGGGGATATCTACGCGAGGTTCCGGGAGGAGCAGGCGGAGGGTGGTGGAGGCGCCGGCGAGGACGGGCGACTGCCGGTTGGGCAGCCGGAAGCGGCGGCGGCGGCGGAGGAGGAGGAGGCGGCGGTGAATGGCAGGAAAGGGTGAGTAGCGGGAGGCTAGAGCTGGATGGGAGGTTTGACTCGGTCAAATATGATTGTCTCTCAATTTTCCACTGGTGGGGTTTGACTAATGGGCCACGGTTTTCTACTGTCGTGGGCCGCGACAGTAGAATGGCACGGTGTGAGCTAGTTGGAGGAGATTTTTACGGCGGGCCCATATGAAGAATGACAAGTGGGCCGTACATGTACATACACATATAATGTAGTAACTTGCTAGTATAATACAGGTGTTATTGTACTACTAGTATTTTTTGTTCTCACGCACGGGCTTTGGGTTTGTTTTTGTCCCCCTTTTGCACCCGCGGGGGGGCGGTCCAGCGAACCACCGGTATGGATGAGGGCTTGTTCGGTTCCTCGGATTCAATCCGGGCCCGGAATGATGGATATAACAAGAAATTTATGATAGGTACATCTGGAGACCGAGATTTATTCCGGGTCAGAAACTAATTTATTCGTGATGGATTCATCAAGAGAGCCGGAATGATTCCCCACCTCTTAACTCGTGGATTGATTTCTTGTCTTTTGGTGTCACTATTGTTAGTAAATTAGCTCTTTGACCCGGAACGAATCCCGGCCTCTTATTGTACCTATTATAAATTTCATGTTATATTTTCATTCCCGGCTCGGATAGAATCAGATGGAATGGAAGGAAACGGATGCCGCCGTGCCACGCTTTGCTGTGCCGCGTGCAGGCAGTGCCAGTGGTGGTAGGCACGGGCGGGCGTGGCACTAGTGCGAGAGACGACGACATCCCGTGCGCCTGCCTGCCGTGATGACTCAACAAGAGCGACCGCTGACAGATACAGGTTCCAGTGGTAGGTAGGCCTTGTCGCGTACCGCCACCACGACAGAGTGCACCGTAGAATAGAACAGTGCAAAATTTGGCTCCGGCTCGGCCTTGGGCGTCGTCGTCGGCGCGAGTCAATGCACGCACACGCCTCTGTGCCGTGCCGTGCCGTGCCGTGCGGCGCGGCGGCATTATTGCCGTGACCGCTCCAGATCTCGCCTCCCGTTCCAGATTGCTCATCCTCCGTGGCCGTGGACTCCTCGCCGGGGACCACACTACACACTAGCAAAGCTACCGGCGACGCACGGACACGCCACCGCGCGTGTCCTTCCTCCGAGTTTGGGCTTTTTTTTTTTTGGTTGCCCCCGAGTATATGTATCCTTGTAGTATGTGCTGACGACCTACGAGTGCACTTGTATGTGCTAGTGCTACGACCTACACCTACGTCTTTTCTTATTGCACGCCGGTGATATTCTGTACATTCAGAGGACACCACCACGATGGTCCGTCTTCGTGGCCTCGTGGGTCGCAACGAGTTCGGAGCGGAGAAAACGGGACCGACGGACCGCGAGACCCAACCCAACTCGAGGCCAGCCACGTCCCGGTCCGGTGTTGTACCCGCTCCTTTGAATGCGCCATGTGCACCGGATCGAGAAGCCATTGCGTCTTTGGTGAGCGGTGACCACAAGCTCATCGATCTGCCTGTCGTCGTCGGTGACCACAAATCCTCAAATCCAATCATTCTTCACGCACGAATTAATCAGAGGCAGACCAGATTGAATCGAATAAGAGATTAATCTAATCTGCTCTTTTTACGTTACCTACCAGTGTACGGTTCTCAGGGAGCAGCAGCACGCAACTGTCACTGAACAGAATTACGGTAACGGTCACTCTCTTCGGACGGTTCAAGCCAAAATGAATACACAAAGCTCTCTCAACAATGGCGGCGAAACCCGGGAAACAGAGACCCTACACCAAAGTTGGCAAGTGCAGATATGAACAGAGCTGCACAGCTGCAGTATAGTACAGGTGGGAGGGGCAGGATATGTAAGCAGTATTTCTTCATCCACTTACAAAGCCATGTACTGACTGCAACTGTCAAGAGAGGATTTCTCAGGTCTTTGTGCGATGGCAACACATTCAGAACCTGATCCAGCAAAAAATAGAGGAATGGCAACACCTTCAGAACCTGCTCCAGAACTTGCATTTCTCCTTCCAATTACTCATTGAATGGAATTCCGCACTAGAAACTAAACAGCAACGCTCAAACTTCTCATCAAGCAAAGACACAATAAAAAAGAGACAGAGAAACAAAAAAAAAAAAGGTCAACTCCCACAATCATCTCAGCAGCGACGGTACTTCTGAACCTGTGATGACATCATTACGGACAGAGTTTCAGGAAGCAAACTGCAGTAACAAACAGCTCGGCTCAGGAACTTCACAGCCCAGAACCAATCTTATCGCAGGTTGCATGTTACACAAAATGTTCAGTTACTGTGATTGATGACATACTGAGGATCAAGCCAAGAAGACAGGTGACACAAAACAGTTAGATGCAGGGATATCGCTGATTAAATCGACTCAAATCTTCATCTATGCCCCATATTCTTGCAGATGCATCAGTGTTCAGTGGATGTTGCAACTAAGAATGCAGAGAGTAGTAGACTAATACAGACAAAGGCAACAACAATGCTGCTATCACTTGATGCTCATAATGTCACACCCCGAAATTTAGAATTTCGAGATGTGAATTAGAAAGAGAAATTAAATAAATAATTTTCACAAGTTATTAAAATTTTCCAACCTTTGTTTAATTTACAGGGAAATTTACTATAAGAAATAAACATTTTTTTTCTAAATAAAATAAATATGCTTTATGTTGTCCTAACTGAAGTGCATTATGTGTTTTTGTGTGTTAAAGTTTTCAAAAATACGTTTAGACGTCGATCATATCTTCCCTGAGAATTTCCTAAATTTTTTTTCGGGAATTAATTCTCTTTTCCTAAAGTCAAATCTATTTATTAGAAGGCTTTAAAATCTCTTTCATGAGCTCCAAATATTTTATTTTGGTTCAAAGTCTTCAACTCTATCCCTGGAATTTTTCCTAGGATTTTTTGGGGATTTTGGAATATTTTCTATGGTTTAAATATATTATCTAGAATTTTCCTGGATTTATGTTTGAACTAAAATGTCTTTTCCTGAAATCAATTCCTAAATCTTTTCTCCTTCTTGGGCCAAGCCCATCCGCAAGCCTAACCCAGCTCTCCCTTTCCTTCCTGTCGAGCAGCCCATCTTCCTCTCTCGGCCCAGCCCGCAATCTCCTCTTCCTTTCCCTCTCCCAGAGTCCGGCCCAGCTCCATCGCGCCTCCTCTCTCTCACCGCCATGTGGGCCCGGTCTGTCATCCCTTACCTCTCATCCCAATCGCACGCGAGCAGGACTCTGCTCGAGTCCGGCCACTGCACGACACGCCGCCGCCGCGTTTCCTTGGCTTCCGCGCCAAGCCAGCCTCGCCTCCAGCACCTTATTTAATGCGCCTCCCTTCTTCCCTCGTCTCTCGAACCCCTTCGCCCCTCCGCCTAAACCCTAGCCGTAGAGCTCCCTTGCGCCGCCGCAATCGAGCTCGAGCGCCGCCGCCATCGTCTCCCCGTTTGGCCGTAAGTCCGCCTCCAAGAGCTTGCTTCGGAGTTTACCAGGAAGGTGAGCAACCCGCCGAGCCTCTAATCCCTCTCTCCCTCGCTCTGTGTTGCGCGTGTGACATCGCAGTGGATCCCGAGCCGCTGTCCATCGCCGCCAACCGCAACCACCGGCTGTCTCTCGTCGAGAACCCCCAAAACTGATTCCCCGTTTCCCCCTCTCTCTTCCAAGCCAAGCGCGGCGAGAAACGGAGCACTCTAGCCTCTTCCCCAGCCATCTCCGGCGAAGCTCCGCCGCGGAATCGAGCGCCGCCGCCGCCAGCCGTTCCTCTCCGGCGAGCCGATCCGCCCAGAAGAAACAGAGCCACCCGATGGAAATCCGACGGCCAACATTAGATCTAAACCCTAGTCGTACCGGTCAGCCAGTCAGTTTTTCAAAAGAGCCCCTCCACTTTCTGGAAATTAACCCGAAGTCCATCTCAGTTCAAAAATAATTAGATCTAGGTCCTGTTTCTTTCAGTTTAGCCCCTGTCTTCTTTAGATTTCAAACCCGCCATCCTTTAAGGTCGTTTTACTCAAAATTCCTTCTGTTTTTATACAAAATTACGTTTTAGGTCCCTGGTTTCTTCTGTTTAAACCCCTGGAAGGTTAGATTTAGTACAAAGAAGCCCTTGAACCTTGTTTTATCCCTAGATTTCACGTTTAGTCTCCGTTTAACCTCGTTTTTGTTGCGTTAATCTTCTAAAAGCGTAGACTTTAGTTTAATAGTGTTGTTTACCATGTTTCATGTTTTGAAATAAATTAATAAATATTAATTTACCTAATTCTTATTTAACTAGTCTTTCCAATTAAAAGCTACATAGGTTATATCCGAGCTTTCATAATCACATGTTAACTTGATTAACAATTATTGAATTAGTTTTCATGACTAAAATCTAACTAGGTTTAAACACCGGTTTTGTGCAATCTAAATTAATATGGTTAATTCACAACATGAATAAGTTTTTAATATAACTTGTTTAGTCCAACGCGAGACATTACGTTATTCGTTTAGATGCTTTCACATGCTTTCTTGCAAGATAAATGTTTAATTGATATAGTCGTTATATAAATTTTTGCAAATAAAATTAATTAGGCTTTACCCGTCTTTTCATATCAAAGTATAATTTGAATTAAATTAACACTGAATATTTCTCTAAATATTCATTACATGCCTTTTCTTAAATTAAAATAAAATAAGCATATAGTCTTTTATTTCTTTTATAACATAAATCTTCCGTTAGTTATACCTTTCCAACCGTTGTTCCGTTTTCAACGTTCCTTACGCCCTTGTGATCGTAGTAGCGAGCCCCATCCTTTAGTACGTTCTTTTTAAAGCTTTTCTTTTGATTGGTGTATTGTTCTTAGTTATATCTATTTCTTTGCTTGCATGTTTGTGCTTGTGCTCGATGTTTGCTACGATTAGAGGAGCATCGTTCCGAAGCTGTCAAGAACAAGAGTTGAAGACTGAGCAGTGGTATTCTTTTGCGGAAAGGCAAGTGTCCCTAACCATCTTTCTACCTATGCTTTATGAGATCATATGTGTTAATTGGAAACCATGGAGAACCACCCGGGATTAACCGTACAACCACAATACTACATGGCTCTGGTCTTAGCTGAATAATTAGATGAACTGCATGTTGTGTTTGTGCTGCCTGTTGGGTGGTTATTTGTTTGTGGATGTGTTGGTGCGGGGATCGGAAGAGGTTATCTTCTGTTGTAACCGTAAGTACTGGGAACAAACACACATGTAGGAATTCTTTGTAAAGGCTTCGTAGCGTCCCTATGCAATCACACCTCGGAAGTGTGGTATGCACCTTTGTGGTGCAGCATGGTTGGGTTTAAAGTTCTTCGGAGCTTTTACGCGAATTGTGGTGAAAGTGTACAACCTCTGCAGAGTGTAAAACTGTTATAACAGCCATGTTCGCGGTCATGAACGGCCTGAACCCTTACATGATTAATATACTTGAAGTTGATAATTAAATTGTTCCGGTTATTTCGGTGGCCTTGCTGAGTACCAACCATAAGTGTACTCATCCTTGCTTATTGTTGCTCAGTATTCAAAAGGTGTGTGAAGTTGTTGAAGATGATGCTAGGCGTATGCAACACCCAGTCAACTGCTGCCTATGGTGAAGAGTTCAAGATTCCGCTGCTAGAATACGTTTGTATTGTCTTTATTTTATTATTTCCGCTGTAACTTTGAGTTCTGTTTATTCATGGAGTCTATCATATGTGTGAAACTTAATCCTGGCACACATATGAGATGCATCTGGTTTTCTTTCTAAAACCAGGTGTGACACATAACTAGCAGAAGTCTCTGAAAAAAAAAATGTCCAAGCCAAACTGAATACACAAAACTCGCTGAACATGGACGGCGATACAAGGAAACGGAGGCTCTACACCAAAGTTAGTGCAGATGTCATTGCACAGAATTGCACAGCTGCGGTAGCAAGGTGGGAGGAAAAGGGTATGTAAGCAGTATTTTTTTCATCCAATTTACAAAACCCAGATAATTCCAATCCTTACTAACTAGAAGTGTCAAGAGACGATTTCCCAGATCTGTGTGCACCCAGCCAGTTGTACTGAAAATCTCCAGTCACTGATGTCTGATGGTAAACAACTTCAGAACCTGCTCCAGTGAAAAGAGGAATGGTTTCATTCATCCTTCATACCATCCCCTTGCTAAAGGGCAACGCTCAATCACCTGTCTCCTCAATCCAGCAAAGGCACCACCAAATAGAGAGAAAAAAGAAGTGTCAAGCTTCCCATTAATCTCAATAGCAAAGGTCCTTGTGAACCTGTGATGACCTCGTCACGGACACAGTTTCAGGAAGCAATCAGTCAATACTAGCAGATGTAACCTTGCTTGCAGTATTTGACTGAATAAAAGGTCCAAGAAACAGAGAATATAATGAGTAAAACAAGACGCAAGCAATATAATTCGACACCATATATTGGAAAATTTGGGAAAACATTGTCAGCAAAACTTGACAGGTCATGTAATCAAGTCAGAAGCTTTTAATATTAAAAAAGGGCGTACCCAGTGCCGTAGGCTCCCGCACTGCGCGGGGTCTGGGGAAGGGATGTATGCGCACAGCCTTACCTGCACAAAGTGCAGAGGCTGGGGCTCGAACCCTGGACCTTCCGGTTACAGACGGTAAGGCACTACCGCTGCACCAGGGCCGCCCTTCTAGAAGCTTTTAATATTAGAACAGCAGAATTTCCAGTTTCGAGCATTCAACACCACGGCAAACCAATTTAAAGGTGGAAGCTACAGTTATTATGCTTTACAACAAAAAAACATATACCACAAAGAAGAAAACGACGTACACACATAGTTAGCAATTACTCAATAGCAACATGAAAGGATAACAAAAAAGATACCAGCATAGAAGATAATTGCATTGAGAACACCACAGGTTCATTTGAGAAATTACTTGAATGCAAAATATCTAAGTCGCATAGCTTGGTAAAACTGCATACATTGGGATAACTGCCATATGAAAAGCTAGCTTACATGCATGTCTCAACTCTCTTATTGCTACCTGCCCAGCTTGAAATGCAGACTTCTGTTATATTAGCTCATCAGATAGCCCACATCTCATAAGCAAACACATAAGGTTGAGGATGTTATAACAACAAGCATGAGCTCAAGGGCTGCCACAGTGTTCGCTTTTCCAGCCACTGTTCTCTCCGCCCTGAGTGATCACCAGCCACTTCACCTGCCCCGGCGACGGCCTTGGTACTCTTCATGCTCAGCGACTGATAAGAAATCCAAGAAACAGGAAACATACGGGGTACACCATATAGGGCCTTGTGTTGCGCAAACAGCACGCACATCCTTGCTATCCAGGCTGTAGGATATCAGCTGCCGGTTCCAGCTCAGAAAAATGAACAGCAAAGGACTGTCCGGATGAATGGCGGCCACAGTATACTCAAAACTAGTTTTGTAAGAATTACTCCCAAACAGATGCGCCTGACTCACACTATGCTTAAGTGCCCATTTGTGTGTGTCATAGTCCTCAAGAACCCAGACTGACAGTAAATCACAATCATCATCGAAGTCTCTTGTATAAACACGACTGGACAGTTCGGAGGGGATATCACACGCCCTCCGTTCTTCATTGATGTAATGCAGGCGACCTTGGGATTGACCAATGAAAAGCGAATGGTGTTGAGCATTCTCCCTACCCACTGAAGGCGGCCCAGGGATGATCCTTTGTACCTTCCCTTCCACATCCACCACTGCAATCTGATCATCACTCAAGTTCAAATACAGCATGTCATTAAAAATTGTAGCATGGGAGTCATTGCCGGTGATCTGAGGAACCCATCTATTCATTTGTCCTAGTCTCCTTACATCTTCAGCCCAGTCAATCTGGCTGTGCCTCCACACCCCTGTTTCTGAGGAGTAGGAGTGCACCGTGCACATCCTCCTCTGCCCCTCACAGAAGATGACCAACTGAAAGTGGGAGGACACCGCGGGGTGGAAGACCAAGAACGCGTGCCTAAATCTACAATCCTTATCCGCCGGAGTGTGCTCACTGGGCACGGCCGCCCATTGCTCCGTGGCGGGGTTGAACACGATATAGCCGAGCCTGCGGAGGCTGAAGAGGAGCAGCCCCCCGTAGGACCCCAAGAGCCAGATCTTGCGAATCCCAGGAAGGTTCTTGAGGAAGGGGAGGGAAGGATCGAAGGGAGGCGGTGTTCCCCCAAACAGATTAATGAAAGATCTTCCGTCATGATTGAAGGACTCCCCTGGGTAGGATGAGAAGAACCCCTGTAGGGTTTGGGGCAGTTTCTTGCCGTGGAGGGGGTTGGCGATGAGGCCCCGCCAGCCTTTGGAGACGCACTTGAATCGGTGGAGGTCCTTGACGGTGGCGCGGGAGAGGATCTCCACGAGGGGGTCGTCGGGGAGGCCAGCAGCCACCACGATATTCTTGTGGGCATCCATGTCGCTGCGAACGGCGAGGCAAGGAGAGGGCCGTGAGGCGATGAACGCACGGGCACAGCGGCAATAGAGGGGGTGGGGCGGAGCGCACCTGTATACGCCGCCGGAGACGATGGGGATCGCCGAACGCAGGTAGTCAGATGTAACCCGACGACTGATTTAGGAATTCCTTTTTCTATGCGATATGAGTAAAATTAAAAACATTATTCTTTACATTGGACCTACATGTAAAAGGTGAAAAAAATATAGATTTATCAAAACATCACGGGTAAGAAAATGAGTTAGAAAATGTATTCTACCAAATATGGTTTTTTTCCACCGTATAACATGTTCTACCCTCGCGATTCTAGCAGGAGTCCCGAGCATGCTGATCCAGGTTTTGTTTTAACTGGTCAGCCCATGGGCTCCTCACTTTATGGGCCGACATGAATTCTTGCTGTGCGCTAGCTATTGTTTTTTCAATCGACTCTGAAAAAAAAGCTGTTGTTTTCAGTCCTCTCAAAAAAGGGTTACTACTACTTACTAACCATCACCCGAGTAAAATTTGTATTTTTATCCTCACTCGAATTTTAGTTGTGCATTTTTGTTTGTCCGGCAGCTCACAAAGCCAATCGGGCCTTGTTCGTTTGCACGGGTTTGATTCCCGAGCTGGATCAGTTCCATGCATGGTTTGAATGGTTCTATGCATGTCACTCAAACTATGGGATTTGATTCCATGAGGTCAGACTCATGGAACGAAACTAGTCTTTTTGGCATGGAATAGGGCACTGCCGGGTTTCAAACCCTTTCAGGCCTAACTGAACAAACATTTTGAGTGGATTAGGATTGATTTCATACCGAGATATTTCATGTGGTTTGGAGCCCATTCCATGACATTTCATGCCAAAACGAATAAGGCCTCACGAGGCCCATGTGCTCTTTCTATTTTACTGGAGTACGTGGAATCATCGACGCTTATTGTCCTAAACGGGCCCGACCTTTTAAGTTTGGATCCGATAAATCTCCATTTCAAATTTCTTTATGCGCGCCTCTCATCTCAGCTCTGCACTTCTCTTTTCCCCTGAGTGATCACCAGCCAGGCAGCCACTCACCTGCCCCGGCGATGTCCTTTGGTGCTCTTCATGCTCAGCGACTGATAAGAAATCCAAGAAACACGGAACATATGGGTAAACCATACTTATAGCGTTTTGTGTTGCGCCAACAGCACGCACTTCCTTGCTATCCAGGCCATACGATATCAGTTGCCGCTTCCAGCTCTGAAAAATGAACACCAAATTGCTGTCGGGATGAATTGGATGATGATGGATATTAGGACTAAATAAAAGATCTTCCACCAGCAATTTCCAAAATATTGTTCCCCAAAATTTTAAATCAATGTCAGATCGGCCATTTATGAGCTCATTCTCCACTGATCTTGTTTTTTCTTATATGCAGCGATGACCATAGAAAGAAGAGAAACTGTTTGAAAAAAAACGAATAATATCTTGCACTTAACAGCCTGGTTTAATGTGCCGACAGAGGTTAGAGGTTCTGAAAGATTCACAACATGTGTGCTCCTAAATCAAAGTCAAGAATTTCGTTTGGTCGGACTTGCTACAGATAATCGATATCCAACCACTCCAACTGACAAAAACATATTGATTGATGCCTTGACCTTGCGGAGGCCAGTGCAAGGTCTTGCCTACACGAGGGCCGCGAACAGGGCGGACAGAAACAGGCCCTAAAAGCTTTGGCGGTCAACTATCGAACAATACATTTTCCATAGGAAATGACTGTCATGGTCAAGCAAAGCTGAAAATACAAACCTCTCTGAACACTGATGGCGAAACGAGGAAACGGAGGCTCTGCACCAAATTGGGGAAGTACATATGTCACTGAACAGAATTGCACAGCTCAACAGCGAAGGTCGAGCTCCCACAATCATCTCAACATGGAAGGTACTTCTGAACCCGTGATGACATCATTACGGTCGCAGTTTCAGGAAAACAAACCACAGTAACAAACAGCTTGGCTTGGGAACACCATATTCCAGAATCATTCGCATTGCAGGTTGCATGTTAGACAAAATGTTCAGTTACTTTCCTTAGGTGACTCATGACTGATGAGATACTGAGGATCAAGCCAAGAAGACAGGTGACAGGAAATAGTTAGATGCAGGGATAGATACCACTGATCAAATTGACTCAATCTTCATCTATGCCCCATATTCTTGCAGATGCATCAGTTCACACTTCAGCGGATGTTGTAACTAAGAATTCTGATTTCTCAGACTAAGCTACAAGACAAAAACGACAATGCTGCCATCACTTGGTGTTGATAACTAGCGGAAGTCTCTGAACAAATGTTAAAGCCAAAGAAAACACAAAACTCTGAACATTGACCACGAAACCCGGAAACGGAGGCTGCGCACCGAGGTTGGGAAGTGCAGATGTTACTGAACACAGTTGCACAGCTGCAATAGCAAGATGGGAGGAACAGGCTATGTAAGCAGTGTTTTTTCATCCAATTTACAAAGCCAGATACTTCCAATCCACGCTGACTGAAAGTGTAAAAAATGCTGGATGTTCCAGGTCTTTGTGCGGGCGCCCAACCAGTTCTACTCCAGATCTCCAGTCACTGATGCCTGATGGTAACGATTTCAGAACCTGCTCCAGCAAACAGAGGAATGGTTCCATGCCATTCATGGGAGGCAAGCGGCAATGACTCCAGCTAAAAGCCGTCTTTTTGCAACAATGGAAAACGGGAATAGTGCCATCCCTTGATAAATGGCAACGCTCGATCTCCTGTCTCCGCATCCAGCAAAAGCACCATCAAATAGAGATAAAAAAGAAGTGCCACGCTCCCCCATTAATCTCAATAGCAAAGGTCCTTTTGAACCTGTGATGATCTCGTCACGGACACAGTTTCAGGAAGCTACCAGTCAATATTTGCAGATGTAACCTAGCTTGCAGTATTGACTGGATAAAAGGTCCAAGAAACAGAGAATATAAGGAATAAAACAAGATGCCAGCTACATTATTCGACACCATATATTGGAAAATTTTGTCAGCAAAACTAGACATGTCATAAAATCAAGTCAGCAACTTTTAAGATTAGCACAGCAGAATTTCCAGTTTCAAGCATTCAACACCATGAATTATTAGCAAACTAATTTAAAGGTGGAAGCTACAGTTATTATACTTTAGAACAAATAACATAAACCAGAAAAAGAAAAAGGAAATGCACACATAGTTAGCAATAGTAGCAATATGAAAGGCAACAGAAGAGATATCAGCATCGAAAATAAATGCAATTCTGGGAACATCCGGTTCATTTGAGACATGTTACTTGAATGCAAAACACCTAAGTTCGACAGCTTGGTAAAACTGCATCCGTTGGGTATAACTGCCATATGAAAAGCTAGATTACATGCATGTCTCACCTCTCTTAATGCTAGCTGCCCAGCTTCAAATGCAGGCTTATATTAGCTTGTTTACATAAGTGCACAGGCATATAGTCCATTTCATAAGCAAATACATAAGTTTGAGCATGCTAGAACGACCGCATGAGTTCAAGGACTGCCACAGGATTCACTTTGCCAGCCGCTGTTCTCTCTGCCATGAGCGATCAACCGCCGCTCACCTGCCCCGACAACATCCTCGGTGCTCTTTATGAGAAACTGATAAGAAATCCAAGAAACAGGGAACATAAGGGGTAAAACATATAGCGTCTCGTGTTGCGCCAACAACACACACTTCCTTGCTATCCAGGCCATAAGATATCAGTTGCCGCTTCCAGCTCAGAAAAATGAACACCAAATTGCTGTCTGGATGAATGGCAACCACTGTGTACTGATGAATATCTTTGTAAAAATTGCTCCCAAACAGAAGCGCCTGGCTCACACTGTGCTTAAGTACCCATTTCTGTGTCATAGTCCTCAAGAACCCAAACAGACAGTAAATCGCAATCATCATCGAAGTCTCTTGTATAAACACGACCGGACAGTTCGGAGGGGATATCACGTGCCCACCGTTCTTCATTAATGTAATGCAGGCGACCTTGGGATTGACCAATGAAAAGCGAATGGTGCTGAATATTCTTTGTACCCACTGAAGGCGGCCCTGGGATGATCCTTTGTACCTTCCCTTCCACATCCACCACAGCAATCTGATCATCACTCAAGACCAAATACAGCATGCCGTTAAAAAGTGTAGCATAGCAGGCCAAGCCTTTGATCTGAGGAACCCACCTATTCAATTGCCCTTGCTTCGTTACTTCTTGAGCCCAGTCAATCTGGCGGCGCCTCCAGACCCCTGTTTTTGAGGAGTAGGAGTGCACTGTGCACGGAAAAAAATTGGGTGAGGACCGTCCTCATATCGTGATCTATGAGCACCTGCTATGGATGTCCAACACGTGTACAGCTAACGCATCCGACGACGGACGTTCCCACGTTGGACTCTCACTCCGGCTCCTACGCAAGCGAGGTTCGCAACGCTCCAGCTCGGCACACAGGCGACACTCAGCTAGTCAGCTCCACCTCCACGCGAGATTTCAGACTCGCGGCCTCGTTGGGAAAGGCATCATCCACGCCGGTGGCAGTCCGGCGGCAATGCGCCGTCCCACCTGCTCGACCGTCTTCGCCATTGCCGCGCTCATCCAGGCCAAACCCAACAATACTACAAGCAGCGGCCATGATCAGGGTGACACGATGTGCCGGCGGTCGCGCGGCAAGGCAGTGGCCTCTGCTGCATTTGTAGAGTATACAATACTAATAGCCACAATTTTCTAACATATCCATCGTAATGTAGAGTATATATCAAAGCACTACACACCACGTGCATTTCAGGTAAAAGTTACATTGTACAGATTATAAGTAACTGAATTGTTTTTTCTTCTTGCCTCCTGACAGAAATTAGCTCATCGGAGAAACGCAAAATACTTCAATCTCATTATTACGAAGTAGCATATTGTGCCTTTTTCAGCAAACTCGGCCTCAACGAAGAATGAAATCTAGGCGTGGGTGGCCAATGTTCCTATCAAGCAAATTGTTATCTCATGCTGCCAATCCTGTCATCTGAAGGCATCTTGTCTGAAGAAAATATGTCTAGGAGATTTTGGTCCATTTGGATTGAACGATTGGTTTAGAAATCATTAGACCTTGCTCCTATTGGTACAGTAGCAACAGAAAATGAGTCATCTCCTCCATCGATATTTGACAGGCCATGATTAGCAATGAGATCAGAGACCCACACAGACGGAATAATTGTTTCTGATGCCAGCGGACGGCGTGACTGCTAGGGCGGATGAGAGGAACGACACTAGACATTAGACAACGCGGCCATGGCCGCCAAGCCGACGGATCCAGTAGTGGCGGTAGGCGAAGGACGAGTGGACTCCAACAGATGAGCTGCGGCGGCGATTGCGCCATGGTGGCGGCGGCGACGCGATACAAGGGCTTCCTATACCTCCATGACTACTCATCGGCTCATCGCCGCCGGAGGCGAAGCCTAGGAGCCGAACCGACGATGCGAGCAGGAGCCAAGGAACCGCACATCATCTCTATCCCTTGGATGCATCAGATGCCCACGTGTTGGACATCTAAGGCAGGTCCTCATAGAGCACGGTATGAGGACGGTTTCCACCCAATTTTTTTCCATTGTGCACACCCTGCTCGGCTCCAGACTGAAGGTAACCTCCTCACAGAAGATGACCAGCTGGAAGTGGGACGAGACCGCGGGGTCGAAGACCAAGAAGGACAGCTTCAATCCACAATGCTTGTCATCCTCCGGAGTGTGCTCACTGGGCACGGCCGCCCATTGCTCCGTGGCGGGGTTGAACACGATATAGCTGAGATTGCGGAGACTGAGACAGGTGAGGTGGCAGAAGAGGAGCAGCCCCCCGTAGGATCCCCTGAGGCAGATATGGTGAACGCCAGGCTGTTTCTTGAGGAAGGGGAGGGTAGGGTCGAAGGGAGGGGGGGGGGTTCCCCCAAGCAGATTGATGAAAGATCTCCCGACCTGCTTGAAGGCATCACCCGGGTAATATGGGAAAAACCCCTGTAGGGTTTGAGGCAGCTTCTTGCGGTGGAGGGGGATCGGCGATGAGGTCCCGCCAGCCTTTGGAGACACACTTGGATCGGTGGAGCTCCCTGGCGGTGGCGCGGGAGAGGATCTCTATGAGGGAGTCGTCGGGGAGGCCAGCAGCCACCGCGACCTTCTTCCGGTGATCCATGTCGCTGCGAACGGCGAGGCAAGCAGAGGAGTCACTGACTACTGGTGAGGGCCGTGAGGTGGAGGACGCGCGGGCATGGGGCACCGCCGGAATAGGGGGCGGGGGCGGAGCGTACCTGCACCCGCGGCCGAAGACGATGGGGACTGCAGGACGCGGTAGTGCAGCGCAAGAGCTCGCGCCGCGGGGCCGCCGGAGGCGGTGGGGCACAGGGAAGGAGAGTGACGGCGTGAAGGAGATGAGTGGATAGGGACGAATGGGCCAACGGGATATACATGAAATCGTCGCAATATTGAAACATTATAAGTCCAAATTTACAACATTTATTTGTTTTAGAATGACAGTACAATCGAAGACGCTCACATAAACGCGCACACACTCACTCCTACGAATACATGTACGCAACCCTATCCCAATAAGCACCTCCAACATTTATTTAATATATTGTAACTTTACAACATTTGGAGTGAATACGTAACATCAAAACATCTCAGATCTAATTTTATAACATCTCATATGAAACGATTGCAACAAACAATTTACAACATTATATAATTAAACATTAAAATATTTGATGCAACATGTGGTAAATCTAGAAAAACAAGAGAGTAGGAAGATGGGATGGGGAAGGGAGCTCGCACGTGAGGCAGTGAACGCTTAAGCACCGCTGGAACAGGGGGTGAGACGGAGTGTACCTTCACCAACGCCGATAGATTTAGGGTCAGATTATTTTGTTACCAAAGTGTCAATCCAATGTTTGCATGCAGAGTGACTCGTCACTATGTGTGGGCCCAGGCATCGTAGTCCCGACAAAGTTACCGTGGAAGTAACTGCAAAGGATCTCATTTGTAGTAAGGCACCCCACATAGGAGGGAAAAAAATATTGGACAACCGCCCTTGATGTGCGGAGTGTGGCTCCTCCTCGTCGGCTCATCGCAGCCTTAGAGGGAGGGCTGAGGACAGCAGCCAACACGACAGAGGAGGTGGGTGGCGGGGCAGGGCAGGTGCCGCCGCATTGAGAGGCGGTGGACGGTGCTTGGGTTGGGTCGGGGTGGGGTAGGGGGCGTCCATGGCACCATAGGTAGCGGTAGGGCTAGACAAATATAACTGGGTACCGAGAACCAAACCGAAATAACCAAGAACCGAAACCGAAAGAACAGGAACCAAGAACTTTGGTTCATGAGGAAGTTATACCGAGCATCGAACCGAAGTTCCTCAGTTAGTTCAGTTCAGTCCTTAGTACTAACCAAGGCCTACAATCAATCAACCCAATAGCCAATCTAGCCCATCTAAGCCTAATAGTCAAACCCTAGTACTCCTCTCTCTCTCTCTAAAAATTGGCTTTTGAAACAATTGGCTATTGGATGCATGAAATAAAGGAAAAATATTGTCCAAATTAGCATTTGAATTCCTGATTTTTTTGTGCATACAGGAAGTTCGTTTCCTTGGGCTAGTACCAGAACCGAACTGAAAGGAACCAAAATTCCTTGGTACTTCATCCTGAGAAGAACCGATCAGTACATGTTTCTTAGGAACCGTACTTCAAACTTCCTCAGTACTTTCGGTCCGAATGCCCACCCCTAGGTAGCGGTGTGCGGCGATGGGAGGTGGTGGCTAGAGGGGTTTGGAGCACTCACGGAGCTCCGGCTAGACCCTAGTCCGCCCGCCACGCCGGCGGGATGGCGAGCACGGGGTGGGATGTGGCCGGAGGTAGAAGAGAGAATGTGGGGAAAAAACCTAGTGTCTGAGTGCTAGCACTCGGATCAGACGCCCTAGTACTTTCATAACAGAAAACAATAGTACTAATTGTCTGCGTCAAACAGAACTTGCCAAGCAGAAATATAGAGATGAAGAACAGTTCTTCAATCATGATCATGATGAATCTATAAACGTACATGATTAGCCATGAGGAACTGATATTTGGGCAACCTTGTCAAAATTGAACACCAGTTATTCAGTTTTCAAGAAAAACAGTGTACATTCTGTTCCTAGTGGCCACACTACACTGCCTCGCGAAAAAAATTAAAAAAAAAGTGGCCACACTACATTGGACCCAAGATTCACGACGATAATTGATACTAATCTTTGTAGAAACTTTTCAAGAGCTATAAAAGTTCTGGAAGATGATGCATTTGCTAAAATACTCAATAGGAATCAAAATGCTCCACTGTAAAGCATTAGCACTGCACAGTGATGAATTTCCATTCCATTTCCCTGTTATGTCCTCAAATGGCTAATACAAGATCACTCAATTCACAATTCCACAGGTGAATCTTCCACTAGCACAAGCTGAAAATAAACCGAACATAAAGTTTACACAAGTTATGAAGGTTTCAGCAACCAAATTTAAGACCTTGACCATACATACTAAGTTATGAAGGTTTACATCCTTGATTTTGTTTTTAGTATTAAGATAGCACGCAATGGAGCAAACAAGAAAATATCTGAACAGCATCTTAGGGCTATTCGATTTCTTGACCAGAGACTGTTTTTTATGTTCTCCTTGTGTCTCAGAAACTAAGTTTTTACTGAGCTGTCCGTTATGCCCTCTTGCTCAAACAGAAAAATCGATTATGAAATAGTAATTTAGACAGTCACATCACAATTAGCGAAACATAGAGAAGCAATACAAATTGTACCTGGAGTGTAGAAACAAGAGTAGAGAAAAGCTACAGTACAGTCCCTCTTGCACACCTTCCCTGTCCGTAATGACTTGAGCTCAATGGTGAAGAAAGCATCATCTGTCGCCACAACAATGACATTGTGATTTGCCATCAGGCGTTTCAATCAGGGCCTGTATGTAAAACATCAGGATGGCGAATCCCAATGCACAACCTCTAGCATGACGGCGACACAATCATAAGAAATCTCCACTCTGCAGGTGGGTTGATCACCAATAGGCTCAGCCTGACCATATCGTACCACAGGATCTCATTACTGAAGTCACTGATGAAGTAGAGTGCACTCCCCAAAGTGCAGCGGCCACAATTTTGATGCTGAGGCAGGAGGGTGGTGCAAGAATCGAGCCGGATGTATGTAATTGAGCTCGATGGAGGTATGTGCGCTCCACACGCCAGTCTCCCATAGTCAAATGAGTAGAGCAGGCGCATATGCCGTTGCAGTACTGAGCCAGCGCCCACCAACAGTCCAAGAACACCAGGAGTGTGCAGTCGAGGTGGTCGTTGAGCTAGATGTCACAAAAAGCCACAGCCCACAGCGTCAATGAAACATGCAAGGCCACAGGGAGTCTGCTGCTAGTGAACCTATCAAAGGTAGTTTTTAGTATGTGATGGACTCAGCATTCAGCCTTCAATGTCGTCACAGCATGAACGAAAATGTTGGTGGCCCATAATTGTTTCCTAAGGGTGCGTTTGGTTGGAGAGCGAGATAGAATGGGATGGTTCCATCCTGGATTCTAGGGATGGAACGGTTCTAGCCTTATGTTTGGTTGGAGAGCGAGATAAAATGGGATGGTTCCATCCCGGATTCTAGAGATGGAACGGTTCTAGCCTTATGTTTGGTTGAAGAGATATGATGATTCTATTTTTTATTTGGTTGAAGGAATCCATCCCATCCTATTTTTGCTATTGTTTGGTTCAAGAACGCAGGGATGGGAGCATCCTACAATCGAGAATATACCTGCGAGATTCGGGACGGACTCATCCTGAAAAATCGACCGGACGAAGCCATCCCTCGAGGACGGCGTTGTCTCCGTCGTCTTCTTCGCTAGTTCGCGACCTGGCGCCGCGGTCGACAGGGGCAGCTGGCGTCGAGGCGGGCGTTGCTGCCGTCCGCCGCACCAGATCTCGCGATGAAGCTCGTCCTCGTCGCCCCCCATCCGGCGCTGGAGCCTGGAGGCCTGGAGCTCGTCGGCGCCGCCACTCATCTCGCGTTCGAGCTTGCCGGCCGCCCCCCCAATCCTGCGCTGGAGCTCGTTGACCTCCGCCCCCAATCCTGCGCTGGAGGACGCGCAGGATGCAGCCCTCCACCCCCGCGCTGGAGCTCGCCGGCCTGCTCCGACGGCGTCTTGCGACGTGATTCAGCCGCTCGCCTCGTGGAGCAGCAACGCGAGGTCCTGGTGGTGCTGACGCAGCTCAGGCGGTGGAGTAGATGTGGATCCTCGTTGGGTTCGTCCAGATCGAGCCTCTGGCAGCACGGAGACGGAGCTCGGGAGACGGGGCAGGACGGAGCGTGACCGTGTGGCTGGACGCGGCTTGGCAGCGTAGGCAGAAATCGAGCCTCCGGCGTCCCAGAACGAGGTCTGGTGCCGTGCTAAAGGTGCTCGATCGTGGTCACGAAAACTCTGAATAGGTGCATCGGATTTAGCCTCCAGATGCTCGTTTCCCGCTAGTGATTTAGTAGCTTGATGATTTGATTCAAGACTTGAGATAGGTGATGAGATGGATGTGTGGAAGGGAAGGAGCGCTGTGTCGAGGGTGCAGGTCGACGGAGGTAGACGAAAGCAGAGGAAAGAGACGAGATGCACATGGGCTGACGAGTGGGTCCCACTTTAACGGTGTTAGCACACTGTAGAATCCAACCATCATATCCCTTCAACCAAACAAAAAATAGAATCATCATATCTCTTCAACCAAACATAAGGATAGAACCGTTCCATCCCTAGAATCCGGGATGGAACCATCCCATTCTATCTCGCTCTCCAACCAAACGCACCCTTGGTTTCTGAGTTTCGAGTTGAAACGACTTGAAAGTTCTCAAGCTTGACACTGCACATAAATCTAACCTTCACAGTTGTACACTAGAGTAATTGCAACTAACATATCAACTAGTAGCTGTGGCTACATCGATCAAGGCCAGAGCAAACTATGATGCTATCATAGACTCAGACACAAACAGTCAGCATGTACAAGGATCCAGCTCTGTTCTATAGTCTGTTCAAAGTCTCTGATTAAGTTGTACATACAGTCAGCAAGTAGTTTTTAATATGTGAAAGACTCCCTCGAGCCTCTGATTAAAATTCAGCCTTCGATGTCATCACAAGGTCACATTGATTATCCCTTTTTTTTTTCTAATTGTTTCCTGAACTTTCCATTACATCTGCACTCCAAGCCTCTGTCGTAACAACTTTATCTCAAAGGGCATGCACCATTCAGAGTTTATAGCAACAACATCATGCATTTCTTTGGCATTTCAGTGTCAGGTGAAACAACTTGGTAGTATCATACTACACAAAAAGTTAACCTGTACAGTTGTAATTTGTAAACTAAAGTAGTTGCAGAAGTATCATATCAACTATTAGCTGCAGCAAGAAAGATGAAGGCTAGAGCAAAATATGATGCTATTATAGATGCATTGATAAAAGCAATCAGCAAGTACAAACAAGCTATGCTCTACAGTCTGTCCAAACTCCAAAGTGTCTGATTACCAGCATTCCTCAAAGCTATTATCAAGCAGCCAATGTGACAATTTGATTTGGGAACTAGACATATTATGTATTTAGCTGGCATCAACTACTCTGATTTTGACAAAAACACAGCAAAGCTTTCAATTCAGAACTTTCAGTTACCATTGAGTGCTAACAACATCTGGAAAGATTGTCTTTCAGTATGACTAAACATGTGCAGGACTAAGCTGTAATTTTCAGCAAAACTATGTCAATACAATCATAATGGAGTCAGCAGTAAAAAAAATGTAAATATTAATCCTTGACTAGTGATGCCAAGAAAAAGTAACAAATTATATATAATAATATTGTAATTCTGGAAACATAAACGTAGAATTTGAAAAGATATAACCTGAACACAGATCATCATGAGTGAGCAACTGCATTAGTTAAAACAGCTAAACATAAAGGTAGCTTACATATACATGCCCCAAATGGTTTGCAGTATTAATTGGACTACAAGCATGCCATCATAAAGCAGCAGGAGAATGCATCACCTAATTGTACTAGAATTTACTCCATCCGTCCCAGAAAACATGCAATTCTCCCTTCCCAATAAATTCTAGAATCTTAACTTTGACCAATTATAAATAAAAAAATATAAATATTTATCAGATAAAATATATATCATTAGATTTATTTTTAAATGTAGTTTTTTAACAAATTTATTTAGAGCCATAAATACGAATATATTTTTCTAGAAATTTGGTCAAACATGGACTACTTTAACTGGCACGCATCTCAAACGTGCATGTTTTTTGGGACGGAGGGAGTACCCAAGTAGATTCCTGTTGAAATGCCTCAATGAATAGCCCAGACCAACAGTTTCTATTCTTATTTTCAAGGCCTGCCAACTCCAAGAAGAAAGAAACATAAGGAGTAATGCTCCCATAGCCGTGTGCAAGAGTACATAGATCATGCACTTCCCTGCTATCCATGTCATAAGATATCAGCTTTTGGTTCGAATGCTGAACAAGAAAAATCAAATTGCAATCTGGATGGATGGCGATGACATTGTAACTAGAGCCCATTCGGCAATTCGTTTTCCCAACCAGGTCCGAAAGGCTTACAGTATGCTTCAGAGCCCATTCATGAGTATCATAGTCCTCGAGAACCCAGATGCACAGTTCATAGCTCCCCCCTTCTGTACCAACAAAATTTTCCAGTTCAGAGTCTCTGTTGAAACTACCTCATGCAATTGCAGAGTAACACCCAGTTAACTTCGTACTACTCAGCTCCACTCCAATAACTTCAAACGACATCATGTCAAAATTTAGCTACTCCGATAACTTAACTGCATCATCTAAATACTTTTGTAATTTCAGACTTTGTATGACCTAGCATTTCTATTTTCAAACGGAGTATGGTATTTCTTGACCAAAATCATAGAATGTTTTGGAACTTAAGAAAAAGGCCCAGAGGCATATAATCAGAATGGCGTGACCTTTTACGACTAATAGATCCCATCTTATAATAAGTGACTTGTAAATAAAATATATATGGCATCCAACCTAATTATAAAGTCATACATAAACTAACCACCACTGTAAAACCATGTATGGATTAATGACTGTGACAACCTGTGAGGTCAATGAAATTTTCTACTATGCCATTAGTTAATAAAACATAGCCAATACAATAATAGACAACCCGTATCACCACTATTTGCAGTTAGGGAGGTAGTAGACTCATTTAAAACCCTGATGGTCATCTAGGACATCACTTATTCATTTAGGTTACAGATCGACAAATTCTTCTAATAAATTACATACAACCACATTGAACACGTTTGATCCCACTATATCACACCATTCATCACATAACAGTAGTTAATTATTAGCTTGCACAAACTCACGTAACAGAACAGTAAAAATGCATCAATACCCCATATCAATAGTCTGATGACCAAATTAGTATTTTAAAGGCAAAATAGGAAAATTCGTCCCTTGGAAAAGGGTCAAGTTTGTTTTGACCAATTTAGTCCTCGAACTCTTGTTTTGAGGTGCAATTACATTCTCCATCTCATTTTCACGTTAACACCGTCAGTTTTACCCTAACAGACCAGCCGAAATGACCCTTTTGCCCCCAAACCTCCCTTTCTCTATTCCATGCATTCTTTTATATGTCGACAAAGCATATAAAAATTGAGAAACATGCATTTGCATAATTGTTAGGCTCATCTGTCATTGTGAACAGGGAAGCACATATATGCAGGAGCATGTCTTCAGTCCTAGATCAACCGTGAACCTCTATTTTTATATGCTTTGTAGACATATAAAGAACCACAGAGAATAGAAAAAGGGTTATTTGAGTAGGTATGTTAAGGTAAAACTGACGGTGTTAACGTGAAAATGGGATGGAGGATGTAACTACACCATAAAACAAGAGTTCAGAGACTAAGTTGACCAAAACGAAAGTTCAGGGACGAAATTGACCCTTTACCAATAGTTGAGGGATGGATTTGCCTATTTTGCCTATTGTAAATGTGTAAGATAAGATACACTTGGTTGACATTGGCTAATAAGAACAGGAAATAAAAGTATCTTGATTTTCCTCTAAGAGAGGGTACTTATAATAAGTACAAATATGTCTACATCATTTCCTTAATTTAAACAGAAATTATAAATATCAAGAGCCCGTTTAGACTAGATTTGGACATACTTCATAAAAAGGTCCAGATATTCCAATAGTTTCCAAGGAAAACATGTGATCCCAAAATCACCCCCATTAGCCCAATTATGAATTAAACTTATACGATATGGCATAATACTTTAAGGATGATTTATCGGAAGGCAACTAAAACTTCAAGACCTAGCTGGAGCATGCATGCATGTACATTAAGCAAAACATAAAGACATACAAAAGAAATATATAGAGGTAGGCTTCTTATTCTGGTCAGCTGGAGTTCAGGTAGTTCATAAAAATCAATCAAATTGCCAGACATTGGCTGATGACCGAATGTAATAGTTCAAAACATAAAATTGTGTTTGTGTCAGAACGATGCTTGGAGCAGTAGGCTTGAGTATTATTGCTATCGGTATCACAAGCTTGAGCTTTGCACTCAATTTCATTTTAATTTGGAACTGACCCAGACATAGGCTGTAGCTCTGCAATGTAGATACAAAATGTTCCGCTCTGGCTCAGTTTGTCCTACTATAAAATTTAAGACATATTATTCAGTAGCATACATCAGAAAAACTCTGTAAATGTGTAAATTGTATATCTCATGAATACCAATAGGAATAGCCTTTAGTTTAAAAGCTGTCATTGGATGCATTATTTGCAGTATATGGAATATGTGTTTATTTGTTCGACATGAATTAACAGACAGGACCGAGGAAACAGCAATAATGCATAAAACAAATTAGTCACTAGTGTGACCACCAAAAAGGAAGGCAGCACATTTAAGATTATTACATCATTCCTAAAACACAAAAAGATATAACCTGAACATAAAAAATCACAAGTTCAGCAACGTGGATGTCTCAATTATCGGGTAGTATTAATTAGATAAAACATCATGAGAAGGAATATATCCAAACACTGGCAGAACATGTAACGGCAAGAATAGACAACATAAGCAACAATTGATATTGAAACAACAATAACAGCTAGATGTAGAACCATGGCACACTTACAAATTCAAGTCTAAGGTGCCTAATAAGTTACCCTGTGAAACATGCTGCCAGTGCCAGGCACACTAAATACAAGAGATACCTAGATAATAGGGCAATCCGTAGGATGCCAACAAGTTTTTATCACTACAATACAAGGAAAAAAAATTAAAGTTCAATAGAGAGACATGCTGGGAACCTACTCAACATATATGTTTAGTTGAGATGAAAGATGATCCAAATAGAAATAATAGTATGCAAAGCAGCACTTGCAAAATACATAAGTCCATATTCCTAAGTAAGAACTTCTGGATATATGTGATCCGCAACCTCTTTATTTGTGACCACCAAGGACTCCAACAAACAGCTCCGACAAGTAAGGAACATAAGGAATGAGAGTAATAGTATTAGATGGAGTAATTGGTCCATAGTCATCTTCAAAGGATTGGAGAGCATGCACTTCATGGCGACCAATGTCATATGATATCATTTGGGCATCCCGGTGCCGGATGAAGTAAATCAGATTGCAATCTGGATGCATGGTGACCACATGGTAACCATCCCTTCTCCGACAACTCCTTTTCCCAAAGAGTTGCCGAGTGCTCATCCTGTGCTTAAATATCCATTCCTGCGTATCCGAGTCCTGAAGAACCCACACAGATAGTCCGCGGCTCCTCCATCGTCTTCGTCTCACGCGAGAACCATCAATGGCCAGCAAAGATGGGACAACTTCATGACCTTGTTCAACAATGCAATGCAGAAGCCCCTGGGACTGACCGACGAAGACCACATAGTTTGCTGCATCCACACGAACTTTAGGAGCCGGGATGATGCGTCGTGTCTTCCCTTGCTCATCTATCTGGAGTATCAGGTTATTCCCTAAGATCATGTATAGCAGGCCATTGACCAACGCTCTCCCATGAAGGCTGGAATTTTCACTGACCATCTGGCGAACCCGCCACCCTTCCCATGGCCCTTGCTTTTCTTCTTCACTCCAATCAGTGTCGCTGTGGCTCCAAGCCCCGGCCTTCGAGGAGTATGTGTGAATGGTTGCCGTCCCAATCCCACTGACATCAACATTGTCCCAGAAAAGGACCAAGTGAAAATGGGAGGAGACAGCCGGGTCAAAAAGAAGTGAGATGTGCATGTTCAACAAGATGAAACTTAGCTCGTCGTCGATGCATCCACATCCAGGCACGGCCACCCACTGCTCCGTTGCCGGGTTGCACACGCATGAAGCTCAAGTTCAACTCTGCCGTGTTGTAATAAGCGTTGGGGAGTTGGCCGAAGAGGAGGAGCCCATTGCATGAACGCAATAAAAATATGTGGTCCGTCAAGGGCAGTGCCTTCCTTAGGAAGAGGAAGGATGGGTCGATGACGGGCGTGGCAGACATCCAGGGTAGGCTGGCAAACCGGCCGAATTTTCGGTTTGGCAACACCTGGGGCTCGCCGTCGTGGAGGTCTCCATTGCCGTGGAAGAAGCCTTGGAGGGTCGGGGGCACCGCCGTCGTGCGGTGGAGTGGGCTGCCATGGATCTTGCGCCGTGCGGTGGTGACGGCGAACTTGGAGCGGCGGCGAAGGGGTGCGGGTAGGACCTTGGTGTCTTTGCGGAGCAGGCGGCCTTCCATGTTGATGCTAGATGCTCAAACGGAAGAAAGGAGGAGCACATGTGCTCAGAGTTCAGACCGGAAGGAATGGAACCATGCAGGTGGTACGATGATGGGACCCAGAGCCAGACATACCTGCCGGAGACGACGGTGGAGTGGCCGGTGGAGATCAATCAGCTCGTCTTGGAGGCCGGCTGGTGCTAGCTGCTCTCACTGTTGCTGCTAGAACAGGAAAAAAAAAAGCAGGAGGAAATGAGGTCAGGGAAGGGATGGAACCATGAGAAGTGCAGCGGGAGTCGGAGTATAGATTCTTTCAATCCATGCAACATAAAAAATCTACACATGATAATATACAAAAATGTGATGGCAGCGAGACATGTTGAATTGATATTGGTTAATATATGGTCATATGTCCCTATCTACTTGTTACAGTGTGCAAAGAGTGTATGGAGATTCTTATGGACTAGACGAACTAACAGCGGGTTGAATTCAAAACACTTTTTGGGTGATAAACTAATTCTATCAGGTAACAAAAATATCAGAGTTACCAGGTGAAGGGTGCGTCAGGTGAAGTCAAGGGGGGCAATTATTAGGTACACAACTTACGGCATCTAAACAGATTAGTGCTAATTATACAGGAAATCATCATATGCTCAACATAAGGAACAGCTCGAGAGAAGCTGACAAGTATGAGCAAGAAGTCAAAGATTTAAAAGAGAAGATCATTAGTAAGCAAATAAACTACAGATTTACATGCATTTTTGTGGTTTCTCTGTGAGAGGGCGTTGTTCTTTGCAGCATCCTAATAACACGTATGCTTGTTTAAAGTTTAAAACTAGACTAGATGGTTGAAACAACTGAGCACCGTAAAAAATGGTTTTTGGCAAGCAACCAAGCAGGGCCCGGAGGAGCCCAGTTTCACCTCTACTGGGCTCTGCCAGTCAGCCCCTATGAGTATACGACGACGGGGATCGGTGGAAATAAAATACCTGCCGGAGACGACGGTGGTGGAGATCAGTCGCTCGCCTTGAGAGCGCTGGTGCTAGCTGCTCCCTGCTAGAACGGAAAGAAAGCAGAAGGAAATATGACCAGGGAAGGGAATATGGAACCACAACGTAGTTCATAGGATACGACGACGAACGGAACATGACTGGCGACGAAGCATACCTGCCGGAGACGAAGGTGGAGATCGGTTGCTCGCCGTGGTAGCTAGCGTGCTGTCGTCTGCCGCGTTGCCCGTGACAAGGCAAGGGATTTGAGAGAGGTGTGAGACGAGGGGTGTCTCTGTACATGCCAATTTATAGTAATCCCATGCTGTAAGCCACAACGGCTAGCATACCTCCAAGCTAAACGTTTCATCTCCAGCAATTATTTGTTATCCACAAGATAGGCTAGCCGTTCACCTGCCAGTAGTAGATAGTAACCTCCTATTTGACTAAGTTATTCAAGGGGAAAAAATATCACCACTTGACCATGCATGCATTGGTATATCACTCCTACGAATTTTTCCCCTCTTCATAGACATTCACACGTATTTAACGGTCATCTTCAATCCTGAGCAGTATCAAAACTAATATTGGGTTAGAAATATTTTAATAGTATAATGAAAAATCTTTATAAATCAATAATTTAATATTTGGCTAGATGAATATAATGCATTATTTGATTTCAATTAGTTTATATTTTGTTTATTGTAATTAAATTATGAAAAAGATGAAAATAATGCTTCACCGAAATATCACACAAATACTACGTTATCTGATTAAAAAGAGAACATAATATATCAATTAGTTCCTCAATTTTATTGTATTCCTTTTAAACATTTATTGTCTTCTGCAGTTCAATCAATAAATATTTAAAAGGAATACAATAAAATTGAGGAACTAATTGATATATTATGTTCTCTTTTTAATCAGATAACGTAGTATTTGTGTGATATTTCGGTGAAGCATTATTTTCATCTTTTTATTGTCTTCTGCAGTTCAATATGGTAACTCCGCCTATGTTGATTGGAAGACTTTCTTGAGTCGTTTCAACATAGCCGGTCCCAAGCCCGGGTAAAGGAGGAGGGCCGCGTTAGGTTTGGCAAACCAGCGGAAAATATCAGCCACTCTAATGGATTTGAAACCCATAAGAAACTCGTTGGGGCGTAACCCTCTTAGCGACGCGCTACATCGGAACCCGGGTGTGGTGTTAAATGGGCAAGGGCCGGGTCGCCATCCCTCCAATGGCGCGTCGTATTGTGACCTGGGTACGATGAAAAGTGAGCAAGGGTCGGGTCGTCGCAACCTCAGTGGCGCGCTACATCTACGCCCGGGTGTAGTGAAAAATGAGCAAGGGTCTTCGCTCTTCCCTCGACGGGTGCGAAGGGTAAGGAAGCTAGCCGAGCCAACTAGGATTCGGATAGGTAGTTGGAACGTAGGGTCCCTAACGGGTAAGCTACGAGAGGTAGTTGATGCGGCTATTAGGAGGCGTGTAAATATTCTATGCGTTCAGGAGAATAAATGGAAGGGCCAGAAGGCGAAGGAGGTGGATGACACTGGCTTCAAGCTTTGGTACACGGGGGCAACATCGGGTAGGAACGGCGTAGGTATCATGATCGATAGAAGCTTTAAGGACGGAGTTGTAGAGGTTAGGAGGCGAGGCGACCAGATTATCCTAGTTCGGTTGGTAGTTGGAGACTCGACTCTGAATGTGATTAGTGCCTATGCCCCTCAGGTAGGCCTCAGTGAGAGTGTGAAGAGGCAGTTCTGTGAAGATCTGGATGGTATGGTTAGCACCGTGCCTATCAGCGAGAAGCTCTTCATAGGAGGAGACCTCAACGGACATGTGGGGGCAACTAACGTAGGGTTTGAGCGAGTGCACGGGGGCTTCGGGTATGGTTGCAGGAGCCAGGAGGGAGAGGATGTTTTGAACTTTGCGCTGTCCTATGACTTGTTGATAGCGAATACCTTTTTTAGAAAGAGGGAATCCCATCTAGTGACCTTTCATAGTGGACAACACTCGAGCCAGATCGACTTTATCCTTGCGAGGAGGGACGATAGACGTGATTGCCTAGATTGTAAGGTGATATCTGGGGAGTGTGTTGTCCCTCAACACAAGCTTGTGGTGGCGGACTTCCATTTGCGGGTACGTGTCCATCAGGACAAACGTGCCAAGATGGCAAGAACGAAGTGGTGGAAGCTTAGAGGAGAAGCGGCGCAAACTTTTAAGGGGAGGATGGTAGAGGAGGGGCCCTGGGACGAAGAAGAAGATGTAGACGACATGTGGCTAAAGATGGCAGCATGTGTCCGGAAGGTGGCCACAGAAGTCCTTGGTGTGAGTAGGGGAGGCAAACAGGAAGGGAAAGACACCTAGTGGTGGAACGAGGAGGTGCAGAGGGCTATTAAGGAGAAGAAGGAGTGGTTCAAGCACCTCCACCTTGATAGGAGTGCAGCTAACATCGAGGGCTATAAGGTAGCGAAGAAGGCTGCAAAGCGAGCTGTGAGTGTAGCAAAGGGTAAGGCTTATGATGACCTATATCAGCGGCTAGGCACGAAGGAAGGAGAGAGGGACATTTATAGGATGGCTAGGAATCGCGACAGGAAGACAAGGGATATCAACCAAATCAAATGCATCAAGGATGAGACAGATCAACTTCTGGTGAAGGATGAGGAGATCAAGGATAGATGGCGAGAGCACTTTGACAAGTTGTTTAATGGGGAGATTGAGGGGCCTGTCCTTGAGCTAGATGACTCATTTGATGATATCAACAGATGCTTTGTGAGAAGAATCCAGGAGGCAGAGATAGGAGAGGCTTTGAAGAGGATGAAGGGCAGTAAAGCGATTGGGCCCTGATGGTATCCCCATTGAGGTGTGGAGATGCCTAGGTGATAGAGCGACGATATGGTTAACTAAGCTTTTTAACCTCATCTTTCGGTCTAACAAGATGCCTGCAGAATGGAGGAGAAGTATATTAGTATCGATCTTTAAGAACAAGGGAGATGTTCAAAGTTGTACTAACTACCATGGCATTAAGCTGATGAGCCATACCATGAAGCTCTGGGAGAGGGTTATTGAGCACCGTCTAAGAGGAGCGACGAGTGTGACACAAAATCAGTTTGGGTTCATGCCTGGAAGATCGACTATGGAGGCGATTTTCTTAATCCGACAGTTGATGGAGAGATATAGGGAGCAGAAGAAGGACCTGCATATGGTCTTTATTGACCTCGAGAAGGCGTATGACAAAGTACCGAGAAATGTCATGTGGTGGGCCTTAGAGAAGCACAAAGTCCCAACGAAGTACATTACCCTCATTAAGGATATGTACAAGGATGCTATGACATGTGTCCGGACTTGCGATGGCGACACCACTGACTTCCCTATTAGGATAGGCCTACATCAAGGGTCAGCATTGAGCCCTTATATGTTCGCTTTGGTGATGGATGAGGTCACTAGGGATATACAAGGGGATATCCCTTGGTGCATGCTCTTTGCTGATGATGTGGTGCTAGTCGATGAGAGTAGGGAAGGTGTTAATGAGAAGCTAGATCTATGGAGACGCACATTAGAGTCGAAGGGGTTCAGACTTAGCAGAACCAAGACTGAATACATGATGTGCAATTTTAGTGGGACTAGACACGAGAATGGAGACGTTAACCTCGACGGACAGGTGGTGCCCCAAAAGGATACTTTTCGGTATTTAGGATCGATGTTGCAACAGGATTTCGACATTGATGAAGATGTTAAGCATAGAATCGCAGCAGGCTGGATGAAGTGGCGTCAAGCCTCTGGCGTCCTCTGTGATCGGAGGGTGCCATAAAAGCTGAAGGGGAAGTTCTATAGGACGGCGGTTCGACCGGCGATGTTGTACGGGGCGGAATGTTGGCCTACTAAAAGGCGACATGTCCAGAAACTGAGTGTAGCAGAGATGCGGATGTTGTGATGGTCTTGCAGGTACACAAGAAGGGATAGATTTCGGAATGAAGACATTCGGGAGAAGGTCGGGGTGGCACCCATTGAGGAGAAATTGACCCAACATCGGCTGAGATGGTTTGGACATGTCCAACGGAGGCCCTCTGAGGCGCCGGTGCGTATTGGGGTCCTAGGGCGGGCCAATAATATAAAGAGAGGTAGAGGTAAACCTAGATTGACTTGGGACGAAGCGATAAACAGAGATCTTAAGGAGTGGAATATTTCCAAGGAGGTAGCTTTCGATAGGAGCGCTTGGAGACTAGCTATCAACGTTCCTGAGCCTTGAGCTTTGTTTCTTGGGTTTTATATCTAGCCTACTCCAACTCGCTTGGGACTAAAGGCTATGTTGATGTTGATGTATGCAGTTCAATCAGGTCTGCTGGGGATACCTGGTCATTGAAGGTTGAAGTAACACAAAATTTTGGCTCAAGGAAAGATCCGTGGCTGTTGAGCAATTCACTTATAGTTCTAGCCATCTAGGATCGCAGTAGCTGGCCAAATTACCACTGAATACACAATGATTCTCATGAATTCTATAACTACTACAAAAATGGTTTTTGGGTCGTAAAATGATACTTTTTGTTGCTGGTGGATGGAACGCCTCTAGTTTTGCAGCTAAAACTAAGCTATTTCACTACCGGATCCAGGCTCTTTGCCGTGAGCCTGACCCTCTCGGCAAAGAGGACAATCCTCTCGGCAAAGGCTTTGCCGAGAGCCGGCTCTCGGCAAAGATTACTCGGCAAAGATTTTCTCGGCGAAGCTACCTTTGCCGAGAGCTTTCTGCCGGGTTCACGGCAAAGCCTTTGCCGTGTGCACAGGAGGTATTTGCCGAGAGCATGTAGACTCTCGGCAAAGAGCCTGGCCCTAACGCCGGCGAGACGGCGTTGCGCCGTCTCTGTGGGGCCCGCAGCTGGGTGTGCAGAGAGTCACGTGCATGGCTCTCGGCAAAGAGTTCAAGGTTTGCCGAGAGCAATGTGAAAGGCTCTCGGCAAAGCACTCAAGGTTTGCCGAGAGTCACCTGCCTGGCTCTCGGTAAAGAGTTCAAGGTTTGCCGAGAGCCACGTGCCAGGCTCTCGGCAAAGAGCCCGTGGGGCCACCACCGGGGGCAGGCGCGGGGCCTCTGCAGAGGCGCTTTGCCGAGAGCCTTGGCCAGGGCTCTCGGCAAAAAATGGCATCTTTGCCGAGAGCCTGGCCCCATGCTCTCGGCAAACCCCTGGGCTGAGGCCTTTTTTATTTCTTATTTGCTCATATATGGTGCCCAACAACTGAAATATATCACACATACATCTCAAATACATCACAGGCAATTAATATAACCAATACACAAACATTTCATGCACATAACATACTGTTTCAACCACAAGTTTAACCAGAAGTTTAACAAGTTATAGCACAAGTCCATACACATAACATTCAAGTTCGACCACAAGTTTAACCACAACGTTCGTCAACTATCTAATGGTGGTGCCGCCATTCCCTCACAACCTTTCTGCAATAAGAAGAATAAAGTGAATCATGTGGACAACCTAATGTGCATTATTGGCTGAAAGTTAACTCTAGCCTCATCAAGAACACAAAAAGAAAGAGCGGCTGAGCCAAATGGCCTTTCTCAGAGCTAGTACGGAACTACATGGACAACAGGTACCAGGTAAAACAACAAGCACAGATAATTCCACCCTTACAGTGGGCTTATACATTAAAACTGTCTGGAGCTGCAAATTGTAAAAGACAAGACAATCAGTAGCTAGTGTCATGGTAAAGGACATGAGAAATTTCGGTTGGCAGGCATCGTAATCACAACTAAAAATTCCATAATAGTTATCTAGTATCTGTTGTAGGGCGATGCAAACATAGTAAATATGCAAGTCGATGATCCAAAGCGTGTGAACTACGGTTCTAGACAACAAATCAGAGTCGTTCGCCACCACTACGGACGGAACTTGAGATTCAGATTGTAGTTGAGACTTGAGACAAGCGCGGATTAGCTACAGCGAACAGGAAACTCTAGGTTCGAATCCCTCGCAATCCCAATCCACCAGATAAAGCAAACGAAGATTGCTCCGCATCCTGCGATCCCAATCTCGCGGCAGAACCAGTACCCCAGAAACCCTAGCCGCCGCCACGGGCGAGCGAACCAAAACCCTAGAACTGGGGCAACCGTGAGGAGGAGAGAAGAGGGTAAGAGGCGGTGGGGCACTCACCAGCGCGCAGCGGAGCAAGGCGGGGGCTGGGAGAACTAGCGGCGAAGGTCGGGAGCTCCCGGCCCCGGCGGGGTTTAGGGCAGTCGGAGGAGGCGGCGAGATCCTCTGACGTCAGGACCACCCGCTTCGCGTAGGCGGCGATGACCCGAGGCGGCGCCGCGGGAGTGGAGGAGCGGAGGGCGGTGGCGCGGGGGTGGAGGAGCGGAGGGCGGCGGTGAGAGCAGTGAGAGCGGAGGGAGGCGGCGCCCGGTGGAAAATGAAGGGAGGAAGGAGACTGAGAACGGTTATATTTAGGAGGTTTGCCGTGAGCCCGGATCTAGCTCACGGCAAACATAGCCTTTGCCGTGAGCTAGATCCAGGCTCTCGGCAAAGACAGCCTTTGCCGAGAGCTAGATCCAGGCTCTCGGCAAAGACAGCCTTTGCCGAGAGCCTGGATCTAGCTCACGGCAAAGATTGAATTTTTCCGTTGGAAAAAATTCAACCCAGTTTGCCGTGAGCCCCTTTGCAAGCTCTCGGCAAACAATTCTTTGCCGAGAGCCACAGGGCCGAGCTCACGGCAAACACCCTGTTTGCCGTGAGCTAGCCTTGAAGCTCTCGGCAAAGAGTTCCTCCCCCATTAGTTTTTATTTTATTGTGCTCTCCATTTCTTTTTTATAAAGTGTTGATGATACTGATCTTATTTCATATGATGAGTAAAATCATGAAGTCCTATTTGTTTACATATTATTTCATTATTTCATGTGTATTTTAGTAAATTTTCATTATTTCATGTATATATGAAGTAGAAATATATATCAAATTATTCTGAAAAAATACCAAATTTTGACATAGACCATATTATAGTGTCTATAACATGTGCACAAAGTTTTGCATGCAAACTCAAATTTAAAGTTCCCTTTGAGTTCAAGTTCTAGAGATCACATGTGATGTTTACGAAACTTCTACGGAGATGTTCGGATTTGTGCATGGTTTGACACAAAATTGCCCGAAACCTCGTCTAACTTTTCCCACACTCTTAGTACACCAAATCATTGGATGTCTACAAAAATAATGATTTTTGGACTCCATTTGCTATTTTTAATAATTGCAAAACTATTAATCCACGTGGTTTTTTCCATGTTTTCATTGAAATATACTCTTATTTTGTTGGTAAGGCTTCACATCACACTTACTTACATGAATCTCATTAGTTAATTCATTTTTTACCATTTTTCAAATCGTTTCTCTATTCAACTTAGAATTATTCCATAAACCCAACAAATGGATACAAAGAAATTAAAAATAGCAAACAAATTGGTAAAATAGTCAAATGCTCACATGTTGTACTTTGTAGGATGTGTGAACTAAGAAAATTTGTTTGGGCGTTGAAATGTGAAATATGTGGGACACGTTTGCCGAGAGCCTCCAGGAAGCTCTCGGCAAAGAGACTCTTTGCCGAGAGTCTTAGGAAGGCTCTCGGCAAACCGTGCCTTTGCCGAGAGTCTCTGAAAGGCTCTCGGCAAATAGGCTGCCACGTGGCCATGCCGGCCTGACTGATGCCGTGCCACGTGTCCAATTTTGCCGAGAGCACGTCCTCCGCTCTCGGCAAAGCTGCTTTTGCCGTGAGCCCTAGCGACCGCTCTCGGCAAATGCTTTGTTTGCCGTGAGCTCGGTTGCGAGCTCTCGGCAAATGGCTGTTGCCACGCTGCAGCCAGCAGCCGTTGCCACGGCCGGTGCACGTGGCTGTGCCACGTGGCCACCTACGCTGAGTGTCCACCGGAGGCTCTCGGCAAACCGGTCTTTGCCGTGAGTTTCTTGGAGGCTCACGGCAAAGTTGCTGACGGCCGTTAGCCCCCCGTTTGCGGCCGTCATAGGGCGGACGAACGCCTGTGCCACGTGCCTACTTATGCCGATGGCCGCCTGTTTGCCGAGAGCACGCCTCTTAGTCCTCTCGGCAAAGATTTATTTTGGCGAGAGCTGTCCTTGTGCCGTGAGCTTCCCGCCGGGGCTTTCGGCAAACATCACGTGTGCCGAGAGTTTTTGTTTTGCCGAGTGTTGCCTGGCCTCGCTCTCGGCATACAGGCTCTTTGCCGTGAGCCCGGCCTTTGGCTCACGGCAAAGGTTCAGGCTCACGGCGACTATGGATTTTCCGGTAGTGTTTGTAAGGCGGGTGTCGAACCATCCCCAAAAATTATTCTGAGGTTGCGGTCGTGCCCTGGCCCGCTGCAAATCAATTTAAAAATCATAATGTTTAAAGTATCCTAAAAATTGATAAAATATTATAATCCTGTATATATCACCCATCACATATTTCACACTCCACTTTTTTTTTTGAAAAATTGGCAGGAGCACTGCCAACACATCGCAAATCTAAAATTTGTTTCTCTCACATGCACTCATAATGATTTGAGCCCATGAGGCCATGACATATGCCTCGCATAAGAGCCTCCATACTTCCACACTACCATGTCACTTGTGGCTAGATAAAACATACTATTGTTTTGTATTGACTTATTCGAAACTTATATGAAAGTTTAGGGAGATCTAAATTATCTCATATGAAAAAACTTACATTTATTTTTGCCAAACCAATTTTACAATCGGCCATGGCTTGACTTTCCATCCACCCTTGAAATCACATTTCTGAGGCAGGTGGAGACACCTCAAATTAGGGGCAGGTCATGCCATGACCCACCCTTGAAAATTGATTTTTAGGGGCAATCTAGCTGCTCATTTGGGCCAGGATTTTCAAAAAGCGGGTGAATGAATAATTAATCCACCCTTTAAAAAATTATGTGCCCCTACAAATCATTTATATAGTAATGTCTAACTCGTGCAGTATTCATCACGCCATATTTTTACATGTAGACAAACAAATTAATATTTTGATTAAAGAAACTAAAGTTAATATTAATATAAAAAAGAACAAGGAAGGAGCATGTGCTACTAGAGTGGAATGCTTGCCTTGCTTGTAACACATCCGGCCAGTTCTAAAGTGCATTATTGATCCTATATAAGCTTTATCACGTGTAGGTTGAGTTTCAGCTAGACGGTGTTGGGGAAGGTGAGGTCTGTATAGTAGTCGGTGAGCTTAAGGTTATGTTTTCTGAGTTTTAATTTGTCCAATTAAGCACCTCTGTTTATTAAATTGGATAGACGTAGATGATCCTAGGAGCTCCTATTTAAATATTTTTTAAGAGCAGACGATGGCATGTCCTAGCCCTGAAAATCATGTTTAGTGGCGGGTCAACACACCTGTCCCTGCAATTACGCCCTAGAAATATCATTTTTCCCACCTCTAAAAACTGTTTTTCTAGTATTGATGGTCCTATCAGGAGCTCCTATACTGCTAACTTCATATGCTTTCCGAGTTTGGTCCAAATTCCTCGGTGTTTAGGAATATGCTCAAATTGACACTTTAAGGTGGTGAAAAGATGGACTTTGAATTGCATGTAGATCCTCGGAGCTCCTCAACTGGTAGAACCTAGCTAGCGTATAGGCTAGCTATTCACCTAGTGAGTTTGCTGGCTTCACCATGACATGCAATGGCCAATTGGCCAAAATTCTTGTTTATTCTGTGCGCTCTCATTTTGGGTAGTCTTTATTCTTGCCCCATGGAGAAACTACCAATTTCATGTACATCTACACCACAGAATCACCATCTGCCATGCTACCCGGAGCCGCCGAGGTAGCTTCCATGTGTCAGCCATGCAGTGCGATGTTGTTATGCAGCCCTTTGTAAGTGTGTAGGGATGAAAAGGGATAGGAACCGGCGGGAAAACCCCTTACCCATTTCCGTTTCTATATTTTTTTTATCAGGAACGGTAGAGCCGGGAGCGGGACGGGAACCGGGATAAATGGGAATAAAAAACAAACAAATGCGGGAGGAAGGCCGGAAACCGGGATCATGCACCGGGACGACACGTTCCAAAATATGAAGCTAGCAAAGTAGTTCACATGTACTATACTCCTGTACTCCTGTCACAATGACAACTTGGCAATCCTTCTCCTAAATCCCAATGCTAATCTACGCATTGGTAATTGCTACTCGTTCGATCAGAGCAAAGTATAGTGCTGCTGCCTGCTTCACACGTTCGAGCAGAGCTCACTGCCATTGCATTTACAGAGCTAACTGGCTAACTGCTATGTGCTAGTGTAGTTAACTACGTGCATGAAACGTATAGGTTGCTGCTTCCTTTGACATAAGAGTAAAACGATGGGCGTCGGTGGTCTTGGCAGCATGCCGGCATCCAGTCCAAGCTCTCGCCTCACTAGCGCCGTGGACGCAGAGGCATGGGAAGTTGGGAACGGCCTCCTCGAATCCTCAACCCCCATTTCCACAGCGTTTGGAGTGCAAGCTCCTGCCTGGCTGCCCGGGCGTCAGTGCGTCGAGGACAGGCCGATTAGCTAGGGGAGGGCGACAGGTGGCGAGAAGCGGAGGGTGCGACACAAGGCGACCGACGACGACGCGTCACTGCATAGTGATCTTGGGCTTGATGGGCCGGTGAGGGGTTGGGTACTTGGTATAACACAGGGCGACCGATGGCGGCGCGGCACTGCATAGCGATCTTGGGCTTGATGGGCTGGTGAGGGGTTGGGGACTTAGTATAATGGGCCTTTCCTATATAAGTAAAAAACAGGATAAAAACGGGTCCATCCCGGTTGAAAACGGGATGCCGCAAATATGGGCAGGATACACCCTCATCCGTATCTCGTCCCGTTCCCGGGAGCCTCTTTCCCGTTTCAGACTTTTTTCGTCCCGTTTTTGGATAGGTCAAAATATGAAATAAATGTAGAAAAATGGGCAGACAGAAATGTGATTTTTCCCGTCCATTTTCATCCCCTGTTTCTCCATTAAATATGATGCATACACTGGGCACCGGAGATGGAGGAAACAAAGATACACACTTGTAATACTTACATTTGATACCACAAAAAATTAAGTGAATGTGGTATTTAAGATTATTATATCATTATTCTTGATGTGAATATTAAAGTAGCATTATTTGATGCATAAAATTGACTGATGAAAATAATACTTCTCACAGATATTGAGCAGCTAGCAACTGCATTTTTTATGGAAACAGGAGGGGTAAGCCCATGCTGATTATATATTAAAAACAAAAAAAGTTACAATTAATCAACAGAAGCACGAAAGGAACAAAGGAGAAGAAAAAATAAAGGCTACAAAAGAGAGAGAGAGAGAGAGAGAGAGAGAGAGAAGAAGCAACACAAGGAAAACATCCAAGCACAGGCATAACAAATCATCGGTTTGGGTTTACCAAATTTCCAGTACATATTTGTGAGCTGATGAGCTCCAGTGACAAAGATCTAGATAGGAAACAAAATAGGGAACACTAATATGCATAAACCAATAACGAAGATACAGATAAGCCGTCGTCCCTGGAGCAGTGCTCATTCATGAGCACCGATTGATCCAAGAAATAGCTCGGATAAGTAAGGAGTATAAGGAATAATACTCCCAGTGCTGTTTTCAACATCGGTATTGAGAGCACGAACATCCCGACCATCAATATCATATGATTTGATTTTGCGGTCCCAGTGCTGAAAAAAGAAGACCACGTTGCAATCTGGATGCAAGGCGGCCACGCGGTAATCAAGGTTTCCATCACAACTTTCCCTGCCTAACAGCTTCTGGTAGTTCACCCTTCCTTTGAGGACCCATTCTTGAGCATCACAGTCCTGAAGGACCCAGATTGCTATCCCATGGTTCACCCACTCAACGTCAACAGAACGCCTCTGCAATGCTGGGTTCACTTGGACAAGCTCCCCATGCCCTTCCCGAACAATGCAGTGAAGGTGCCCCTGTGACTGACCAACGGAAACGACATGGTTGCCGAAAAAGTTCAGCACCCGACGCTGAACCCCCAGGGCCGGCATGACGCGCCGCGTCTTCGCCCGCGCATCCACCTCGAGTATCCACTTCCTCGCATAGATCAAGTAAAGCATTCCATCCACCACCGTGCCGGGGGAGTCGAAATCGACATTATCATGGGCATTACAAGCGTGACCACGCCACCGTTCCAACGGCGCAAACCCCTGCGTGGTCCAGTCATCATTAGTCATCCACTCCTCCGTCTCCGACGAGTAGGCCTGCGCCAGCGTCGAAGTCTGCTACTCTGCTCGCCGCGACTAACGGCCACGAACATAACTATATGGAAGTGGGAAGAGACCGCTGGCTCAAACAGTAAGTAGGCGTGCAATATTGCTGAACCTTTGGGAAGCCGGAGCGCGTCGATGGCGTAGCAGCTTGGCACCTGCACCCACTCCTTGGTCGCCGGGTTGCACACGATGAAGCATGTCTCGAGCGTGTTGAGGTTGTTGAGGAAGTCCTCGATGTGGCCGAAGAGGAGCAGACCGTTGCAGGAGTGGATGAGGTGGACGTAGTCGGCGGCGGGGAGCGAGGTGGTCAGGAAGGAGAAGGTGGGGTCCACGTCGACGAGCGGTGCGGCGGACGTGGACAGCATGTGGGCGAAGTGGCCGTAGCGTTGCAGTGGCAGCACGGCCTCATCCTCAGCCGCCTCCGGCGGCGGCGGCGGCGGCGGCTCGTCGGCGTCGGGCTCGTCGACGTTCTCGTCGGCGAAGGTGGAGAAGAAGAAGCCCTGTAGGGTTGGGGGTAGCGACGTGCGGTGGAGGAAGCCGCCGTGGGTCTCGCGTTGGGCTGTGGAGATGAAGAACCTTGATGTCCTTGAGAGTTCGCGGCGGAGCGGGTGGCGCGGCTTGTCGGCGGCGGGGAGCTCGACGAGGTCGTCGTCGTCGTCGTTGGGGGCGAGATGGCGGCGGCGGCGGTCCTCCATGGTCTCGCTATCGTTGGGAGAATGAAGCGAGGAGTGAGAGTGAGAGACATGAACAGCCGATGACACGGCTGATTTGGTCTAGGAAATGCGGCAGGAGATAGGGCATGGTGGGGATGGACGAAGCATACCTGCCGGAGACGGCGACGACGGAGATGGTTTGCTTGTTCCGCCGTGTGTGCTCGTCCTGGTGCCGGCCGGGGTTGACTTGCGGCGGCGGCGGCGGCGGCTGTGCGAAAGGGAAGGGGATCTTCGCAGCACGCCGCGCTCTTGTCCTGAAACCCTAATTCAAACAGTCGTCCCCAGATGCCCTAGTCTGTGTGGCGAGATGCCCCAGATGAACGCCGCGTGGTAAGGCAAACGATCCGACGGACGCCCACGAGCACAGCCCACCTGCTGCCCCATTCATGCCTCCCGACACGTACGATTCGGCTCGGCCCACCGGCTCCACGCCGACCGCCGACAGGTGGTCCCCTTCCATTGATCCCTTCCTGTCCAGACTACAGAGCCGTCTGCATCGCTGCCGCCGCGTTGGGTCCGCCGGTCCGGTGCATGCAGTCTCTCACCCGCTGGCGTCGCCCTCGTCCAGTTGTAGCCTGCAAAGAATACCCTTCTTACAAGAAGTGCCCACACAAATATATATAACACGTGCACTAAAGGAAGCTAGCAACTGGGTGAACTCTGAGCGAATTCTATGGGCGTTCAACAGCCAACGGGGGCGAATCTACTGGTTGGGCGGCCGGGGCTAGAGCCCCCCTACCGCTGGAGAACCCGTGGAGCCCCCCCTAAAATTTCCTGCCATGGGAGAGAGAGGAAACGAAGGTCTGTGGGTGTCCAGAGGTAGAAGATGACCTCTCTCCTGCGCAAATGGCCTGTCGGTTGGCAATTCAGCCCAATTTTCTTTACCCTGCAAAAGCCCACATGAACCAGCCCAGTGGCCCGACCGAGCAGCGCTTTTTTTTACCTCTCGGCCTCTCTCGGTCTCCTGCTGCTCTCTCCGTCTGGAGCCCTGGACTGCCTCTCGTCCTTGCCAATTTCTTTGCTAAAGCTCATCCATTCATGAAATGCAAAGGGTCTCTGATTATTAATTTGAGCACATAATGCCATTTGATTGCAAATTCTTGCATTTTTGTGGTTTAAAAAAATGATATAAGATGTAGAACATACCATATATTGCTATTCGTTGCATATGTAGTACTTGTATATTCTTGCTACAGTAGAAATAGTATATACCTATGTCTATGATGCTTGGTGACTTGTCGTCATAGTTTGAAATTGAGCCCCCCTAGAGTTTTATCCTAGATTCGCCACTGACCACCAAAATCTGGTGTGTGTTAGTCTTACCACACGACATGTCGATACACGAGCTCATCTGGGTGCGTCTTCTCTCGCTGATATACCAGTACCACATTCAGTTTATTTCAAGAATGTACAGAGCCTACATACAGTTATTACATCTACTACACACGTGCCTGTTCATTTTTAATCTCATACCCTCTTTACAAAAAAAAAAAATCTACAAATTGATACGCGTCTGCTACATTTTCATCAGTGACACTAAAACGATGCTTTATCTTTGCAGGTAACATGCACCTGTCAAATACAAAATGACAATTCTTTTTTCTTTCGGATGACTTGCATCATTAAGCAATATTCATCTGAAGGACAACTGATCACACGAGCAATCAAGGATATACCATCTCAAAGATTAAGTCATGTAACAGACTACAGTTATCTATATATGTAGATAAATATGATATCATTTTTCATACATGTGCTATAAAAAAACATAAGTAATCACTACGTGTCCATATTCTATAAAGAAAGGCAGCAAGCTCTGCCCTGCCTAGAGTCTCCTCTTATACATTAAAACTGTCTGGAGCTGCAAATTGTAAAAGACAAGACAATCAGTAGCTAGTGTCATGGTAAAGGACATGAGAAATTTCGGTTGGCAGGCATCGTAATCACAACTAAAAATTCCATAATAGTTATCTAGTATCTGTTGTAGGGCGATGCAAACATAGTAAATATGCAAGTCGATGATCCAAAGCGTGTGAACTACGGTTCTAGACAACAAATCAGAGTCGTTCGCCACCACTACGGACGGAACTTGAGATTCATATTGTAGTTGAGACTTGAGACAAGCGCGGATTAGCTACAGCGAACAGGAAACTCTAGGTTCGAATCCCTCGCAATCCCAATCCACCAGATAAAGCAAACGAAGATTGCTCCGCATCCTGCGATCCCAATCTCGCGGCAGAACCAGTACCCCAGAAACCCTAGCCGCCGCCACGGGCGAGCGAACCAAAACCCTAGAACTGGGGCAACCGTGAGGAGGAGAGAAGAGGGTAAGAGGCGGTGGGGCACTCACCAGCGCGCAGCGGAGCAAGGCGGGGGCTGGGAGAACTAGCGGCGAAGGTCGGGAGCTCCCGGCCCCGGCAGGGTTTAGGGCAGTCGGAGGAGGCGGCGAGATCCTCTGACGTCAGGACCACCCGCTTCGCGTAGGCGGCGATGACCCGAGGCGGCGCCGCGGGAGTGGAGGAGCGGAGGGCGGTGGCGCGGGGGTGGAGGAGCGGAGGGCGGCGGTGAGAGCAGTGAGAGCGGAGGGAGGCGGCGCCCGGTGGAAAATGAAGGGAGGAAGGAGACTGAGAACGGTTATATTTAGGAGGTTTGCCGTGAGCCCGGATCTAGCTCACGGCAAACATAGCCTTTGCCGTGAGCTAGATCCAGGCTCTCGGCAAAGACAGCCTTTGCCGAGAGCTAGATCCAGGCTCTCGGCAAAGACAGCCTTTGCCGAGAGCCTGGATCTAGCTCACGGCAAAGATTGAATTTTTCCGTTGGAAAAAATTCAACCCAGTTTGCCGTGAGCCCCTTTGCAAGCTCTCGGCAAACAATTCTTTGCCGAGAGCCACAGGGCCGAGCTCACGGCAAACACCCTGTTTGCCGTGAGCTAGCCTTGAAGCTCTCGGCAAAGAGTTCCTCCCCCATTAGTTTTTATTTTATTGTGCTCTCCATTTCTTTTTTATAAAGTGTTGATGATACTGATCTTATTTCATATGATGAGTAAAATCATGAAGTCCTATTTGTTTACATATTATTTCATTATTTCATGTGTATTTTAGTAAATTTTCATTATTTCATGTATATATGAAGTAGAAATATATATCAAATTATTCTGAAAAAATACCAAATTTTGACATAGACCATATTATAGTGTCTATAACATGTGCACAAAGTTTTGCATGCAAACTCAAATTTAAAGTTCCCTTTGAGTTCAAGTTCTAGAGATCACATGTGATGTTTACGAAACTTCTACGGAGATGTTCGGATTTGTGCATGGTTTGACACAAAATTGCCCGAAACCTCGTCTAACTTTTCCCACACTCTTAGTACACCAAATCATTGGATGTCTACAAAAATAATGATTTTTGGACTCCATTTGCTATTTTTAATAATTGCAAAACTATTAATCCACGTGGTTTTTTCCATGTTTTCATTGAAATATACTCTTATTTTGTTGGTAAGGCTTCACATCACACTTACTTACATGAATCTCATTAGTTAATTCATTTTTTACCATTTTTCAAATCGTTTCTCTATTCAACTTAGAATTATTCCATAAACCCAACAAATGGATACAAAGAAATTAAAAATAGCAAACAAATTGGTAAAATAGTCAAATGCTCACATGTTGTACTTTGTAGGATGTGTGAACTAAGAAAATTTGTTTGGGCGTTGAAATGTGAAATATGTGGGACACGTTTGCCGAGAGCCTCCAGGAAGCTCTCGGCAAAGAGACTCTTTGCCGAGAGTCTTAGGAAGGCTCTCGGCAAACCGTGCCTTTGCCGAGAGTCTCTGAAAGGCTCTCGGCAAATAGGCTGCCACGTGGCCATGCCGGCCTGACTGATGCCGTGCCACGTGTCCAATTTTGCCGAGAGCACGTCCTCCGCTCTCGGCAAAGCTGCTTTTGCCGTGAGCCCTAGCGACCGCTCTCGGCAAATGCTTTGTTTGCCGTGAGCTCGGTTGCGAGCTCTCGGCAAATGGCTGTTGCCACGCTGCAGCCAGCAGCCGTTGCCACGGCCGGTGCACGTGGCTGTGCCACGTGGCCACCTACGCTGAGTGTCCACCGGAGGCTCTCGGCAAACCGGTCTTTGCCGTGAGTTTCTTGGAGGCTCACGGCAAAGTTGCTGACGGCCGTTAGCCCCCCGTTTGCGGCCGTCATAGGGCGGACGAACGCCTGTGCCACGTGCCTACTTATGCCGATGGCCGCCTGTTTGCCGAGAGCACGCCTCTTAGTCCTCTCGGCAAAGATTTATTTTGGCGAGAGCTGTCCTTGTGCCGTGAGCTTCCCGCCGGGGCTTTCGGCAAACATCACGTGTGCCGAGAGTTTTTGTTTTGCCGAGTGTTGCCTGGCCTCGCTCTCGGCATACAGGCTCTTTGCCGTGAGCCCGGCCTTTGGCTCACGGCAAAGGTTCAGGCTCACGGCGACTATGGATTTTCCGGTAGTGTTTGTAAGGCGGGTGTCGAACCATCCCCAAAAATTATTCTGAGGTTGCGGTCGTGCCCTGGCCCGCTGCAAATCAATTTAAAAATCATAATGTTTAAAGTATCCTAAAAATTGATAAAATATTATAATCCTGTATATATCACCCATCACATATTTCACACTCCACTTTTTTTTTTTGAAAAATTGGCAGGAGCACTGCCAACACATCGCAAATCTAAAATTTGTTTCTCTCACATGCACTCATAATGATTTGAGCCCATGAGGCCATGACATATGCCTCGCATAAGAGCCTCCATACTTCCACACTACCATGTCACTTGTGGCTAGATAAAACATACTATTGTTTTGTATTGACTTATTCGAAACTTATATGAAAGTTTAGGGAGATCTAAATTATCTCATATGAAAAAACTTACATTTATTTTTGCCAAACCAATTTTACAATCGGCCATGGCTTGACTTTCCATCCACCCTTGAAATCACATTTCTGAGGCAGGTGGAGACACCTCAAATTAGGGGCAGGTCATGCCATGACCCACCCTTGAAAATTGATTTTTAGGGGCAATCTAGCTGCTCATTTGGGCCAGGATTTTCAAAAAGCGGGTGAATGAATAATTAATCCACCCTTTAAAAAATTATGTGCCCCTACAAATCATTTATATAGTAATGTCTAACTCGTGCAGTATTCATCACGCCATATTTTTACATGTAGACAAACAAATTAATATTTTGATTAAAGAAACTAAAGTTAATATTAATATAAAAAAGAACAAGGAAGGAGCATGTGCTACTAGAGTGGAATGCTTGCCTTGCTTGTAACACATCCGGCCAGTTCTAAAGTGCATTATTGATCCTATATAAGCTTTATCACGTGTAGGTTGAGTTTCAGCTAGACGGTGTTGGGGAAGGTGAGGTCTGTATAGTAGTCGGTGAGCTTAAGGTTATGTTTTCTGAGTTTTAATTTGTCCAATTAAGCACCTCTGTTTATTAAATTGGATAGACGTAGATGATCCTAGGAGCTCCTATTTAAATATTTTTTAAGAGCAGACGATGGCATGTCCTAGCCCTGAAAATCATGTTTAGTGGCGGGTCAACACACCTGTCCCTGCAATTACGCCCTAGAAATATCATTTTTCCCACCTCTAAAAACTGTTTTTCTAGTATTGATGGTCCTATCAGGAGCTCCTATACTGCTAACTTCATATGCTTTCCGAGTTTGGTCCAAATTCCTCGGTGTTTAGGAATATGCTCAAATTGACACTTTAAGGTGGTGAAAAGATGGACTTTGAATTGCATGTAGATCCTCGGAGCTCCTCAACTGGTAGAACCTAGCTAGCGTATAGGCTAGCTATTCACCTAGTGAGTTTGCTGGCTTCACCATGACATGCAATGGCCAATTGGCCAAAATTCTTGTTTATTCTGTGCGCTCTCATTTTGGGTAGTCTTTATTCTTGCCCCATGGAGAAACTACCAATTTCATGTACATCTACACCACAGAATCACCATCTGCCATGCTACCCGGAGCCGCCGAGGTAGCTTCCATGTGTCAGCCATGCAGTGCGATGTTGTTATGCAGCCCTTTGTAAGTGTGTAGGGATGAAAAGGGATAGGAACCGGCGGGAAAACCCCTTACCCATTTCCGTTTCTATATTTTTTTTATCAGGAACGGTAGAGCCGGGAGCGGGACGGGACCGGGATAAATGGGAATAAAAAACAAACAAATGCGGGAGGAAGGCCGGAAACCGGGATCATGCACCGGGACGACACGTTCCAAAATATGAAGCTAGCAAAGTAGTTCACATGTACTATACTCCTGTACTCCTGTCACAATGACAACTTGGCAATCCTTCTCCTAAATCCCAATGCTAATCTACGCATTGGTAATTGCTACTCGTTCGATCAGAGCAAAGTATAGTGCTGCTGCCTGCTTCACACGTTCGAGCAGAGCTCACTGCCATTGCATTTACAGAGCTAACTGGCTAACTGCTATGTGCTAGTGTAGTTAACTACGTGCATGAAACGTATAGGTTGCTGCTTCCTTTGACATAAGAGTAAAACGATGGGCGTCGGTGGTCTTGGCAGCATGCCGGCATCCAGTCCAAGCTCTCGCCTCACTAGCGCCGTGGACGCAGAGGCATGGGAAGTTGGGAACGGCCTCCTCGAATCCTCAACCCCCATTTCCACAGCGTTTGGAGTGCAAGCTCCTGCCTGGCTGCCCGGGCGTCAGTGCGTCGAGGACAGGCCGATTAGCTAGGGGAGGGCGACAGGTGGCGAGAAGCGGAGGGTGCGACACAAGGCGACCGACGACGACGCGTCACTGCATAGTGATCTTGGGCTTGATGGGCCGGTGAGGGGTTGGGTACTTGGTATAACACAGGGCGACCGATGGCGGCGCGGCACTGCATAGCGATCTTGGGCTTGATGGGCTGGTGAGGGGTTGGGGACTTAGTATAATGGGCCTTTCCTATATAAGTAAAAAACAGGATAAAAACGGGTCCATCCCGGTTGAAAACGGGATGCCGCAAATATGGGCAGGATACACCCTCATCCGTATCTCGTCCCGTTCCCGGGAGCCTCTTTCCCGTTTCAGACTTTTTTCGTCCCGTTTTTGGATAGGTCAAAATATGAAATAAATGTAGAAAAATGGGCAGACAGAAATGTGATTTTTCCCGTCCATTTTCATCCCCTGTTTCTCCATTAAATATGATGCATACACTGGGCACCGGAGATGGAGGAAACAAAGATACACACTTGTAATACTTACATTTGATACCACAAAAAATTAAGTGAATGTGGTATTTAAGATTATTATATCATTATTCTTGATGTGAATATTAAAGTAGCATTATTTGATGCATAAAATTGACTGATGAAAATAATACTTCTCACAGATATTGAGCAGCTAGCAACTGCATTTTTTATGGAAACAGGAGGGGTAAGCCCATGCTGATTATATATTAAAAACAAAAAAAGTTACAATTAATCAACAGAAGCACGAAAGGAACAAAGGAGAAGAAAAAATAAAGGCTACAAAAGAGAGAGAGAGAGAGAGAGAGAGAGAGAGAGAGAGAGAAGAAGCAACACAAGGAAAACATCCAAGCACAGGCATAACAAATCATCGGTTTGGGTTTACCAAATTTCCAGTACATATTTGTGAGCTGATGAGCTCCAGTGACAAAGATCTAGATAGGAAACAAAATAGGGAACACTAATATGCATAAACCAATAACGAAGATACAGATAAGCCGTCGTCCCTGGAGCAGTGCTCATTCATGAGCACCGATTGATCCAAGAAATAGCTCGGATAAGTAAGGAGTATAAGGAATAATACTCCCAGTGCTGTTTTCAACATCGGTATTGAGAGCACGAACATCCCGACCATCAATATCATATGATTTGATTTTGCGGTCCCAGTGCTGAAAAAAGAAGACCACGTTGCAATCTGGATGCAAGGCGGCCACGCGGTAATCAAGGTTTCCATCACAACTTTCCCTGCCTAACAGCTTCTGGTAGTTCACCCTTCCTTTGAGGACCCATTCTTGAGCATCACAGTCCTGAAGGACCCAGATTGCTATCCCATGGTTCACCCACTCAACGTCAACAGAACGCCTCTGCAATGCTGGGTTCACTTGGACAAGCTCCCCATGCCCTTCCCGAACAATGCAGTGAAGGTGCCCCTGTGACTGACCAACGGAAACGACATGGTTGCCGAAAAAGTTCAGCACCCGACGCTGAACCCCCAGGGCCGGCATGACGCGCCGCGTCTTCGCCCGCGCATCCACCTCGAGTATCCACTTCCTCGCATAGATCAAGTAAAGCATTCCATCCACCACCGTGCCGGGGGAGTCGAAATCGACATTATCATGGGCATTACAAGCGTGACCACGCCACCGTTCCAACGGCGCAAACCCCTGCGTGGTCCAGTCATCATTAGTCATCCACTCCTCCGTCTCCGACGAGTAGGCCTGCGCCAGCGTCGAAGTCTGCTACTCTGCTCGCCGCGACTAACGGCCACGAACATAACTATATGGAAGTGGGAAGAGACCGCTGGCTCAAACAGTAAGTAGGCGTGCAATATTGCTGAACCTTTGGGAAGCCGGAGCGCGTCGATGGCGTAGCAGCTTGGCACCTGCACCCACTCCTTGGTCGCCGGGTTGCACACGATGAAGCATGTCTCGAGCGTGTTGAGGTTGTTGAGGAAGTCCTCGATGTGGCCGAAGAGGAGCAGACCGTTGCAGGAGTGGATGAGGTGGACGTAGTCGGCGGCGGGGAGCGAGGTGGTCAGGAAGGAGAAGGTGGGGTCCACGTCGACGAGCGGCGCGGCGGACGTGGACAGCATGTGGGCGAAGTGGCCGTAGCGTTGCAGTGGCAGCACGGCCTCATCCTCAGCCGCCTCCGGCGGCGGCGGCGGCGGCGGCTCGTCGGCGTCGGGCTCGTCGACGTTCTCGTCGGCGAAGGTGGAGAAGAAGAAGCCCTGTAGGGTTGGGGGTAGCGACGTGCGGTGGAGGAAGCCGCCGTGGGTCTCGCGTTGGGCTGTGGAGATGAAGAACCTTGATGTCCTTGAGAGTTCGCGGCGGAGCGGGTGGCGCGGCTTGTCGGCGGCGGGGAGCTCGACGAGGTCGTCGTCGTCGTCGTTGGGGGCGAGATGGCGGCGGCGGCGGTCCTCCATGGTCTCGCTATCGTTGGGAGAATGAAGCGAGGAGTGAGAGTGAGAGACATGAACAGCCGATGACACGGCTGATTTGGTCTAGGAAATGCGGCAGGAGATAGGGCATGGTGGGGATGGACGAAGCATACCTGCCGGAGACGGCGACGACGGAGATGGTTTGCTTGTTCCGCCGTGTGTGCTCGTCCTGGTGCCGGCCGGGGTTGACTTGCGGCGGCGGCGGCGGCGGCTGTGCGAAAGGGAAGGGGATCTTCGCAGCACGCCGCGCTCTTGTCCTGAAACCCTAATTCAAACAGTCGTCCCCAGATGCCCTAGTCTGTGTGGCGAGATGCCCCAGATGAACGCCGCGTGGTAAGGCAAACGATCCGACGGACGCCCACGAGCACAGCCCACCTGCTGCCCCATTCATGCCTCCCGACACGTACGATTCGGCTCGGCCCACCGGCTCCACGCCGACCGCCGACAGGTGGTCCCCTTCCATTGATCCCTTCCTGTCCAGACTACAGAGCCGTCTGCATCGCTGCCGCCGCGTTGGGTCCGCCGGTCCGGTGCATGCAGTCTCTCACCCGCTGGCGTCGCCCTCGTCCAGTTGTAGCCTGCAAAGAATACCCTTCTTACAAGAAGTGCCCACACAAATATATATAACACGTGCACTAAAGGAAGCTAGCAACTGGGTGAACTCTGAGCGAATTCTATGGGCGTTCAACAGCCAACGGGGGCGAATCTACTGGTTGGGCGGCCGGGGCTAGAGCCCCCCTACCGCTGGAGAACCCGTGGAGCCCCCCCTAAAATTTCCTGCCATGGGAGAGAGAGGAAACGAAGGTCTGTGGGTGTCCAGAGGTAGAAGATGACCTCTCTCCTGCGCAAATGGCCTGTCGGTTGGCAATTCAGCCCAATTTTCTTTACCCTGCAAAAGCCCACATGAACCAGCCCAGTGGCCCGACCGAGCAGCGCTTTTTTTTACCTCTCGGCCTCTCTCGGTCTCCTGCTGCTCTCTCCGTCTGGAGCCCTGGACTGCCTCTCGTCCTTGCCAATTTCTTTGCTAAAGCTCATCCATTCATGAAATGCAAAGGGTCTCTGATTATTAATTTGAGCACATAATGCCATTTGATTGCAAATTCTTGCATTTTTGTGGTTTAAAAAAATGATATAAGATGTAGAACATACCATATATTGCTATTCGTTGCATATGTAGTACTTGTATATTCTTGCTACAGTAGAAATAGTATATACCTATGTCTATGATGCTTGGTGACTTGTCGTCATAGTTTGAAATTGAGCCCCCCTAGAGTTTTATCCTAGATTCGCCACTGACCACCAAAATCTGGTGTGTGTTAGTCTTACCACACGACATGTCGATACACGAGCTCATCTGGGTGCGTCTTCTCTCGCTGATATACCAGTACCACATTCAGTTTATTTCAAGAATGTACAGAGCCTACATACAGTTATTACATCTACTACACACGTGCCTGTTCATTTTTAATCTCATACCCTCTTTACAAAAAAAAAAATCTACAAATTGATACGCGTCTGCTACATTTTCATCAGTGACACTAAAACGATGCTTTATCTTTGCAGGTAACATGCACCTGTCAAATACAAAATGACAATTCTTTTTTCTTTCGGATGACTTGCATCATTAAGCAATATTCATCTGAAGGACAACTGATCACACGAGCAATCAAGGATATACCATCTCAAAGATTAAGTCATGTAACAGACTACAGTTATCTATATATGTAGATAAATATGATATCATTTTTCATACATGTGCTATAAAAAAACATAAGTAATCACTACGTGTCCATATTCTATAAAGAAAGGCAGCAAGCTCTGCCCTGCCTAGAGTCTCCTCTTATACATTAAAACTGTCTGGAGCTGCAAATTGTAAAAGACAAGACAATCAGTAGCTAGTGTCATGGTAAAGGACATGAGAAATTTCGGTTGGCAGGCATCGTAATCACAACTAAAAATTCCATAATAGTTATCTAGTATCTGTTGTAGGGCGATGCAAACATAGTAAATATGCAAGTCGATGATCCAAAGCGTGTGAACTACGGTTCTAGACAACAAATCAGAGTCGTTCGCCACCACTACGGACGGAACTTGAGATTCATATTGTAGTTGAGACTTGAGACAAGCGCGGATTAGCTACAGCGAACAGGAAACTCTAGGTTCGAATCCCTCGCAATCCCAATCCACCAGATAAAGCAAACGAAGATTGCTCCGCATCCTGCGATCCCAATCTCGCGGCAGAACCAGTACCCCAGAAACCCTAGCCGCCGCCACGGGCGAGCGAACCAAAACCCTAGAACTGGGGCAACCGTGAGGAGGAGAGAAGAGGGTAAGAGGCGGTGGGGCACTCACCAGCGCGCAGCGGAGCAAGGCGGGGGCTGGGAGAACTAGCGGCGAAGGTCGGGAGCTCCCGGCCCCGGCGGGGTTTAGGGCAGTCGGAGGAGGCGGCGAGATCCTCTGACGTCAGGACCACCCGCTTCGCGTAGGCGGCGATGACCCGAGGCGGCGCCGCGGGAGTGGAGGAGCGGAGGGCGGTGGCGCGGGGGTGGAGGAGCGGAGGGCGGCGGTGAGAGCAGTGAGAGCGGAGGGAGGCGGCGCCCGGTGGAAAATGAAGGGAGGAAGGAGACTGAGAACGGTTATATTTAGGAGGTTTGCCGTGAGCCCGGATCTAGCTCACGGCAAACATAGCCTTTGCCGTGAGCTAGATCCAGGCTCTCGGCAAAGACAGCCTTTGCCGAGAGCTAGATCCAGGCTCTCGGCAAAGACAGCCTTTGCCGAGAGCCTGGATCTAGCTCACGGCAAAGATTGAATTTTTCCGTTGGAAAAAATTCAACCCAGTTTGCCGTGAGCCCCTTTGCAAGCTCTCGGCAAACAATTCTTTGCCGAGAGCCACAGGGCCGAGCTCACGGCAAACACCCTGTTTGCCGTGAGCTAGCCTTGAAGCTCTCGGCAAAGAGTTCCTCCCCCATTAGTTTTTATTTTATTGTGCTCTCCATTTCTTTTTTATAAAGTGTTGATGATACTGATCTTATTTCATATGATGAGTAAAATCATGAAGTCCTATTTGTTTACATATTATTTCATTATTTCATGTGTATTTTAGTAAATTTTCATTATTTCATGTATATATGAAGTAGAAATATATATCAAATTATTCTGAAAAAATACCAAATTTTGACATAGACCATATTATAGTGTCTATAACATGTGCACAAAGTTTTGCATGCAAACTCAAATTTAAAGTTCCCTTTGAGTTCAAGTTCTAGAGATCACATGTGATGTTTACGAAACTTCTACGGAGATGTTCGGATTTGTGCATGGTTTGACACAAAATTGCCCGAAACCTCGTCTAACTTTTCCCACACTCTTAGTACACCAAATCATTGGATGTCTACAAAAATAATGATTTTTGGACTCCATTTGCTATTTTTAATAATTGCAAAACTATTAATCCACGTGGTTTTTTCCATGTTTTCATTGAAATATACTCTTATTTTGTTGGTAAGGCTTCACATCACACTTACTTACATGAATCTCATTAGTTAATTCATTTTTTACCATTTTTCAAATCGTTTCTCTATTCAACTTAGAATTATTCCATAAACCCAACAAATGGATACAAAGAAATTAAAAATAGCAAACAAATTGGTAAAATAGTCAAATGCTCACATGTTGTACTTTGTAGGATGTGTGAACTAAGAAAATTTGTTTGGGCGTTGAAATGTGAAATATGTGGGACACGTTTGCCGAGAGCCTCCAGGAAGCTCTCGGCAAAGAGACTCTTTGCCGAGAGTCTTAGGAAGGCTCTCGGCAAACCGTGCCTTTGCCGAGAGTCTCTGAAAGGCTCTCGGCAAATAGGCTGCCACGTGGCCATGCCGGCCTGACTGATGCCGTGCCACGTGTCCAATTTTGCCGAGAGCACGTCCTCCGCTCTCGGCAAAGCTGCTTTTGCCGTGAGCCCTAGCGACCGCTCTCGGCAAATGCTTTGTTTGCCGTGAGCTCGGTTGCGAGCTCTCGGCAAATGGCTGTTGCCACGCTGCAGCCAGCAGCCGTTGCCACGGCCGGTGCACGTGGCTGTGCCACGTGGCCACCTACGCTGAGTGTCCACCGGAGGCTCTCGGCAAACCGGTCTTTGCCGTGAGTTTCTTGGAGGCTCACGGCAAAGTTGCTGACGGCCGTTAGCCCCCCGTTTGCGGCCGTCATAGGGCGGACGAACGCCTGTGCCACGTGCCTACTTATGCCGATGGCCGCCTGTTTGCCGAGAGCACGCCTCTTAGTCCTCTCGGCAAAGATTTATTTTGGCGAGAGCTGTCCTTGTGCCGTGAGCTTCCCGCCGGGGCTTTCGGCAAACATCACGTGTGCCGAGAGTTTTTGTTTTGCCGAGTGTTGCCTGGCCTCGCTCTCGGCATACAGGCTCTTTGCCGTGAGCCCGGCCTTTGGCTCACGGCAAAGGTTCAGGCTCACGGCGACTATGGATTTTCCGGTAGTGTTTGTAAGGCGGGTGTCGAACCATCCCCAAAAATTATTCTGAGGTTGCGGTCGTGCCCTGGCCCGCTGCAAATCAATTTAAAAATCATAATGTTTAAAGTATCCTAAAAATTGATAAAATATTATAATCCTGTATATATCACCCATCACATATTTCACACTCCACTTTTTTTTTTTGAAAAATTGGCAGGAGCACTGCCAACACATCGCAAATCTAAAATTTGTTTCTCTCACATGCACTCATAATGATTTGAGCCCATGAGGCCATGACATATGCCTCGCATAAGAGCCTCCATACTTCCACACTACCATGTCACTTGTGGCTAGATAAAACATACTATTGTTTTGTATTGACTTATTCGAAACTTATATGAAAGTTTAGGGAGATCTAAATTATCTCATATGAAAAAACTTACATTTATTTTTGCCAAACCAATTTTACAATCGGCCATGGCTTGACTTTCCATCCACCCTTGAAATCACATTTCTGAGGCAGGTGGAGACACCTCAAATTAGGGGCAGGTCATGCCATGACCCACCCTTGAAAATTGATTTTTAGGGGCAATCTAGCTGCTCATTTGGGCCAGGATTTTCAAAAAGCGGGTGAATGAATAATTAATCCACCCTTTAAAAAATTATGTGCCCCTACAAATCATTTATATAGTAATGTCTAACTCGTGCAGTATTCATCACGCCATATTTTTACATGTAGACAAACAAATTAATATTTTGATTAAAGAAACTAAAGTTAATATTAATATAAAAAAGAACAAGGAAGGAGCATGTGCTACTAGAGTGGAATGCTTGCCTTGCTTGTAACACATCCGGCCAGTTCTAAAGTGCATTATTGATCCTATATAAGCTTTATCACGTGTAGGTTGAGTTTCAGCTAGACGGTGTTGGGGAAGGTGAGGTCTGTATAGTAGTCGGTGAGCTTAAGGTTATGTTTTCTGAGTTTTAATTTGTCCAATTAAGCACCTCTGTTTATTAAATTGGATAGACGTAGATGATCCTAGGAGCTCCTATTTAAATATTTTTTAAGAGCAGACGATGGCATGTCCTAGCCCTGAAAATCATGTTTAGTGGCGGGTCAACACACCTGTCCCTGCAATTACGCCCTAGAAATATCATTTTTCCCACCTCTAAAAACTGTTTTTCTAGTATTGATGGTCCTATCAGGAGCTCCTATACTGCTAACTTCATATGCTTTCCGAGTTTGGTCCAAATTCCTCGGTGTTTAGGAATATGCTCAAATTGACACTTTAAGGTGGTGAAAAGATGGACTTTGAATTGCATGTAGATCCTCGGAGCTCCTCAACTGGTAGAACCTAGCTAGCGTATAGGCTAGCTATTCACCTAGTGAGTTTGCTGGCTTCACCATGACATGCAATGGCCAATTGGCCAAAATTCTTGTTTATTCTGTGCGCTCTCATTTTGGGTAGTCTTTATTCTTGCCCCATGGAGAAACTACCAATTTCATGTACATCTACACCACAGAATCACCATCTGCCATGCTACCCGGAGCCGCCGAGGTAGCTTCCATGTGTCAGCCATGCAGTGCGATGTTGTTATGCAGCCCTTTGTAAGTGTGTAGGGATGAAAAGGGATAGGAACCGGCGGGAAAACCCCTTACCCATTTCCGTTTCTATATTTTTTTTATCAGGAACGGTAGAGCCGGGAGCGGGACGGGAACCGGGATAAATGGGAATAAAAAACAAACAAATGCGGGAGGAAGGCCGGAAACCGGGATCATGCACCGGGACGACACGTTCCAAAATATGAAGCTAGCAAAGTAGTTCACATGTACTATACTCCTGTACTCCTGTCACAATGACAACTTGGCAATCCTTCTCCTAAATCCCAATGCTAATCTACGCATTGGTAATTGCTACTCGTTCGATCAGAGCAAAGTATAGTGCTGCTGCCTGCTTCACACGTTCGAGCAGAGCTCACTGCCATTGCATTTACAGAGCTAACTGGCTAACTGCTATGTGCTAGTGTAGTTAACTACGTGCATGAAACGTATAGGTTGCTGCTTCCTTTGACATAAGAGTAAAACGATGGGCGTCGGTGGTCTTGGCAGCATGCCGGCATCCAGTCCAAGCTCTCGCCTCACTAGCGCCGTGGACGCAGAGGCATGGGAAGTTGGGAACGGCCTCCTCGAATCCTCAACCCCCATTTCCACAGCGTTTGGAGTGCAAGCTCCTGCCTGGCTGCCCGGGCGTCAGTGCGTCGAGGACAGGCCGATTAGCTAGGGGAGGGCGACAGGTGGCGAGAAGCGGAGGGTGCGACACAAGGCGACCGACGACGACGCGTCACTGCATAGTGATCTTGGGCTTGATGGGCCGGTGAGGGGTTGGGTACTTGGTATAACACAGGGCGACCGATGGCGGCGCGGCACTGCATAGCGATCTTGGGCTTGATGGGCTGGTGAGGGGTTGGGGACTTAGTATAATGGGCCTTTCCTATATAAGTAAAAAACAGGATAAAAACGGGTCCATCCCGGTTGAAAACGGGATGCCGCAAATATGGGCAGGATACACCCTCATCCGTATCTCGTCCCGTTCCCGGGAGCCTCTTTCCCGTTTCAGACTTTTTTCGTCCCGTTTTTGGATAGGTCAAAATATGAAATAAATGTAGAAAAATGGGCAGACAGAAATGTGATTTTTCCCGTCCATTTTCATCCCCTGTTTCTCCATTAAATATGATGCATACACTGGGCACCGGAGATGGAGGAAACAAAGATACACACTTGTAATACTTACATTTGATACCACAAAAAATTAAGTGAATGTGGTATTTAAGATTATTATATCATTATTCTTGATGTGAATATTAAAGTAGCATTATTTGATGCATAAAATTGACTGATGAAAATAATACTTCTCACAGATATTGAGCAGCTAGCAACTGCATTTTTTATGGAAACAGGAGGGGTAAGCCCATGCTGATTATATATTAAAAACAAAAAAAGTTACAATTAATCAACAGAAGCACGAAAGGAACAAAGGAGAAGAAAAAATAAAGGCTACAAAAGAGAGAGAGAGAGAGAGAGAGAGAGAGAGAGAGAGAGAGAAGAAGCAACACAAGGAAAACATCCAAGCACAGGCATAACAAATCATCGGTTTGGGTTTACCAAATTTCCAGTACATATTTGTGAGCTGATGAGCTCCAGTGACAAAGATCTAGATAGGAAACAAAATAGGGAACACTAATATGCATAAACCAATAACGAAGATACAGATAAGCCGTCGTCCCTGGAGCAGTGCTCATTCATGAGCACCGATTGATCCAAGAAATAGCTCGGATAAGTAAGGAGTATAAGGAATAATACTCCCAGTGCTGTTTTCAACATCGGTATTGAGAGCACGAACATCCCGACCATCAATATCATATGATTTGATTTTGCGGTCCCAGTGCTGAAAAAAGAAGACCACGTTGCAATCTGGATGCAAGGCGGCCACGCGGTAATCAAGGTTTCCATCACAACTTTCCCTGCCTAACAGCTTCTGGTAGTTCACCCTTCCTTTGAGGACCCATTCTTGAGCATCACAGTCCTGAAGGACCCAGATTGCTATCCCATGGTTCACCCACTCAACGTCAACAGAACGCCTCTGCAATGCTGGGTTCACTTGGACAAGCTCCCCATGCCCTTCCCGAACAATGCAGTGAAGGTGCCCCTGTGACTGACCAACGGAAACGACATGGTTGCCGAAAAAGTTCAGCACCCGACGCTGAACCCCCAGGGCCGGCATGACGCGCCGCGTCTTCGCCCGCGCATCCACCTCGAGTATCCACTTCCTCGCATAGATCAAGTAAAGCATTCCATCCACCACCGTGCCGGGGGAGTCGAAATCGACATTATCATGGGCATTACAAGCGTGACCACGCCACCGTTCCAACGGCGCAAACCCCTGCGTGGTCCAGTCATCATTAGTCATCCACTCCTCCGTCTCCGACGAGTAGGCCTGCGCCAGCGTCGAAGTCTGCTACTCTGCTCGCCGCGACTAACGGCCACGAACATAACTATATGGAAGTGGGAAGAGACCGCTGGCTCAAACAGTAAGTAGGCGTGCAATATTGCTGAACCTTTGGGAAGCCGGAGCGCGTCGATGGCGTAGCAGCTTGGCACCTGCACCCACTCCTTGGTCGCCGGGTTGCACACGATGAAGCATGTCTCGAGCGTGTTGAGGTTGTTGAGGAAGTCCTCGATGTGGCCGAAGAGGAGCAGACCGTTGCAGGAGTGGATGAGGTGGACGTAGTCGGCGGCGGGGAGCGAGGTGGTCAGGAAGGAGAAGGTGGGGTCCACGTCGACGAGCGGCGCGGCGGACGTGGACAGCATGTGGGCGAAGTGGCCGTAGCGTTGCAGTGGCAGCACGGCCTCATCCTCAGCCGCCTCCGGCGGCGGCGGCGGCGGCGGCTCGTCGGCGTCGGGCTCGTCGACGTTCTCGTCGGCGAAGGTGGAGAAGAAGAAGCCCTGTAGGGTTGGGGGTAGCGACGTGCGGTGGAGGAAGCCGCCGTGGGTCTCGCGTTGGGCTGTGGAGATGAAGAACCTTGATGTCCTTGAGAGTTCGCGGCGGAGCGGGTGGCGCGGCTTGTCGGCGGCGGGGAGCTCGACGAGGTCGTCGTCGTCGTCGTTGGGGGCGAGATGGCGGCGGCGGCGGTCCTCCATGGTCTCGCTATCGTTGGGAGAATGAAGCGAGGAGTGAGAGTGAGAGACATGAACAGCCGATGACACGGCTGATTTGGTCTAGGAAATGCGGCAGGAGATAGGGCATGGTGGGGATGGACGAAGCATACCTGCCGGAGACGGCGACGACGGAGATGGTTTGCTTGTTCCGCCGTGTGTGCTCGTCCTGGTGCCGGCCGGGGTTGACTTGCGGCGGCGGCGGCGGCGGCTGTGCGAAAGGGAAGGGGATCTTCGCAGCACGCCGTGCTCTTGTCCTGAAACCCTAATTCAAACAGTCGTCCCCAGATGCCCTAGTCTGTGTGGCGAGATGCCCCAGATGAACGCCGCGTGGTAAGGCAAACGATCCGACGGACGCCCACGAGCACAGCCCACCTGCTGCCCCATTCATGCCTCCCGACACGTACGATTCGGCTCGGCCCACCGGCTCCACGCCGACCGCCGACAGGTGGTCCCCTTCCATTGATCCCTTCCTGTCCAGACTACAGAGCCGTCTGCATCGCTGCCGCCGCGTTGGGTCCGCCGGTCCGGTGCATGCAGTCTCTCACCCGCTGGCGTCGCCCTCGTCCAGTTGTAGCCTGCAAAGAATACCCTTCTTACAAGAAGTGCCCACACAAATATATATAACACGTGCACTAAAGGAAGCTAGCAACTGGGTGAACTCTGAGCGAATTCTATGGGCGTTCAACAGCCAACGGGGGCGAATCTACTGGTTGGGCGGCCGGGGCTAGAGCCCCCCTACCGCTGGAGAACCCGTGGAGCCCCCCCTAAAATTTCCTGCCATGGGAGAGAGAGGAAACGAAGGTCTGTGGGTGTCCAGAGGTAGAAGATGACCTCTCTCCTGCGCAAATGGCCTGTCGGTTGGCAATTCAGCCCAATTTTCTTTACCCTGCAAAAGCCCACATGAACCAGCCCAGTGGCCCGACCGAGCAGCGCTTTTTTTACCTCTCGGCCTCTCTCGGTCTCCTGCTGCTCTCTCCGTCTGGAGCCCTGGACTGCCTCTCGTCCTTGCCAATTTCTTTGCTAAAGCTCATCCATTCATGAAATGCAAAGGGTCTCTGATTATTAATTTGAGCACATAATGCCATTTGATTGCAAATTCTTGCATTTTTGTGGTTTAAAAAAATGATATAAGATGTAGAACATACCATATATTGCTATTCGTTGCATATGTAGTACTTGTATATTCTTGCTACAGTAGAAATAGTATATACCTATGTCTATGATGCTTGGTGACTTGTCGTCATAGTTTGAAATTGAGCCCCCCTAGAGTTTTATCCTAGATTCGCCACTGACCACCAAAATCTGGTGTGTGTTAGTCTTACCACACGACATGTCGATACACGAGCTCATCTGGGTGCGTCTTCTCTCGCTGATATACCAGTACCACATTCAGTTTATTTCAAGAATGTACAGAGCCTACATACAGTTATTACATCTACTACACACGTGCCTGTTCATTTTTAATCTCATACCCTCTTTACAAAAAAAAAAATCTACAAATTGATACGCGTCTGCTACATTTTCATCAGTGACACTAAAACGATGCTTTATCTTTGCAGGTAACATGCACCTGTCAAATACAAAATGACAATTCTTTTTTCTTTCGGATGACTTGCATCATTAAGCAATATTCATCTGAAGGACAACTGATCACACGAGCAATCAAGGATATACCATCTCAAAGATTAAGTCATGTAACAGACTACAGTTATCTATATATGTAGATAAATATGATATCATTTTTCATACATGTGCTATAAAAAAACATAAGTAATCACTACGTGTCCATATTCTATAAAGAAAGGCAGCAAGCTCTGCCCTGCCTAGAGTCTCCTCTATTACAAGATTCTAGCTCTTGTTAGTTTTTCCAGCGGTGCAGTACATGGCAAAACTTTGTATGAGAACTAGATGTGCCAAGTAATTAACTTGCATTATACTATTATTACAGACTGCAGAGGAAGTAAAAGACATATGAGTACTCTCAAATATAATGGAGCAGATATATTGTACTAATTCTGATAACACGAAACTTGCATTTGGCACTATAACGCAGACGATAATTGTAGATTCGGCAACAACAGCAATTTCTTTGATATTAATTGGCTCTTAAGAACCTTAGATTTACATATATATATATATACATATACATGACTTAACTAGTTTGCAGTAACGGCCAAAATGCCGACTCGAGGCACCAGAAAAAGTGCAGCACACAATAATAATTCTACTATATCTATAGCCAAGTTGCTAGCTACTCCAAATTACTTGGGAGGTCTGATTCCTGTTTAAGAACATGTTGAGCGCAGAGGCTCGACCGCTCGAGTGCTTACTTACATGCCACGACAACTCAGAGAAATAGGGAACATAAGAGCAAGTATTATGGACCGAGCAAGGCCGGCTGGGAGCAGAGCCACGTCAGATTTTCCACTGCTGGCGGAGAGAGAAATGGTGAGCGGGCGTCTCGCACAACGCCGGCTCAACCAGGCTGATGAGCGCTGCATGTAATTTTCATTGGTCAGACTCCTGCTGCGCTAGCTCATCATTGGCTGCATGCGTTGTGCCACTGTTACTGCTGCTTTAAATACACTCCAGGCTGGTGTTTATTTAGCCCGCTGCCGGCTGAACCATAAGCCATGCTCTAAGAGTGACACTTCAACAGTGTACTAGTGTCCAAGAAAATTCTTTACAATACGATTAGCTAACTAAATGTAGCCAAGTTACAATAATAGATGAGCAGTACTAGGACCATTGAATAATGCAATTAGGGATCATAAAGTAGATTCATTTACCACACCCACATGACCATCTAAATAAGCATTTTAATTTCTAGGACAATACTTATCCAATTAATTACAGGTAACACTTTCTCTGCTGATGAATATCATACCACAACTACACTGAACACTTTTGATACCCACAAAATCAAAACAGACGACTGCAGAAAATAAAAAACATATACTAATCGGCTAACTCACACCCATGCTTTGTACTATAGTTAATAATGTTTCCTGTTGCATCGTGAAAAAGTAGAAAAACAAAAAAAAATGATATACTGATCTGGTGATTTGTCGGGAGGCACTAGTAGAGCTTGATGACCTAGCTATACCACAAAGATTCATGTGCACAATATAAAGAACACAAAGACACCGAAGGAAAAACATAGTGAGGTAGCAGGCTTGTTTTTTTTTTGTCAGGCTCAGGTGGATAAAAATCAATCAAAGAATATAACCTATGGAGGCCAAATGTAGAAGTTTAAAACTTAAAAGTGCATTTTTCTGTAAGAGACTTGGAGCAGTAGCCTTCAGCATTGATTCAATCTTACCACAAACATCATTTCAAAAAACACAGGTCTGAAAAAATAGTAAAAAAAACTTTTTTATTGGGGGAAGCCCCATTTGTCAGCCACTATACCTCATGTGCCCGGTAAACTCTTGTAAAGCACGTATTTTTTCGCGTAAAATTCACGCCCATGTGGCCGATGGGATTCAAACCGGTGACCTCCCTCAAAGGATCAAGGTGCCTAAGAGGGGAGGGTGAATTAGACTTCTACAAATTTTTAAGAAGTAAAACAATCCTATGCAATAAGCCTAATCACCCCATGTGCCTAGCAAAGCTTGTATGACTATATAGTTGATAAAAGAGTTATGCAACCTAGGTCCAATCCTAATCTAATATGGCAAGTCTAGGAATTGAAATGCGGAAAGTAAACTTGCACAAAGTAAAAAAATAAGGATATAAAGCCTATTTTTCCCAAGGTATCGAGGAGTCGATAACTTCCCCCTAATCCTCATCGGAGCAAGGGTATAGATCCCCCTTAATCCGCGTAAGGATGAAGTGCTTTCATAGTGCATACTCATTCCCCACTTCGGGACGGTATATTCCAATACCGTGTACACCTTCTTGGGGCTTCACACAATCCTTGTGAGCTCATCAAGATCACCACCACCAAGCCGTCTAAGTGATGCCGACATACCAAGAGTAATAAGCTGAAAAAATCTTCACTTGACCTACACTAGACCAAGAGCTAGATTGATGTACACTTGCTACTCTCACTAGCACTAAAGATAGTCCTTAATCTTCTCAAACCAAGAACTCCAATCAAACCAAGTGCTTCTCTTGCCTTCAAAACCTCTCAAATCTCAGTTGGGAGCATAGTTAACTTAATGTGGAAAGAGAGTCTCCAAATGGGAGAAGAAAGGGTATAAATAGCCCCCTCGACAACCACTAGCCGTTGCAAGTTTTGCAGAGTCACCGACTAGTTCGATGCCCACTTTGGGACACCATCGAATTAGTCGATGGTCTCTTTTTCTTTGAAAAACAACGGTTACTGACGACTATCGACTAATTCGATGCCCTCTTTGTGTCACCACCGAATTAGTCGATGGTCTCTTTTCCTTTAAAAACGAACGACTACTGATAACCATCGACTAATTAGATGACCATTTTTGGCCGCCGTTGAACTAGTCGTCGGTTTTACACAGAGAGCATGTCGAGTGACCTCGGTCAAATAGTGACCATCAACTAATTTGATGAGACCATCGAAATAGTCGATGTACTTTACATAGAGAGCATGTCACTATCCTTACTCACCCAAGGGTCATCGACTAATTCGATGGTCCATGCATGCACCCATTGAATTAGTCGATGCTCACTGTCTCAACAGTGAGTGAGGGGGTCATTGACCAATTCGATGGTACCTGAGGCAGCCACCGAATTATTCGATGGTGTTGTTGTCTCTCCTATGAGTCAGCAACTACCGACTAATTTGGTGCCTTGCACTAGGCACCACCGAAATAGTCGGTGAATATGTGAATCTTCTTTCTTCACACTTTCGAAGTCGAAACTCGTCCAATTCAAATTCTTTAAGTTTTCTAACTTCTCTTGGGATTCATTGAGCTAACTCATACTAGAATTTCATAAGTATGCACCATACCTAACTCTAGTCTTGCCTAGGTCTAGCTACAAACTCTTAGCCCCCTTTATAGTACGGCCAAAGGAAAACAAAGATCTAAACTACTCTAAATGTCTCTCATCATCTAAACGACACTTAGAATTAGCTTATCCTTAATCTTCGAGAATATTCTTTGAACTAATACAATCATCTTCACATAATGGGGGCCAAGAATACCATAAAAGCCCATCATTGCACTAAGTAAAGAATTGCCGCTGCAAAACACACATGTCAGATCATGCCGTCGATAATCACTAAAACCAGTTGAGGGGCCTAGATGCTCTTTCACTCCCTCACACGCGTAGTTTCCTCTACAACAATGCTCTCATATGCATCCATACTCCATTTTGATTCAACTGTGATTACTGATACTATACCTAGCCAAGAGTAAATTGCTTGTTTGAGGCTCTAAACGAACTCAAATGAAAAAGTTGTCAACTACAAAGTTTCATAACTTCTTGAAATCTACAACTTTGGTTATGGAGGTTTCTCCATCTGAGGTTCCTTACAAAATTCTGAATTTCAAATTTGAACATTTGCACTTAGTTTACATTGACAATATGATTTCCAATGAGAAAATTATTCAACTACAAAGGTACCTAACTTGTTACGATATACAATTTTCATTATGGTAGTTTCTCCATCGAGGTCATTTGAGAAAACTCAAATTTGAAATTTGATAAATTCGTACCTATTTTTCGTTGGAAACATTTATTCAAATTAAAGTTGAATAACTTCTAAATATCTATAAATTTTATTATGATCATTTTTATTTGACATTTTGATAGTAACATCGTGCACATATCTTAAAATCTCTTCTCTGGTTTCATGAAAATATATGACTGATATATATTTTGTGAACAAAATTGCATCAATTTGTTTGAATCAAGATATGACTAATGTAAATGTTGTACATCTTGATAAGTTATACAACTTTGTAGTTCAAATTTTTTTATTTAAATTCATTTAGACCTTCAAAATGTGCTTTGGAAATTGTCTTTGCCAAGTGTTTCACAAAATACACTCGACCTTATTTGTCGTGCGTACTTGTTTGGCACATGACAAATGAAGGTGTTTGCCATGTGCCATGTGTTAGGCACACAACAACTAAGATACTTACCGTATGCTTTCGCCTAGCACATGGGAAAGGCCCTGTATCCGAACGCGATACGCGGTCTTTTGCCATGTGCCTAACATCAGACACCCGGCAAAGGCTAACTGTCGTGATGGACGTCCACGCAGGGGCCGATGCTCGCAACTTTGCTGTGTGTAGGTCATCTGTGCTTACTCTAGGCACACGACAAACTCGTAGTTTGCCACATGCCCTTTCTTTGTCATGTGCTTTTGCTCTAGCACACGGCAAAGAGCTGGTTTGTCGTGTGCCCGATAAAAAGCACACGGCAAAGTGTCGGGCACATGGCAAATTGTGAGTTTGTGGTAGTGAAACTCGGCCAATATATTACCTTGGATACTATTGCAAATAGTTGTGTGAAAGCGACACTGTGATCACCGTGAATCAATAAATAACTGCTGAGAATAGATTGCAGAGTAGTCACAATGCACTGACCTCATGCGAGTTGAATTTTGTTATTCATATTCGCGTATAATATTTTAAATAGTGTCCCGAATTTGAATAGTGACCAGCGAATTTGATACCATACAACTTTATTGATCTGCGTCAATTAATTTTCCTTGCAAAGTAAGACGCCGGGCAATATTATTCTGTTGCCATATTACATTACATAGCTTGGACTCCCCTTTGAATAAGCACATTAATACAATGTAATATACTCTATAGGCCTATTATATTGTTCGGTATCCTCATCATCAGAATCTTCGTCTTCGTCTTCATCTTGATCAGGTGGAGCCGGCGGAGAATGAGCCGGTGGAGTAGGAACCGGAACCGAAGGCCAAGGCCAAGTCATCGGAGGCGGAGCCGGAGACACGAGCACGGGCGGAGGAGGCGGAGGAGGTGGCTGAGACTTAGGCGGAGGAGGTGGCTTAGACTTGGGCGGAGGAGGCGCACCCGGTCTTGGAATATCGAAGTAGATGGGCCTTAGTTCTGCCGTGCGAAACCGAAACGGGCCAGCATGTTGGATGACCATCCACAGCACGGTGGTGAGGCCGCCACCGGCGCTGAGCTGATTGGCATGGGACTCCCTGCTGCACCGAACGGACGCGTAGACCAGCTTATCCACCCACACATTGAAGATGAACTCCAGCAGCTCTGGTACAGGCACCCTCCTTCTTCTTCTCACTGTCACACGTGACTCTATTGCATTCTCTCTTCTTACTCTATCAGCCGGCGTATCGCCTGCTAGCATCAGTGAACGAAAAAGAGTTACTGCATCCCAGAGAAGTTCCGTACCTTCAGTCCCTTCAATTTTTATCGATCCTTCTTCTTCACCCTCCCCCTTCATGCGTCGCAAGATCAAGCCAAGCTTCTCTTCGTTAGTTGGTGCTTTTCTATTATCCTCAGGCCTCAGTAACGGTGTATGTTTATGTTCATTCCATATGTCGACCAAGGTTTCTCGGGTTACCTTGAATAGGCTGTGGAGGACAAGCCCAGGAAGCATATCTCGACGAACAGCGACAAGGAACATCATGTACTCCGACATCACCGCGATCGCCGTCGCATGGTCCTCTGATCGTGCCGGTAGTACTAGTGGTGGTCCTCGGACATCACTGCGTCGTTGTCGCTGCCGGATGTACTGGAGGACCATGCAGGTGGCGATATGCCACACGAGGACGTCCTCCTCGAATTCCTTGCCGAATTTGGGGGCCACAACATCATGAATATCAAGTTCTGGAAATAGGTCAATTCGCCGCCCCTCGGGGTTCCTCAGGTCGAAGGCCTTCTCGCCCCATTTTGACCTGATGTCTTCCATGCTGTAGCATTCCGCCGTGTCATGATCGTCAGTCTCAATGGCCTCCAGCAATATTGCCTGCACTCGCTGGAACAGCAGTTCCTTGACTTTTCCATGAAGCTCAGACAGATACAGCATCTCCTTGGTCTCCAGCCACGTCGGGCCATAGGCTGTGACGAGTAGTAGTACACTCGCGCAGCAAGTTGTACTGTCCGATGGTGCCCGACCACGTCCGGTAGTTGATCGGATCGCGGCAGAGCAGCCACGACATCGGGTCGACACGGACGACCAAGTGGTGGAGGTAGTGCCAGCTCCCCGGGCATATAACCTGGTGGCGAAGCCAAGCTGGTGCCTGCGTCTGCATGTAGGCGTACGCCCATGTGGATCCAAGGGCTCGCAGCAGCCATGCCAGGTCCAGGAGGAAGTCAATGAGCAGCAAGGCGTAGGTGATCCCGACAAAGGATCCCCTGATCTTGCCCTGCTGTTGGTGCTGGCGATGAAGCCAGAAGAGCAGCGCGGCAGCAGCAGTGCAGAGGGGCAACAGGAAGCGGGTGAGGTAGTACCAGCCCTTGAAGCTGTGTGCCACGATCGCCTTGGTGTAGAGGACCTCGTACATGAGGGAGAGCTCCATCTCGGCCACCTTGCACATGCTCCCCCACTCCAATCGGAGTATCTCCTTGCTGGCAAGATGTCTGCCTGAGTCTGGCAGAATGACAGAAGAATCTACCATGGCGTGGCGCCAGATAGGGAACAGATCCTGGGCAAGGAGCAGCGCCTCTCGGTCGCAGAGCTTCCACTGCAGTTTCCCAATTCTATATCTCAGTTGATCCATCTTGCCATCAATGGAGTGGCATCTGTGGCAGTCTTCTCTTTTCTTCTTGCTTCTGCTGCCTTCCGAGGAGGAGGCGTCCTCCTGCATTTTGTCCAAGTTGGCTTTGGATAGCGCTTACGCCCTCTCGAGGTATCTGATGACGCCGGTGCCGGAGACGACGACCGACGCCGCAAACAGAACCCTGCTGGGGCCACCGCCGCCGCCGCGATACGTGTACTTGTAGATGGCATAACCAACCCCGACAAAATGGCCGATCATCTCAAACCATTTGCGCGTAGAGAGCTTGTTGTCCTCCTGAGCATAGGCGGTCAAGTTGTCCGGGTCGCCAAGGTGCAGAAGGAGGAACGCTGCCCAGAGCGCGACCACCTGCTTCTCGTCCTCCGGCACATCGGAGTCGCAGAGCGTCAGGGCTGCTGATGGCGCTTGCCGTTGCTGCCTCGGCGAGCTAGTAGAAACCCCAGAGGATCAACAGCCGAACCCGCTGGCCTTTCGCCGCCCACCCACCGGACGCCGAGCGACGACGTGTCCTGGACAAGAGGCCGAGGACGACATTTGCCCCTAAGCTGACAAGGACGCATGATCGGAATCCCCATTCGTTCCACAACTGCGGCACCACGGCCCAGAGCATGGCCAGTGTCAACACGAACCAGATCACGAGCTGCACCCAAATCATATCAAACTACAGCATGAGACTTAATTAACTCTACTGATCGGTGATGTTTAAGTTCAGTCGTTCAGAGCACACAACACAGGCTATAAATCCACTAATAATTCTCTAATTCGGGAACTCGATGCAGGGATGAGCCTAGGTAAGGGTGTGGCAGCCGCAGAAACGAAGGCGGGCTTGTCTGCGGCGGTTGTCCACGGTGGCGCTGTCGTCCGAGGACGGCGACCATGCCCACCACGGTCCATGCACCGGCCAGTGCGGATAAGGATGAGATCGTTGAGGAGGAAGGAGAACTTTAATAAAAAGCTCTTACATGTGAGGTTCAAAAGATTCCTTTGTGCAATGTATTAATATCTTTTGTGGAGGCACATAGTACCAAGGTTACATAACTCTAGATGGAAACTTTTGCGGACCGTCTACCTCACAATGGAATGGTAATCGTCCATCGTGTGGTGTCGCCACCTGAGCGCCACAAGGTGGTGCCGCTTAGATCAATGGATATGATGTTTTAGTCTAGCAAATTGTTGGCTAGATATTTGCTTTTGAAGAGAATTTCTAAGATTTTTTTTTCTTGGAGTATCCAACTAGGCTTCTAAGTCAGGATGGCAACAGGGCGGGGCGGGGCCGGGGGGCGCTCTCCGTCCCCGCCCCGACCCCCGATCGTCTATCCCCGCCCCGGTCCCCGAACTCTAATCGGGGCAAAAACTTGCCCCATCCCCGTCCCCGCTGGTTCCCCGAACCCCAACGGGGCCCGTGGGGATCAAGCGCCAGCAAATAGAGCGCACAAATCAAGTTCTAGAGAATAAAAAAAATCCATGAGATGAGTTCAAACTCAATATTATTGGAAGCTCGCACAAATAAAGGTGCATAATCAGTACAGAGGTCACAGATCAAACAAAAGCTATCAGATCGATCAAAGACTCACGGATCGAGCAGGCTAACAGATCGACTACTAGCAAATCCATTAAACAAACAAATCCATCCACTGAATAGTATGTCAAGAACGAGAGGAAAAGTTCCTCGCTTAAATAAGTAGTAGGCGGCGGCAGCAGATGTTGGTTGCTGGACGGAGCGGACGTGGTCACCGGCTTCGTTGACGCGCGGCCTGCAGGCTCCGGCCGTCCGGGCGTCCGGCACTCGCAGCGTCGCCGGCTTGCGCGTCAAGCACGAAGGGAGGAGGCGAGGAGCCGAGGAGCGACTGCGAGTCTGCGAGAGTGCGAGTGGTTGGCGGCGGCGGCCGCCCCTGCTGTGCTGGTGGTGAAGAGAATAGGATAGGGTTAGGGTTCGGCAATGGGCTCAAGAGATTATATTGATCTGCTAAGAAATATTGGGTCGGGCTGCTACTGCTAATTGATGGGCCGACTTGTGTTTCGGGGCCCTGTTGGTGCCCCGCGGGGGGGGGGGGGGGATTTGATCCCCGCCCTATCCCGGATATATTTCAGGGCCCCGCCCCGGCTCCCCCGCGGGGGAAAATTCCCCCCGTCATTGCCCCGTTCGGGGCGGATCCCCGCGGGGATCTATCCCCATGGGGAATTTTGCCATCCTGACTTCTAAGTGGTTTCATGTGGAGGCATTGAAAAGAACCTCCAATTAATAATAGTAAGACTATATTAAGAATATCAAGTTAGTTAATACTAGTCTCATTTGTTTTTAGCTTTTTATATGTCATTTGTGTTCCAAAGCCTGCCCCAAGCTACTGCAACTTTTGTCCAGACGACGGTAATAAAATATTTGTGAGTATAAAATTTACAGTTCACTATCACAAGTAATAATCTAAGCAAAATTTAATGTCTATATTTTTTTGAAGTACGTTAATGTCAATAATAACTTGCGTGAGAACAAAAACTTAATGTAAGTGGAATATAACATGTTTCAATCACAAATAGTGACTACGCGAACCTTTTTTATAGAGATCGAAAGGTTTACCCTAGATAGGATGGAAGCACGATTGGGAGAGCGAAACCAAGGACTGTTACTGAATTGTTTGTTTTTTAGATAAGTGTTGAAAAGGTGAAATTTCTTGAAGGAATAATACTCTTACTTGTATTATAGAGGCCAAAGAAAAAAACCATCTCTAAAGGATGGAATTATATTTCAGCTGTCATGTCGTAGTCAGTGAGATATATGCATTGAGAAGCCAAGAACGAAATGATGCGAATTGCTGGTCATAAGGTAAACACATGTAAGTTGACTACAATGTCATCGTTCCTCGAGAAAAATCGAGATAGAAAACAGCATAGAGCTGAAATAGAAAGGAAAACGAGTATTAGGAAAATAGAGCACAGCCGGCAGGAGCTATAGATTGCCGGGTGCTCCACTGATGGCCGCCACGCTTAGGATGTGGCGCCGAAAATGAACTAGAATCAGCTGTGGCCGCGGAACCTTGTTCACGAACCAAACAGCATCATCGTCTTCTCTCTTTTTTTTTGCGGTAACAGCATCATCATCTTCTCTGTCTCTCTCTCTCTCTCTCTCTCTCTTTTGCGGTAACAGCATCATCGTCTTCACCCTCTCGTGGCGCGTTGCCGCGGTTTGGCATGGTGAGCGGTGCCACTGACTATATAAGATTGACATCAAATGGAGTCGTCGTTCATGCATGCATAAATGTCTTAGACTCGGACTAATCAATTAAACTATGAAACTGAAGTCCAAAATCATATGGAAGTTTGACGTAACTGAAGGAAACCAGCTGTAGCTAAAGAGAATGAGGTTGGAGTCTGATGTACCTCCTGCTGCTCCGCCAGTCGATGATGACCGATAATAGAGGATCTGAGTATTTTGGTACGATCGTTGAGTACGATGCCCTAGAGACTCAACAGATTTGCTCACTCCCTCGATACTATTTATATCGATCGCCGATCGATCTACTCCCTCCGGTTTTCAATTGTTGATGCAGTTGAGTTTTTTAGTTATCTTTGACCTTTTGTCTTGTTCAAAATTATAAACTAGGTTGTTTCAACTTTCTCTAATAAAAAAATCAAATTGTAACAAAAAAATTTGATAAGTGTTCAAATTTTTCAAATAATATGAATGTTCAAACATAACTAAAAAGTTAACTACATCAACCGATTTAAATCCGGGGAGAGTAATAGCCCACAAGACAAGCAATGAATGGAATCTAAGCCAGGCCACTGGTTCGGAGCACCAGGCAATGCAACCACATACACACTAAAAGCGCATCAGCTGGTACTAGGAAACAACGTGCATCTTACCTCGCTACTAGGCCGCTAGCTAACTGACAGCCATGGTGCTCCGAACATTGTACAGACTGCCGTCGGCCTGTCCCAGTCCCCTACTCGATTGCATAGGAATTGTTATATTTCGCAAAGATAGACTATGGTTACCACCATCCACCTCAAAATTTATGGTACCAATGGAGACCACCATGCATGTCATATCTACCGTAAAATTAAAGGTGCTAAGGACCCAGTAATGCTTGCTGACAGAGGAAAGCACTGACACAAACATGTTAATCTCTTTAATTTGTTAAATTGAATGCACTACCTTGTGATTCCTGTAACAAGCTGCTACAATTATATTGGATGCACGACTCTCGGGTCCCCACAATTATAGCTAATTATGAGTGAACCAATTCACCAAAAAAGACTCCATCATGACCCGGCCGTAGGGGTGCAAACGGTGCGGATAATATCCGTCCGTATTCGATTTCGAATTCGTTTAGGGGGCACTACATCCGTCTGTATCCGAATCCGGGCATTCAATATCCGCACCGTATCCGTATCCGGAAACTTAAAATCAGATATATATGATGTCGATGTCAACCCATATCGTATCCGAGATATCCGTTTCCGTATCCATTTCCGAGAAATGAATAGTGATATCCGTTCGTTTCCGGAGGTATCCGTCCGTATCGATCCGTCTGCACCCCTACCCGCCCGTAGCTACAATAATAAATAATATTGCACCCGGTGCAGAAAACTACCTCTCGCTCGTAGCTGCACACAGCTAGCACACCACCAAGCTAAGATATAGTAAAAGATAAGAGTATGCTTGTTTGGAAAGGAGGAATACAAAACACAGGAAATAAAGGAAGAAAACATAGGAATAGGATAGGAATATAGGTGAAAAACAGAGTAATGCAAAATGTTCGACAATTTTGTAGGAATGAGTGTTTAATTTGGAACACAGGAATTTGACGTATAATAGGAAGTTGGGAGATAGTCAAATATCCATGTTAATGGGCAGCGAACACTCTATGGGGACTTCCCCTAAAAAGGATCCCGAATGTCATTTGTATCATATCCATATTTCGTAGCTTAAAACACAGCTATACAACGGAGTTCTACGCAGAGCTCCCAAGCCTTACATGCTGCTTGGCTCCATGGTTGGTTATCGAGGTCCTCATCTTCTTCACCAACTACTTCCTCCAAGAAAGAAAGAAAGCACGAATGAGTACTGATATAAAATAGGTGCTCAGCAAATCCCAACAGTGTAACAATATTTAATGCAAGATTCTAAAGGATTGCCTTCTAGTTTATCCATTTGCCTGAAAGTTAGTTTTATGCATGGTGAGCATAGTTATAGCTTTTAAACAATGATGTCCTTTTTTTAGGTACCAAAAGGTGTACTTGAAAGGTTAGATCGATATAGTTCACGTTTCTTCTGGCAAGGAACTAAAGATAAGAAGAAATATCGACTGCCAAATGGGATATACTTTGTCGCCCTAAGGATCAAGGAGGACTAGGGATTATTAATCTAGAACTCCAAAATAAATGTTTGTTAAGTAAATGGATTGTTAGTTTACTTAACACGCAAGGTATGTGGCAAACCATGCTTAGAAATACATACCTAAGCTCCAAATATCTTACACAAGTTAAAGCAAAACCGACTGATTCTCATTTGTGGAGAGGATTAATGAAGGTTAAGGATGATTTTTTTTATCTTGTGGCTCCTTCAAAGTTAATGATGGGAACCAGACAAGAGATTTTGGGAAGATACATGGGCATGTTCGAGGTCATTCAAAGATATTTTTCCTGCGTTATACAATGTTACACACTAGCCTCATGCCACAGTTGCTATTGTGATGTCAACCGTGTCAATCAATATTTTTTTTAGAAGGGCATTAATACAGGAAAAACTCATAGAATGACACAACCTAGTTGCTATAATTTTCAACTGTCATCTACAAGGAAGGTCTGATATGTTCAAATAGAATCTGTGGAGAGATGGAACATTCTCTGTAAGGTCTATGTACTTACATATATTAGACTATGTAACTCCTTATCGCAACAAGAACATTTGAAGCTTAAAAAATCCTCTAAAGATAAAAATATTTCTATGGCTCTTGAATAGAGAAGTCACATTAACGAAAGATAATTTAGCGATAAGAATTGGAAAGGGAGCAAAAAGTGTTGTTTTTGTAATGATAATGAAGAACAATACAACACCTCTTTTTTTTATTGCCGCCATGCAAAGGAGATATGGCGATTAGTTTTCTATGCAACTGGGTTAGCCCCGCCCATTTCGGTCTCCCAAATATGCTGGGGAATTGGTTGAAAAATCAAGATAAAAGTTAAAACAGCTGATTTTGGTGGGAGCATATGCGCTATGTTGGGCTATTTGGAGATGCCGGAATGATATTGTTTTTAACAAATCTAGGTATTCATCATTTATGGGGAACATATTGGTTGCGCTTCTAGTCCCTGCTGCAGCGTGATGATGTTACGAAGTAGATGTTCCAAAAGCGAGCTTAATGCTAGAGATCATCTCTTTGGATCATGCCAATCGAGGATGGAAACATAATAATCACTTTGCTAATATCTTCACTGATCTCAAGCACCTTTGAAATGGTCGTGGGATGGAGTATTTATAGCCCCAACTAAAGGAACTAGCCGTTGCAACTATCTACATACCACCGACTAATTCGGTGCACAAAGAAGAGGAACCACCGAATTAGTCAGTGATGCCACCACGGCTAGCCGTTGAGTCTCTGACTTTTGGGCCACCCAACATCGACTAATTTGGTGCCTTCTCTCTGGTACCACCGAAATAGTCGATGGTGTCCACACACACAGAGGTCTTCAATCATTTCTTGAGCATCGATTAATTCAGTACCATCATTTTGACACCATCGAATTGATCAGTGCGTTCTAGAGTTGAACCATGTCCTGGACGCCATCACCGACTGATTCAGTGCCAACTTTTGGCAGCACTGAAATAGTCGGTGGTCCTGCTGACCTTCTTCTTCCTCTGCCCTTGGTCACCGATTAATTTGGTGGTCTTCTTGACCACCACAGATAGTTGGTGGTCAATTTGTGACTCTGATTTGCTTGTTTCTCAGTGGGCTTTAGATACATCTTCTTTGCCATCAATTTGGATGATCTTGAATATAATAAAGTCAACTTTTTTCAGTGATTTGGATGCTCTAAAATATGGCTGTGTACACTTTTCCACTCCAACAAATAGCATGATAATTACAGAGCATACGGACTAATGAAAGTAATAATACCAGTGCAGTTTTGAAGGTTGGTGTCTAGAACACAAACTTCCTGGCGATCAATATATATGATATCATTTTACAATCCCAGTACTGAAGAAAGAAAACCATGGTGCAATCTAGATGCAAGGCGTCCACACGGTATTGAAAAGTTTCCATCACAATTAGTCTTGCCAAAGAGTCGCTGGTAGCTCACCCTGCCTTTGAGAACCCAGATTGATATCGCATGGTTTATCCAATCCACGGCAAAAGGACCCATCTCCAACACTTGGGGGGAGGGGTAGTTGGGCAAGCTGCTCATGACCTTCTTGAATGATACAGTGCAGGCACCCTTATGACTGACCAATGCAGAGGACAAAGTTGCCGAAAAAATAATCTAGTACCTGATGTTGAACCCCCGGAGCTGGAGCTGGTATGAGGGCACGTACAACCCACAGCCGACCCTCGTCTTTTTAGTGCCACCTCAGTGATCCAGGCTTACGTGTAAACAATTAAATGAAGGAAGAGAATGGAGCCGATATCTCGTTCGTCGACGGCGTCGGCTCAAGCTCCCAGGCGAGTTAATGCTCTGGTTGTGCGTTGCGCAGTCTGTTGCCGTGCTACCGATGGTCTCGTGTGGATCCCGTGTGGATAAGCAGGTGTGTTGCCGATGGTCTCGTGCTGCTGATGGTCTCGTGCCTTCGTGGATCCCATTTGAAAATATTTTTTGAAACGTACGATCCAATTCAAAAATAAGTATTCTATGTTTATCATATTTATATACTTAATCTCGTTCATATCAAATAAGCAATAAAATATTACCTAAAAGGCAGTAAAATAATGTATAAAGATTTTATTTTTATTATTCTTGATCATGGATGTCTACATGTCTTCTCCCATGTAAGCACAAAATGGTTATGAAGATCAAACCGTGTACTAGATCACCATGATTTATGAGTCACAAGATGAATTAAATAACTTGTAGACAGCCAAAAAGCTAACAACTGTCTAAACTGTTATACAAGCTGTCTATTTAGTTGTCTATGTGGAAAAAAAAAAGACAGCAACTGTCTAAACTGTTGTACATGCCCAGAGGCGTCTGTCTTCCCCTTCGCATCCACATGGACTATCCACTTCCACCCAAGTAAAGGGGGCTCAAAATAAATGTGAGCATGGATATTGTGAATATGAAAACGCCATTGTTCCAATTGCCCAAATCTTTCCTCTAATTCACCCCCATTTTCGATGAGTAGGCCTGGGCCGTCCTCGTCGCCTGGCCGCCAGCGCCATCGGGGAGCTTCCAGAAGAGCACAGTGTGGAAATGGGATGACAATGACAGGTCAAACAATAGGTATACAGGTGTGCATCACATAAGTGTTGCGATGCCAGCGCTGGAGCACGTCGACCCTGACGCAGCTCGGTACCTCCACCCACTGTTATGTGGCTGGGTTGCAGACGATGAAGTAGGTCTCTAGTGAGTTGAGGGCGACCTAGAGGCAGATTTATATTATCGATAAAATCAAAATATCAGAGGTTAATGGTAAACGGGAATAATGAATGTTAATTAACGGTGATAGAAAAAATTGGACAAAAATTATAAAAAGATCTCTTATTTTTGCAATAATGAATGTTAATTATTTCAAATAATGAACCTAAAAACTATACATATGATACTGCTTGGCACACCCTAAGAAATAGGTTCTGTAACACGTATCATCGAGGCTCGGAAGCGTATCCACTTCCGACTCATTCCTATCGTCTCCACATGGTTTGAACTCGTCATAGAGCTCCCTAGAGGCCTCGAAGTGAAATGGCTGGTGCACCTCGGGATTACCGGCGACGCCGGTGTCGTCGTGAGCTCCTGCTAGCGAACGTACGGCCAAGATCATCATATACTCAGGCTGCGCGGTAGTCTGCAAGTGTAGGTGGCTTGCCGTGGATTTTGTGGTGGTGTGCTAGCTGCTGCGCTTCAGCAAGAGGGAGCAGGGAGATCAAGCCATGCTCTAGTGTTTGGATTGAACCACGGCAAAGAGAGGAAAAAGGAAGAGGGTTGTTGCTTTGCTTGCTTGCTTGCTTGTCCGATAGGAGCAGGAAGAGAGGTGGGCGCTGGTTGTTGTTCGAGAGCCCTAGAGAGGGAGCAGGCCTGTGGTTTTGGAGCAAGTAGTAGGATGCAGCTGCTTGCTTTGGGTGCCAGCCGCTCCTGGGGTCCTAGGGTCGACAGGGTGGAGTAGAAGACGAGCACTAGATGACAGGTGAAGCTGCCGGCGAACGCGAGGCCCTCGCCGGAGTCGGAGAAGAGCTTGTCCATGAGCCGGTGACTTTTTAGTTGTATCTTGAAATGATTGGTAAATTTTTACCGTACTTTACCAAATTATATGGAAAATATTATACCATTTTGTATGTAAAAATGTGGGCATGACACATCCTATATAGAAAACCAAGGTCCGCCACTAGTCCCTGTCTAGTTGTTATAGTGGTAGAAAGTGTATGGAGATGCTTATATAGACTAGAAAAACAGCGGGTATTTTTTGGATGATAAACTAATAGCTCATCAATAAAAAAAGAAAAAATATCGGAATTATCTGTTGGTGATATTCTGTACCTGGAGGTGGCCAAGGAGGAGCAGCCCATTGCAGGAGTCAAGCATGTAGATGTAGTCGAACAAGCACCACATTGGTGATGAAGGATAAGGTGGGGTCAACGTCGATGAGGGGCGTGGCGACAAACTTGGCATGCAGGTTGGCGAACTTCCCATAGCGTTTCAGAGGCAAGACTTTCTTGAGCCTCCTCCTCGGTCTTGCCCCTTGTGTGGTGGTCTTCGACGACGACCCGACTGGAGAAGAAGAAGCCCTGCAGGGTCGGCGGCAACAATGCCGTATGGTGGAGGGTATCACCGTAGATCTCGTGCCAGGATGTGGAGACTGCGAACTTGGTGAGCCCGCAAAGGGGCTTGTTGCCGGGGACCTCGATGAGGGCGTCGATGGAGTTGGCGGCGGTCCTCCATGATATACTCGTGTGTGTGTGTGTGCGCGCGCGCGCGCGCACGCCGCGCGTGCGTGCGTGAGCGTGTGTGTTTGTGTGTGTCCAAAATATTTTGGAGGAGAAAAAAAAGCTTTAGGAGAGGCCCAAGCCATTTGGGGGCAAGAGCCATCCAACCAGCCCAATCTAGAGTCCAAGTCGTCCTCCCCACCAAACCCTAGGGGACCGAGGCCCTCTCCCCAATGCCATCCCCTCTCTCTAGTTCAAGCTCCTCTCCCTAAATGTCTGTCACCATTTCCTTAGCATCTGACCCCTATGTAGTATCTCCTCCACAGCAACAATAAAAAAACAAAAAGGAGAAAAATAGACTGTGGTGGAGGGGGGGTCAGGATGAAGATTCTTGGATCAGTTGTTCTCCATCTCAATTTTGTTGTCCTATGTTTGGGATACAACAAAGGTGAGGTGAATCCACTTTATCTCTATATAGGTGCTTATATGGTTCTCAGTGGATCTGTAAGGGGGGCTACCATGTAAATGTTGATCTAGAGTTTTGTTGTCTTGTAGATAGAATAATGCTGCTATTTTCGTGTGACTTTGGCGACCAAATTTTTTTTCCCTCTAAAAGTGGATATTAAGAAAGTTGTAGAGAATTGAGATATCTAAGTTTTGATATAGTTTCACATTTTTTTTGGGAACTATATCATCAGTTACTATATATTGTTTGGCGTCATTTCCGAATGCCTAGATTTAGACAGTAGCTGTTGAGATGTGTTTTAGCTGACCTTAACCACGGAATTCGACTAAACCAATAATCACAAAGTTGTAGGTTTTCCATAGGACTACCTCCAGTAATGTGGTTTGGAGATACGGATTTTTGTATCCTACTGCCCAGGGGTTTCAGATAGATTTTGTACTCCACTTTCAGTTTGCAGTTTAGCCATTCTTGGTGCCATGTTAAAAATTTAGGATCTGTACACAGTTATAGGTCCTTGACAAGGCTTTGTAAAATGTGTTTGTTTTCAGTAATACCATATGTGTAAATTAAAAGATACATAGGTCCAGATTTCTAAAGAAACACTTCCACGCCCTCTTTGTGACAACAAATTAATGACTCCAAGAAATAGTTATGTTTAAGTGTAATGAACATAAGGACTGAGAGTAATAGGATTAGCAGGCAATTGGCTCATAAGAAGTGAGAGTTATTGGCCCAAAGTGATCTTGAAAGAATTGGAGAGCATCACTCTCATGATGAGTCGATATCATACAACACTATCATTTGGGCATCCCAGTGCTAATGAAGAAAAAACATTGCAATCTAGATGCATGGTGGCCACATGGTAGTCAAGCATGTTCATGCTATGCTTAAATATCCATTGTTATATATCCAAATCCTAAAGAACCCACACAGATATAGTCCATGGTCCTCCATCTTATGTGAGAATCATCACTGGGAAGCACAGATGGGACATCTACATGACCCCCTTCGATAATGCAATGCAGAAGTCCCTGGGACTGACCAACAAAGAGCACATAGTTTTATGCATCTGCATGAACAGTAGGCGCCAGCATGATGCGCCGCATCTTCCCTTGCGCATCCACCCGGAGTATCTGGTTCCTCCCAAGGTCAAGCACAACAGACCATTGACCAAGGCCCTCAAGGACCCACAGAGGCTTAAATTATCACTTCTCATATGGCGAGAAGAGAAACCATCCTTTGCATGGACATTGCCTTTAATTTCTTCCTCACTCCAATCAGTCTCCCAGTACTTCCAAACGTCGGCTTTCGACGAGTATGTGTAAAGTTTTGCCACTGTTAATGTCATCTCCATCAATATTGTCCCAGGAAAGGAAAGTGAAAATGGGAGGAGAGGCAGCAATTGGGTCATAAAGAAGTGAGATGTGCATGGTCCACATGCATGGTGAGACTTAACTATTGGCTCTTCATCGATGCAGCGTTGCAGCTAGGCACAACCAGCCATTGCTCTATTGCCGGGTGACACATCATCATAAGCGTCAGCGGAGGTGGCTGAAGAGGAGTAGCCCGTTGCATGAATCTAATAGGATTATAGGAAGATATGGTCCATCCAGGGTAGTACCTTCGTCACGAAGGGGAAGGAATTGCAAACGTCTGGAATAGGCTGCCAAATTAAACTGGCTGAACTCAACCAATGATTTCAATAAAACATACTACAATGGGCAAAAGCTGAATATAATATGAGTACATTTGACACGCGAGTGTGTTTGACACAAAAAGCTAGTAGTAAGAATTGAATTAGTAAAACATACTACAATGGCCAAAATGAAGAGAACACGGTTGCTGAAAAAGTTCAGCACCTGACGCTGAACCCGAGAACACCTGCGTCTTCCCCCCACACATCCACCTTGAGTATCCACTTCCTCACGTAGATCAGGTAAAGCATGCTACTCACCACGGCGCCGGGGAAGTCAAAATCGATTTATCATGGGCATTGCCAACGTGAGACCGCCATTGTTCCAATGGCGAAAACCTGCATGCTCCAGTCATTCTGAGTACTCCACTCCCGAATATCCGACGAGTAGGCGTGAGCTGTCGTCGATGTCCGCTTGCCGCGACTAACGGAGACAAAGAGAACTATATGGAAGTGGGAAGAGACTGCCGGTAAAAACAGTAAGTAGGCGTGCATCAATGAACCTTTGGGAAATAATATACACATGGCACACTGTCTATAAAATATAGTGTAACACCCAAGAAAAACGGCAACATAGAGTGTTACCACACTAGACTATACTACAGCTACTACAAGCACATAGATTAAACCAAAGCACGCAGAAACAATATGAATAATCCAAATAGACAAAAAAAAAATAAGGTTTCACTGAAGGGAAACAAACATATAACAAACTGGAACAAAAAGAGAGAGTTTAAAATAAAAGTTGAGACTCCACATTCAAGTATTTTATCATATATAAAATTTGTGTCTAAAAATATGTCAATAAGTGTGTGCACTGCACACATGCTACTATTCTCTATTCCCATCCAACGATACACCCTCCAACTCAAGAACATGTGGAGAGAATAATTTTAATATAAATATTGAAGAAATATATAACTTCAGATAGAGGGATATAAAATGCTACTTCATATCTCTAGGCAGCGCGTTAGAAATGAAACACTCACCCCTCTCTCTCTCTCCCCCCCCCTCCCTCTCTCTATATATAAAATGTTACTTCATATCTCTAGGCAACGGATCTGCCCTTCCGGTTGCTGGTGGTGATGCCAGCAGCGTCGGATCTTGTGCTCGGTCCAACCTTCGGAAGATACGGTCGATGTGCTTTCGACGCCTTGTTTTGCGACCTCCATGTTCGTGGAGTCTTCAGTTGGTTAGGACTATGGCTCTCGGGTCCAGATCTGGTGTACTTCCATGGTCACGATGGAACTTCGTAAAGAGGTTTACGCCGCCGGATGTGAGGAACATGAAGTATAGAAACTTAGTGGTGTGCTTCAATGTAATTTTATTTTATATTGATGTCTCAGTTGTAAAGTGGTATTAATTTAATGGAATCCAGACCCTTTCTAAACAAAGTAGCTTACTACTATATTAGGCATATAGGGAGCGTTTGTAAAAGGATTGGCGTGTCGTGTTTGGTTTACTAGTGAACCATCTTTGTAAGCTTAGAGCAACTCCAGCCGGCCCCCTAAATTTGGGCCCGTATATCATATTTCTAGGCCGGTCCCGAAATTTTAGAGACCCAAAATTGTCTTCCAACTCCAGCCGGCCTGACCAAATTTCGGCCTGTAAAAGTGGGACCCACCTGTCAGTGAGAAAAATAATCCTTGTGTCGTCGCCCTCCTCTCCCCGTGCCGGCTCACGCTCGCGCTTCGCTGTCGCTGCGCCTGCACCTGCCGGCGAGCTCGCGCCTCGCCGCCGTCCTCCCTTCTCTCCCTCCCGCACCCGCCAGGCTCTCCAGCACCCTCGAGTAGCTCTCCAGGATTGCTTGCCCAACATTCTGCGAGATCCATTCATATCACAATCTGGGTAAGAAACTTCAGAGGTCGCATCCATGGCGATGCAGATGTTGCTGCGTTGCGGATTCGAGATGTGCACTCACCTTGTTGTACTAGATCTTGCTGGCGTCTAGCGTGGTCTGGGATAGGCCGAGGAAGCCCTGCTTGAGGCAGAGCAGCAGGTCCTTCCATTTCGATGCCAATGCCGTGCCCGGTGACTTCCATGACATTGTTTCTGCCGCGATGTAGTGCAGAACAGGCACTTTTAATTACGAAAAGATTGTTTCTTGACGCCAAGCTTGTGCCGGTAGTAGATCAAGTGCTAGATTCTTTGCTCCTGAAGACAGGGCAAAACCAACCCAGCCATAGATTCATTTTTTGGTTCTGTGCAATATGTAGTACTTCCCATTTGATTTGTTTATGAGTCTTGAAAACCTTGCTATTTGCCTATAAACTTCAGCACATATGGTCATAACGTTAAATGCCCTTGCTATTTGCCTATTTTTAATAACCTTTGATTTTATGCATCTTGGAAACCTTGCAAGTTGCATACTGCTTTTCTGATTAGGCATAACATAATGTCCATATTAACTATTATGCAAATCTAGCACAGGTAAAGTTATAACCCTAACAAAGGTTAGTTATCCACTGTATCAGTTTGGAAAATCAAAGTTTTCTAATTGTGCATAGCCTGATGCACTGTCCAACTTGAAAATAACATATATCTGGTGTAACATGACAAATTAGCAATGACTTCACAGTTGTGTCAGTTTTCAGAATGAGTGAGTTCACAAAGTCTTGCAAGCTGTGATTAGTCCAATGAGAATGACAGTTCCCTTTTTATGGTTTCACTCCATTATGAGGCAGAGGCTTGCATTATTGTTGGTTGATCGTGTTGTCCAAAGGAAGGTTCAAGCTATGCATGACAAGTTACCTGTCATACCAATGAGAATGACAACTGAAAGAAACTTGTTCACTCATTTGAATCTGAACCAGGAACCAAACTCCCAGAAGTTACTGAAAATTACTGAAATTACTGAAGTGCTAATTTCAGTTACTAAAAATTACTGAACCAGCAAGGAAAAAAATTACTGAACATTGCCAATGACAGAATGTACCAATCACAGAACATTGCCAACATTTTACTGAACTTTGTCAATTGACTAGCAGTAGCAGATTCAGAAAATTCAGACCATCCTGAATCAATGCAATAATGAGTTTTGTTATTTTGAATGGTTAACTGAAGATGCTCAGTTTCTTGTTTCCACTTGTTATTTTCTTGTATACAAACTGAAAGTGTTGCATTTTGTTGGTGCAATAGATGTCGAGGTCCGAGAGGCTCCGGCAGTGGTGGGAGGAAGAGCAGGAATCCAATGAAGACGATAGCTCCAAATAGTTGTGTAATTTAGGATTGGCCATTTGGCATAACTGAATAATCTAGTACACTTAATTGTCATTTTGGATATATGTTGCCGCAGACAATTTTTTTTTTCATTTGAGAACTCAATAGACTTTTGCAGTCCTGATATCTCAACATGAATGAACCTACTTGCTCATTCATGGCCTTTTTTTTAATTTTGTCTCGTCTTCTGTAATCTCTGGAAGTTCTTACTTGCTGCCATGGCCTTTTTTTATTTTGTTTATTCACTAAGGAATCTGCAGTCCTTTGCTATCAGTGTCTGAAGATGGCCAAGGCTGCATAGCTCAGATGGAAGAAACATAAGGAAATTCATATTGTAGTATGATGCAGGAATGTGCTATTAGAAGTGAACATTTACAGCCAGACAACATTGATCAGCTGTCTACAGCTGAAAACCATCTGATGCTAGCACTTTGATTGAACTGATTCAGTTTATTTGTGAGTTAAATTCCAACATTGTAGGAAACCAAAGAATATAAATTTTAGTGAAGCTGAAACATTGTAGGAAACCAAAGAATGCAAATTTCAATGACTGAATATTAAGCTTATGTCACTGGCCAACAAATAATGCAAATTTTAGGTTGAAGTGACTGAACCTCAATTCAAACCACCTCAATTTACAAAGAATGACAGAATGCAAATTTCTCTACTATAGCAATCACTAAAATTCAGATCAACAGAAACATTCTGGATGTAAACACAATGCACAGCTAGATGTAATTATTTTCTATATATGAACACCAATTTTCAAGTTTCTATCACTGGCTAGCAGTAGGAATCACAGTTTCATTGTAGAACTGAACCGAATTGAACACTAACGGAACTGAACTGACACTCAAGCAGTAGCTGTAGATAAATTGTAACTCATTTCAGAATTGAACTGAACTGAACACTCCAACAATATTCACAAGTCTCCAACATAGATTCTCACTGAATTGGGTGATCACAACTAGTACAGATCGATGCAACAATCAACAAGCACAAGTCATTTTTTTGAGCAAGTTACGGCAGGTGCTCTGCCCATTCATTATAGAAGAAAGCAGACATACATGGTGTTTTACAAACTCCAAAGATGAGCTAAATGGAGCTACAACAAACAAAAAAAATATATAAAATATTACATGGGATTACTCGCTAAAACTAGAGGACGTCATTCGTTGAGCTAATATGTCACCCTTGATGATGGTTGCCAAGTCGGTAGGGGCCATTGCTTTGTTGTCAAATACCCTCCTACATCTCTCCTTCCAAATGTGTCACGCTGTGTATAATAGCATCTGGTATAATTCTGACCTATGAGCGTGGCCATCCCTGGTCATTTGCTCCCACCAAGCCATGACTCGGTCAATATTGTCCAACCTCGGTATCTGCACATTGCTCCAATTGGCCATGATGTTCCATACCGTCACTGCTTAGCTGCACTTAGATATCATGTGTAGTGTCCTTTCTGCTGCAGCATGACACATTGTACAAAGGGGATCGGCCTGACCTCCCCTTCTGATTATCCGATCATTGGTTGGTAATCTGCATTGAAACAACAACCAGACAAAGAATTTACATTTAGTCTGCACTTTAGCTTTCCAAATTGCTTCCCAGCTTGTTTCTGTAATAGTCCCCAGGAACTGTATTTCATATGCCGATTTTGCTGTGTACTTCCCTGCTGCTATTATTCCCCAACAGATGGCATCGTCTTCAGGTGTTAGACTTATTTGCCTTATGTCCCTCCAGAGCTCGACAAATTGACGCAAGGCACTATCAGTATTCATACAGAGCAGCCCTCTCATCCAATTCCGGTTTGTCAGTGCAACCTCCACTGTCTGATTTTTTCGCCATGCCAATTTGAAACATTCAGGTGCAATGTCCTTCGGTGCTCTCCCTTGCACCCATCTATCTTTCCAGAAGCTAGTCGTTTTCCCATTCCCAATAGTGATGGTGGTGCATGATTTGAATAACTCTTCCTCCGTAGGTGTCAGTGTGATTGTCATCCCTGTCCAAGGTTTAGACCGATCTGCCCACCGGAACCATCGCCATCGTAGCCTCAAAGCCTGGTTAAAGGCAGCAATGTCATGAATTCCCAGTCCCCCCAACCGCTTTGGCCTACACACTCGCCGATAGTTCACCCAACATCTGCCAGCCCGAGCAACCTCATTGCCTGACCATAAGAAATTCCGGCGGATCCTATCAATTCGTTTGATGGCCCATTTAGACAGGGTGAAAGAAGTCATGTAGTAGACTGGTATTGAGGATAGCACGGCATTGATCAAGATGAGTCTCCCTGCCCTGGTTAATAGTCGGCCCTTCCATCCTGGTAAACGGGCACTAATCTTGTCTATGAGTGCTTGTTCATCGGTTCTTCGCGTCTTCCCAATGTGCAGTGGAAGCCCCAAGTATTTGCAAGGAAAGGAGCATTGTTGTCCTTGAAAGTTGGCCATGAGAAGTGTCATATCAAGTTCATCACAGCAGATTGGAAACAATTGTGACTTCTGTATGTTGATCTTTAGTCCAGTGGCTTCCCCGAACACTTCCAGGAGTCGGCGGACGTGTCCAACATCTGTGACTGTGGGCCTGACAAACAATGCAGCATCGTCGGCGTATAAGCTTGTCCTGAATTTGATTGGGTCTGTACCTATTGGGTTGATGAGTCCAGCTTGAGTTGCCTGATGGAGAATTCGCTGTAATGGATCCATTGCTAGGATGAACAGCATTGGTGATAGAGGGTCGCCTTGGCGAAGACCCCGCCTGTGCCTGATTGGTTGGCCTAGAATGCCATTGAGTAAAATCCTCGATGAAGTGCTGCCCCACAGAATAGATAAAATGTCACGCCATCTCTGCCCAAAACCCAGTTTCTGTAACACCTCCAAGATGTAGTCCCATCTAACAATGTCAAATGCTTTTGCCACATCCAACTTTAGAAGTAACATTGGCGTTTCATTCCTGTGGAAGTGATTCACAGCCCCTTGAATGTATTGAAAGTTATCCTGGATACTCCTTCCCTTGATGAATGCACTCTGGCATGGAGATACCAAATTCGGAAGTAACGGTGCTAATCGATTGGCCATGATCTTGCTGAGAAGCTTGGCAATACTATGGATGAGGCTGATAGGACGGTAATCGTTAGCTGCAACTGGGTCTTCCTTCTTGGCTAGAAGAGTAATATTTGCACTGTTCAGGAGGTTTAACCGCTGACCTCTCAATTCATATATCTGTTGTATTGCCGGTACAAGGTCACTTCTAATTATGTCCCAACATTTCTTAAAAAATAGCCCTGTGTAACCATCAGGCCCAGGCGCCTTTTCTGTTGGCCCTTGCATAATTGCCTGTTTGATTTCTTCCTCAGAGAAAGGAGCATCCAGTCCCTGAAAATCATGTGCTGGCACTTGTAGGAAGTCAAGATTAATTCGCTCTTCACGTCTTGTGTGGAGACCCAATAGTTCTGTGTAGTATCTGTGCAATTCATTTGCCTTGTCTTGGTGACTGGTCACAGTACGTCCCTGAGCCTCAAGATTAGGGATGAAATTTTTTCGGCGCCTTGCATTTGCCCGGAGATGAAACAGCTTGGTGTTGGCGTCACCCAGCCTGAGCCAGATCAACCGAGAACGTTGCCTGATCTTGATGCGATTTAAAGCTGTGAACCCCAGGATACGGGATTTTGCCAATTTTCTCAATCTCAACTCTGCAGGTGTGAGGGTTCGTGCCTCTTGTGCCTGATCCAACTGGTAGACAATTTCAGTTGCAATGGCCGTTTTCAATTTCAGAGGTCCAATCTGTTGCATGCTCCATTTTTTGAGTGCCTTTCCCAGCCTAGACAGCTTGATATGTAGGGCTCGAACCTTGTCCATCGAGAAGACAGGTCGTGTCCAATTTGCTTGCACAAACTCTAGGAAGCCCGGTAACAGAGTCCAAAAGGTCTCAAACCTGAATTTGAACTGTCGTTGCGCTGGCAGTGCAGTGAGCAGCAGTGGGCAATGATCTGAGGCCGAGGTGGAGAGTGCCTGCACATACGAGCTTGGTCTTGCCAATTTCCAATCTTTAGTGACGAAGATGTGATCAATTCTGGTAAAGGTTGGAGTGTCTGTCTCACTAGACCAAGTGAATTTGCGGCCGTGTGGCTTCATTTCTTTTAATTCCATGTCATCCAAAGCAGCCTTAAAACTATTCATGAGTCTCCGGTTAATCGGACCATTGCTCTTTTGATCTGCCCGAAAAATGAGATTGAAATCCCCTAAAATGCACCACTGTGGTAGTAGGGTCGGCTGAAGATCCCTCATTTCCAGCATGAATCTTTGTTTGTCATTGTCCATTTGTGGCCCATAAACACCAGTGAGGCTCCAGAGCATACCATTTTCTCTACATTTAATAGTGGCTGAAACTGTGAATTCTCCAACATGTATATCCTGGAGGTAATAGTAGTCTACAGAACAGGCTATGATCACCCCGCCGCGAACTCCATTTGCCAAAAGGGTTGCATAACCCCCAACAAATTGTTGCCCCAAGGTCTCAGTGATTATTTGGTCATCTACATGCTGTAATTAAGTTTCTTGTAGGCATATTATAGTGGCGCGGTGGTCAGCAACAAAACCCTTAACCACCTGTCTTCTCACAGCCCCATTCAGACCTCTAACATTCCAGTTGAACACAATACAATTGCTGTCATTCATTGCAAACTGATAGTACAACACGCTGTTTGCACTCAGGCAAATCAAACAGCAATACAGATACATAGCCAGTAGGCACTTTCCCCTCTCCCGAACTAACACTGTGATGCAGTAAGCGCACCAACAAGTACACCAACCCCTGCTTCCTCCTACCATAATTCCACCTCACTTCCCTACTGTTATTGAATCTGAAATTACACATAGAAACTAGATAAGCTACTGAGCTAGTGACATAGCATTCTAGACCGCTGCAGGCAGGCCTAACATCTTGGGGACCTCTGTGTTCACATCAGAGAGCAGTTCCTCCATTGCCTCAACTGCCTCATCTGGGGCAGGTCCCTTGAACATACTGAGCAGACGCTGCTTGTGCACTTCCTGAGTGGTGTCTGTAGTATCATAGATGTCGAGCTTCTTCATCAGGACCATACGTGCCTTGTCCAGTGGACATGATGAATCAAAGACATCCTACAACAAAGGAAACTACAGGGAAGTTTATGATTGCTTAGCTCAACATGATGCAGCTTTAGCCAAGGCAGTGACAATTGATGCTGCAGACAATAGTCTTTTGGTATGTTATGACATACAAAAAGACATCATCAAGTGTTTTGCTGATGAGATTTTAGATTCCATCCTTAAAGACATTGGCCAAGATGTATTCTGTCTACTAGTTGATGAGTCTAGAGACATCTCTTGCAAGGAGCAAATGGCAGTGGTATTGAGATATGTTGATAAACGTGGGCTTGTTAAGGAGAGCTTTGTTGGGCTTGTTCATGTGTCGGATACTACTTCTGCCAACCTCAAGTCATGTATTGATTCTCTGTTTGCTAGATTTAATCTTAGCTTGAAGCAAGTATGAGGCCAAGGATATGATGGAGCAAGCAATATGAGAGGTGAATTTAATGGCTTACAATTAGGGATGAAAACGGATCGGATACGGACGGATATGCCCGAATACGAATACAGATATTTATTTTTTTGCCGGATCGGTTTCGGATACAGACAGTTACAAAATATGTCGGATATATATCGGATATTGATATACATTACATATCTGCAATAGACATTCAACTTTTGTTTTGCAGATACGGATACGGTCGGATATTGATTTTCCGGTTCCAGATACGGATTGTACCATTTAAGGTCTGAGGGCCTTCGGCCGGTCGGACGGACGGGAAATATCCATACCACTTTCATCCCTACTTACAATCATTGATCATGAGAGAAAACAGTAGCACATATTATGTCCATTGCTTTGCCCATCAACTTCAATTAGTGGTTGTAGCTGTTGCTAAAATGCACACGGGCATTGCAGATGTACTGGAGGACCATGCAGGTGGCGATATGCCACACGAGGACGTCCTCCTCGAATTCCTTGCCGAATTTGGGGGCCACAACATCATGAATATCAAGTTCTGGAAATAGGTCAATTCGCCGCCCCTCGGGGTTCCTCAGGTCGAAGGCCTTCTCGCCCCATTTTGACCTGATGTCTTCCATGCTGTAGCATTCCGCCGTGTCATGATCGTCAGTCTCAATGGCCTCCAGCAATATTGCCTGCACTCGCTGGAACAGCAGTTCCTTGACTTTTCCATGAAGCTCAGACAGATACAGCATCTCCTTGGTCTCCAGCCACGTCGGGCCATAGGCTGTGACGAGTAGTAGTACACTCGCGCAGCAAGTTGTACTGTCCGATGGTGCCCGACCACGTCCGGTAGTTGATCGGATCGCGGCAGAGCAGCCACGACATCGGGTCGACACGGACGACCAAGTGGTGGAGGTAGTGCCAGCTCCCCGGGCATATAACCTGGTGGCGAAGCCAAGCTGGTGCCTGCGTCTGCATGTAGGCGTACGCCCATGTGGATCCAAGGGCTCGCAGCAGCCATGCCAGGTCCAGGAGGAAGTCAATGAGCAGCAAGGCGTAGGTGATCCCGACAAAGGATCCCCTGATCTTGCCCTGCTGTTGGTGCTGGCGATGAAGCCAGAAGAGCAGCGCGGCAGCAGCAGTGCAGAGGGGCAACAGGAAGCGGGTGAGGTAGTACCAGCCCTTGAAGCTGTGTGCCACGATCGCCTTGGTGTAGAGGACCTCGTACATGAGGGAGAGCTCCATCTCGGCCACCTTGCACATGCTCCCCCACTCCAATCGGAGTATCTCCTTGCTGGCAAGATGTCTGCCTGAGTCTGGCAGAATGACAGAAGAATCTACCATGGCGTGGCGCCAGATAGGGAACAGATCCTGGGCAAGGAGCAGCGCCTCTCGGTCGCAGAGCTTCCACTGCAGTTTCCCAATTCTATATCTCAGTTGATCCATCTTGCCATCAATGGAGTGGCATCTGTGGCAGTCTTCTCTTTTCTTCTTGCTTCTGCTGCCTTCCGAGGAGGAGGCGTCCTCCTGCATTTTGTCCAAGTTGGCTTTGGATAGCGCTTACGCCCTCTCGAGGTATCTGATGACGCCGGTGCCGGAGACGACGACCGACGCCGCAAACAGAACCCTGCTGGGGCCACCGCCGCCGCCGCGATACGTGTACTTGTAGATGGCATAACCAACCCCGACAAAATGGCCGATCATCTCAAACCATTTGCGCGTAGAGAGCTTGTTGTCCTCCTGAGCATAGGCGGTCAAGTTGTCCGGGTCGCCAAGGTGCAGAAGGAGGAACGCTGCCCAGAGCGCGACCACCTGCTTCTCGTCCTCCGGCACATCGGAGTCGCAGAGCGTCAGGGCTGCTGATGGCGCTTGCCGTTGCTGCCTCGGCGAGCTAGTAGAAACCCCAGAGGATCAACAGCCGAACCCGCTGGCCTTTCGCCGCCCACCCACCGGACGCCGAGCGACGACGTGTCCTGGACAAGAGGCCGAGGACGACATTTGCCCCTAAGCTGACAAGGACGCATGATCGGAATCCCCATTCGTTCCACAACTGCGGCACCACGGCCCAGAGCATGGCCAGTGTCAACACGAACCAGATCACGAGCTGCACCCAAATCATATCAAACTACAGCATGAGACTTAATTAACTCTACTGATCGGTGATGTTTAAGTTCAGTCGTTCAGAGCACACAACACAGGCTATAAATCCACTAATAATTCTCTAATTCGGGAACTCGATGCAGGGATGAGCCTAGGTAAGGGTGTGGCAGCCGCAGAAACGAAGGCGGGCTTGTCTGCGGCGGTTGTCCACGGTGGCGCTGTCGTCCGAGGACGGCGACCATGCCCACCACGGTCCATGCACCGGCCAGTGCGGATAAGGATGAGATCGTTGAGGAGGAAGGAGAACTTTAATAAAAAGCTCTTACATGTGAGGTTCAAAAGATTCCTTTGTGCAATGTATTAATATCTTTTGTGGAGGCACATAGTACCAAGGTTACATAACTCTAGATGGAAACTTTTGCGGACCGTCTACCTCACAATGGAATGGTAATCGTCCATCGTGTGGTGTCGCCACCTGAGCGCCACAAGGTGGTGCCGCTTAGATCAATGGATATGATGTTTTAGTCTAGCAAATTGTTGGCTAGATATTTGCTTTTGAAGAGAATTTCTAAGATTTTTTTTTCTTGGAGTATCCAACTAGGCTTCTAAGTCAGGATGGCAACAGGGCGGGGCGGGGCCGGGGGGCGCTCTCCGTCCCCGCCCCGACCCCCGATCGTCTATCCCCGCCCCGGTCCCCGAACTCTAATCGGGGCAAAAACTTGCCCCATCCCCGTCCCCGCTGGTTCCCCGAACCCCAACGGGGCCCGTGGGGATCAAGCGCCAGCAAATAGAGCGCACAAATCAAGTTCTAGAGAATAAAAAAAATCCATGAGATGAGTTCAAACTCAATATTATTGGAAGCTCGCACAAATAAAGGTGCATAATCAGTACAGAGGTCACAGATCAAACAAAAGCTATCAGATCGATCAAAGACTCACGGATCGAGCAGGCTAACAGATCGACTACTAGCAAATCCATTAAACAAACAAATCCATCCACTGAATAGTATGTCAAGAACGAGAGGAAAAGTTCCTCGCTTAAATAAGTAGTAGGCGGCGGCAGCAGATGTTGGTTGCTGGACGGAGCGGACGTGGTCACCGGCTTCGTTGACGCGCGGCCTGCAGGCTCCGGCCGTCCGGGCGTCCGGCACTCGCAGCGTCGCCGGCTTGCGCGTCAAGCACGAAGGGAGGAGGCGAGGAGCCGAGGAGCGACTGCGAGTCTGCGAGAGTGCGAGTGGTTGGCGGCGGCGGCCGCCCCTGCTGTGCTGGTGGTGAAGAGAATAGGATAGGGTTAGGGTTCGGCAATGGGCTCAAGAGATTATATTGATCTGCTAAGAAATATTGGGTCGGGCTGCTACTGCTAATTGATGGGCCGACTTGTGTTTCGGGGCCCTGTTGGTGCCCCGCGGGGGGGGGGGGGGGATTTGATCCCCGCCCTATCCCGGATATATTTCAGGGCCCCGCCCCGGCTCCCCCGCGGGGGAAAATTCCCCCCGTCATTGCCCCGTTCGGGGCGGATCCCCGCGGGGATCTATCCCCATGGGGAATTTTGCCATCCTGACTTCTAAGTGGTTTCATGTGGAGGCATTGAAAAGAACCTCCAATTAATAATAGTAAGACTATATTAAGAATATCAAGTTAGTTAATACTAGTCTCATTTGTTTTTAGCTTTTTATATGTCATTTGTGTTCCAAAGCCTGCCCCAAGCTACTGCAACTTTTGTCCAGACGACGGTAATAAAATATTTGTGAGTATAAAATTTACAGTTCACTATCACAAGTAATAATCTAAGCAAAATTTAATGTCTATATTTTTTTGAAGTACGTTAATGTCAATAATAACTTGCGTGAGAACAAAAACTTAATGTAAGTGGAATATAACATGTTTCAATCACAAATAGTGACTACGCGAACCTTTTTTTATAGAGATCGAAAGGTTTACCCTAGATAGGATGGAAGCACGATTGGGAGAGCGAAACCAAGGACTGTTACTGAATTGTTTGTTTTTTAGATAAGTGTTGAAAAGGTGAAATTTCTTGAAGGAATAATACTCTTACTTGTATTATAGAGGCCAAAGAAAAAAACCATCTCTAAAGGATGGAATTATATTTCAGCTGTCATGTCGTAGTCAGTGAGATATATGCATTGAGAAGCCAAGAACGAAATGATGCGAATTGCTGGTCATAAGGTAAACACATGTAAGTTGACTACAATGTCATCGTTCCTCGAGAAAAATCGAGATAGAAAACAGCATAGAGCTGAAATAGAAAGGAAAACGAGTATTAGGAAAATAGAGCACAGCCGGCAGGAGCTATAGATTGCCGGGTGCTCCACTGATGGCCGCCACGCTTAGGATGTGGCGCCCAAAATGAACTAGAATCAGCTGTGGCCGCGGAACCTTGTTCACGAACCAAACAGCATCATCGTCTTCTCTCTTTTTTTTTGCGGTAACAGCATCATCATCTTCTCTGTCTCTCTCTCTCTCTCTCTCTCTCTTTTGCGGTAACAGCATCATCGTCTTCACCCTCTCGTGGCGCGTTGCCGCGGTTTGGCATGGTGAGCGGTGCCACTGACTATATAAGATTGACATCAAATGGAGTCGTCGTTCATGCATGCATAAATGTCTTAGACTCGGACTAATCAATTAAACTATGAAACTGAAGTCCAAAATCATATGGAAGTTTGACGTAACTGAAGGAAACCAGCTGTAGCTAAAGAGAATGAGGTTGGAGTCTGATGTACCTCCTGCTGCTCCGCCAGTCGATGATGACCGATAATAGAGGATCTGAGTATTTTGGTACGATCGTTGAGTACGATGCCCTAGAGACTCAACAGATTTGCTCACTCCCTCGATACTATTTATATCGATCGCCGATCGATCTACTCCCTCCGGTTTTCAATTGTTGATGCAGTTGAGTTTTTTAGTTATCTTTGACCTTTTGTCTTGTTCAAAATTATAAACTAGGTTGTTTCAACTTTCTCTAATAAAAAAATCAAATTGTAACAAAAAAATTTGATAAGTGTTCAAATTTTTCAAATAATATGAATGTTCAAACATAACTAAAAAGTTAACTACATCAACCGATTTAAATCCGGGGAGAGTAATAGCCCACAAGACAAGCAATGAATGGAATCTAAGCCAGGCCACTGGTTCGGAGCACCAGGCAATGCAACCACATACACACTAAAAGCGCATCAGCTGGTACTAGGAAACAACGTGCATCTTACCTCGCTACTAGGCCGCTAGCTAACTGACAGCCATGGTGCTCCGAACATTGTACAGACTGCCGTCGGCCTGTCCCAGTCCCCTACTCGATTGCATAGGAATTGTTATATTTCGCAAAGATAGACTATGGTTACCACCATCCACCTCAAAATTTATGGTACCAATGGAGACCACCATGCATGTCATATCTACCGTAAAATTAAAGGTGCTAAGGACCCAGTAATGCTTGCTGACAGAGGAAAGCACTGACACAAACATGTTAATCTCTTTAATTTGTTAAATTGAATGCACTACCTTGTGATTCCTGTAACAAGCTGCTACAATTATATTGGATGCACGACTCTCGGGTCCCCACAATTATAGCTAATTATGAGTGAACCAATTCACCAAAAAAGACTCCATCATGACCCGGCCGTAGGGGTGCAAACGGTGCGGATAATATCCGTCCGTATTCGATTTTGAATTCGTTTAGGGGGCACTACATCCGTCTGTATCCGAATCCGGGCATTCAATATCCGCACCGTATCCGTATCCGGAAACTTAAAATCAGATATATATGATGTCGATGTCAACCCATATCGTATCCGAGATATCCGTTTCCGTATCCATTTCCGAGAAATGAATAGTGATATCCGTTCGTTTCCGGAGGTATCCGTCCGTATCGATCCGTCTGCACCCCTACCCGCCCGTAGCTACAATAATAAATAATATTGCACCCGGTGCAGAAAACTACCTCTCGCTCGTAGCTGCACACAGCTAGCACACCACCAAGCTAAGATATAGTAAAAGATAAGAGTATGCTTGTTTGGAAAGGAGGAATACAAAACACAGGAAATAAAGGAAGAAAACATAGGAATAGGATAGGAATATAGGTGAAAAACAGAGTAATGCAAAATGTTCGACAATTTTGTAGGAATGAGTGTTTAATTTGGAACACAGGAATTTGACGTATAATAGGAAGTTGGGAGATAGTCAAATATCCATGTTAATGGGCAGCGAACACTCTATGGGGACTTCCCCTAAAAAGGATCCCGAATGTCATTTGTATCATATCCATATTTCGTAGCTTAAAACACAGCTATACAACGGAGTTCTACGCAGAGCTCCCAAGCCTTACATGCTGCTTGGCTCCATGGTTGGTTATCGAGGTCCTCATCTTCTTCACCAACTACTTCCTCCAAGAAAGAAAGAAAGCACGAATGAGTACTGATATAAAATAGGTGCTCAGCAAATCCCAACAGTGTAACAATATTTAATGCAAGATTCTAAAGGATTGCCTTCTAGTTTATCCATTTGCCTGAAAGTTAGTTTTATGCATGGTGAGCATAGTTATAGCTTTTAAACAATGATGTCCTTTTTTTAGGTACCAAAAGGTGTACTTGAAAGGTTAGATCGATATAGTTCACGTTTCTTCTGGCAAGGAACTAAAGATAAGAAGAAATATCGACTGCCAAATGGGATATACTTTGTCGCCCTAAGGATCAAGGAGGACTAGGGATTATTAATCTAGAACTCCAAAATAAATGTTTGTTAAGTAAATGGATTGTTAGTTTACTTAACACGCAAGGTATGTGGCAAACCATGCTTAGAAATACATACCTAAGCTCCAAATATCTTACACAAGTTAAAGCAAAACCGACTGATTCTCATTTGTGGAGAGGATTAATGAAGGTTAAGGATGATTTTTTTTATCTTGTGGCTCCTTCAAAGTTAATGATGGGAACCAGACAAGAGATTTTGGGAAGATACATGGGCATGTTCGAGGTCATTCAAAGATATTTTTCCTGCGTTATACAATGTTACACACTAGCCTCATGCCACAGTTGCTATTGTGATGTCAACCGTGTCAATCAATATTTTTTTTAGAAGGGCATTAATACAGGAAAAACTCATAGAATGACACAACCTAGTTGCTATAATTTTCAACTGTCATCTACAAGGAAGGTCTGATATGTTCAAATAGAATCTGTGGAGAGATGGAACATTCTCTATAAGGTCTATGTACTTACATATATTAGACTATGTAACTCCTTATCGCAACAAGAACATTTGAAGCTTAAAAAATCCTCTAAAGATAAAAATATTTCTATGGCTCTTGAATAGAGAAGTCACATTAACGAAAGATAATTTAGCGATAAGAATTGGAAAGGGAGCAAAAAGTGTTGTTTTTGTAATGATAATGAAGAACAATACAACACCTCTTTTTTTTATTGCCGCCATGCAAAGGAGATATGGCGATTAGTTTTCTATGCAACTGGGTTAGCCCCGCCCATTTCGGTCTCCCAAATATGCTGGGGAATTGGTTGAAAAATCAAGATAAAAAGTTAAAACAGCTGATTTTGGTGGGAGCATATGCGCTATGTTGGGCTATTTGGAGATGCCGGAATGATATTGTTTTTAACAAATCTAGGTATTCATCATTTATGGGGAACATATTGGTTGCGCTTCTAGTCCCTGCTGCAGCGTGATGATGTTACGAAGTAGATGTTCCAAAAGCGAGCTTAATGCTAGAGATCATCTCTTTGGATCATGCCAATCGAGGATGGAAACATAATAATCACTTTGCTAATATCTTCACTGATCTCAAGCACCTTTGAAATGGTCGTGGGATGGAGTATTTATAGCCCCAACTAAAGGAACTAGCCGTTGCAACTATCTACATACCACCGACTAATTCGGTGCACAAAGAAGAGGAACCACCGAATTAGTCAGTGATGCCACCACGGCTAGCCGTTGAGTCTCTGACTTTTGGGCCACCCAACATCGACTAATTTGGTGCCTTCTCTCTGGTACCACCGAAATAGTCGATGGTGTCCACACACACAGAGGTCTTCAATCATTTCTTGAGCATCGATTAATTCAGTACCATCATTTTGACACCATCGAATTGATCAGTGCGTTCTAGAGTTGAACCATGTCCTGGACGCCATCACCGACTGATTCAGTGCCAACTTTTGGCAGCACTGAAATAGTCGGTGGTCCTGCTGACCTTCTTCTTCCTCTGCCCTTGGTCACCGATTAATTTGGTGGTCTTCTTGACCACCACAGATAGTTGGTGGTCAATTTGTGACTCTGATTTGCTTGTTTCTCAGTGGGCTTTAGATACATCTTCTTTGCCATCAATTTGGATGATCTTGAATATAATAAAGTCAACTTTTTTCAGTGATTTGGATGCTCTAAAATATGGCTGTGTACACTTTTCCACTCCAACAAATAGCATGATAATTACAGAGCATACGGACTAATGAAAGTAATAATACCAGTGCAGTTTTGAAGGTTGGTGTCTAGAACACAAACTTCCTGGCGATCAATATATATGATATCATTTTACAATCCCAGTACTGAAGAAAGAAAACCATGGTGCAATCTAGATGCAAGGCGTCCACACGGTATTGAAAAGTTTCCATCACAATTAGTCTTGCCAAAGAGTCGCTGGTAGCTCACCCTGCCTTTGAGAACCCAGATTGATATCGCATGGTTTATCCAATCCACGGCAAAAGGACCCATCTCCAACACTTGGGGGGAGGGGTAGTTGGGCAAGCTGCTCATGACCTTCTTGAATGATACAGTGCAGGCACCCTTATGACTGACCAATGCAGAGGACAAAGTTGCCGAAAAAATAATCTAGTACCTGATGTTGAACCCCCGGAGCTGGAGCTGGTATGAGGGCACGTACAACCCACAGCCGACCCTCGTCTTTTTAGTGCCACCTCAGTGATCCAGGCTTACGTGTAAACAATTAAATGAAGGAAGAGAATGGAGCCGATATCTCGTTCGTCGACGGCGTCGGCTCAAGCTCCCAGGCGAGTTAATGCTCTGGTTGTGCGTTGCGCAGTCTGTTGCCGTGCTACCGATGGTCTCGTGTGGATCCCGTGTGGATAAGCAGGTGTGTTGCCGATGGTCTCGTGCTGCTGATGGTCTCGTGCCTTCGTGGATCCCATTTGAAAATATTTTTTGAAACGTACGATCCAATTCAAAAATAAGTATTCTATGTTTATCATATTTATATACTTAATCTCGTTCATATCAAATAAGCAATAAAATATTACCTAAAAGGCAGTAAAATAATGTATAAAGATTTTATTTTTATTATTCTTGATCATGGATGTCTACATGTCTTCTCCCATGTAAGCACAAAATGGTTATGAAGATCAAACCGTGTACTAGATCACCATGATTTATGAGTCACAAGATGAATTAAATAACTTGTAGACAGCCAAAAAGCTAACAACTGTCTAAACTGTTATACAAGCTGTCTATTTAGTTGTCTATGTGGAAAAAAAAAAGACAGCAACTGTCTAAACTGTTGTACATGCCCAGAGGCGTCTGTCTTCCCCTTCGCATCCACATGGACTATCCACTTCCACCCAAGTAAAGGGGGCTCAAAATAAATGTGAGCATGGATATTGTGAATATGAAAACGCCATTGTTCCAATTGCCCAAATCTTTCCTCTAATTCACCCCCATTTTCGATGAGTAGGCCTGGGCCGTCCTCGTCGCCTGGCCGCCAGCGCCATCGGGGAGCTTCCAGAAGAGCACAGTGTGGAAATGGGATGACAATGACAGGTCAAACAATAGGTATACAGGTGTGCATCACATAAGTGTTGCGATGCCAGCGCTGGAGCACGTCGACCCTGACGCAGCTCGGTACCTCCACCCACTGTTATGTGGCTGGGTTGCAGACGATGAAGTAGGTCTCTAGTGAGTTGAGGGCGACCTAGAGGCAGATTTATATTATCGATAAAATCAAAATATCAGAGGTTAATGGTAAACGGGAATAATGAATGTTAATTAACGGTGATAGAAAAAATTGGACAAAAATTATAAAAAGATCTCTTATTTTTGCAATAATGAATGTTAATTATTTCAAATAATGAACCTAAAAACTATACATATGATACTGCTTGGCACACCCTAAGAAATAGGTTCTGTAACACGTATCATCGAGGCTCGGAAGCGTCTCCACTTCCGACTCATTCCTATCGTCTCCACATGGTTTGAACTCGTCATAGAGCTCCCTAGAGGCCTCGAAGTGAAATGGCTGGTGCACCTCGGGATTACCGGCGACGCCGGTGTCGTCGTGAGCTCCTGCTAGCGAACGTACGGCCAAGATCATCATATACTCAGGCTGCGCGGTAGTCTGCAAGTGTAGGTGGCTTGCCGTGGATTTTGTGGTGGTGTGCTAGCTGCTGCGCTTCAGCAAGAGGGAGCAGGGAGATCAAGCCATGCTCTAGTGTTTGGATTGAACCACGGCAAAGAGAGGAAAAAGGAAGAGGGTTGTTGCTTTGCTTGCTTGCTTGCTTGTCCGATAGGAGCAGGAAGAGAGGTGGGCGCTGGTTGTTGTTCGAGAGCCCTAGAGAGGGAGCAGGCCTGTGGTTTTGGAGCAAGTAGTAGGATGCAGCTGCTTGCTTTGGGTGCCAGCCGCTCCTGGGGTCCTAGGGTCGACAGGGTGGAGTAGAAGACGAGCACTAGATGACAGGTGAAGCTGCCGGCGAACGCGAGGCCCTCGCCGGAGTCGGAGAAGAGCTTGTCCATGAGCCGGTGACTTTTTAGTTGTATCTTGAAATGATTGGTAAATTTTTACCGTACTTTACCAAATTATATGGAAAATATTATACCATTTTGTATGTAAAAATGTGGGCATGACACATCCTATATAGAAAACCAAGGTCCGCCACTAGTCCCTGTCTAGTTGTTATAGTGGGTAGAAAGTGTATGGAGATGCTTATATAGACTAGAAAAACAGCGGGTATTTTTTGGATGATAAACTAATAGCTCATCAATAAAAAAAGAAAAAATATCGGAATTATCTGTTGGTGATATTCTGTACCTGGAGGTGGCCAAGGAGGAGCAGCCCATTGCAGGAGTCAAGCATGTAGATGTAGTCGAACAAGCACCACATTGGTGATGAAGGATAAGGTGGGGTCAACGTCGATGAGGGGCGTGGCGACAAACTTGGCATGCAGGTTGGCGAACTTCCCATAGCGTTTCAGAGGCAAGACTTTCTTGAGCCTCCTCCTCGGTCTTGCCCTTGTGTGGTGGTCTTCGACGACGACCCGACTGGAGAAGAAGAAGCCCTGCAGGGTCGGCGGCAACAATGCCGTATGGTGGAGGGTATCACCGTAGATCTCGTGCCAGGATGTGGAGACTGCGAACTTGGTGAGCCCGCAAAGGGGCTTGTTGCCGGGGACCTCGATGAGGGCGTCGATGGAGTTGGCGGCGGTCCTCCATGATATACTCGTGTGTGTGTGTGTGCGCGCGCGCGCGCACGCACGCGCGTGCGTGCGTGAGCGTGTGTGTTTGTGTGTGTCCAAAATATTTTGGAGGAGAAAAAAAAGCTTTAGGAGAGGCCCAAGCCATTTGGGGGCAAGAGCCATCCAACCAGCCCAATCTAGAGTCCAAGTCGTCCTCCCCACCAAAACCCTAGGGGACCGAGGCCCTCTCCCCAATGCCATCCCCTCTCTCTAGTTCAAGCTCCTCTCCCTAAATGTCTGTCACCATTTCCTTAGCATCTGACCCCTATGTAGTATCTCCTCCACAGCAACAATAAAAAAACAAAAAAGGAGAAAAATAGACTGTGGTGGAGGGGGGGTCAGGATGAAGATTCTTGGATCAGTTGTTCTCCATCTCAATTTTGTTGTCCTATGTTTGGGATACAACAAAGGTGAGGTGAATCCACTTTATCTCTATATAGGTGCTTATATGGTTCTCAGTGGATCTGTAAGGGGGGCTACCATGTAAATGTTGATCTAGAGTTTTGTTGTCTTGTAGATAGAATAATGCTGCTATTTTCGTGTGACTTTGGCGACCAAATTTTTTTTCCCTCTAAAAGTGGATATTAAGAAAGTTGTAGAGAATTGAGATATCTAAGTTTTGATATAGTTTCACATTTTTTTTGGGAACTATATCATCAGTTACTATATATTGTTTGGCGTCATTTCCGAATGCCTAGATTTAGACAGTAGCTGTTGAGATGTGTTTTAGCTGACCTTAACCACGGAATTCGACTAAACCAATAATCACAAAGTTGTAGGTTTTCCATAGGACTACCTCCAGTAATGTGGTTTTGGAGATACGGATTTTTGTATCCTACTGCCCAGGGTTTCAGATAGATTTTGTACTCCACTTTCAGTTGCAGTTTAGCCATTCTTGGTGCCATGTTAAAAATTTAGGATCTGTACACAGTTATAGGTCCTTGACAAGGCTTTGTAAAATGTGTTTGTTTTCAGTAATACCATATGTGTAAATTAAAAGATACATAGGTCCAGATTTCTAAAGAAACACTTCCACGCCCTCTTTGTGACAACAAATTAATGACTCCAAGAAATAGTTATGTTTAAGTGTAATGAACATAAGGACTGAGAGTAATAGGATTAGCAGGCAATTGGCTCATAAGAAGTGAGAGTTATTGGCCCAAAGTGATCTTGAAAGAATTGGAGAGCATCACTCTCATGATGGTCGATATCATACAACACTATCATTTGGGCATCCCAGTGCTAATGAAGAAAAAACATTGCAATCTAGATGCATGGTGGCCACATGGTAGTCAAGCATGTTCATGCTATGCTTAAATATCCATTGTTATATATCCAAATCCTAAAGAACCCACACAGATATAGTCCATGGTCCTCCATCTTATGTGAGAATCATCACTGGGAAGCACAGATGGGACATCTACATGACCCCCTTCGATAATGCAATGCAGAAGTCCCTGGGACTGACCAACAAAGAGCACATAGTTTTATGCATCTGCATGAACAGTAGGCGCCAGCATGATGCGCCGCATCTTCCCTTGCGCATCCACCCGGAGTATCTGGTTCCTCCCAAGGTCAAGCACAACAGACCATTGACCAAGGCCCTCAAGGACCCACAGAGGCTTAAATTATCACTTCTCATATGGCGAGAAGAGAAACCATCCTTTGCATGGACATTGCCTTTAATTTCTTCCTCACTCCAATCAGTCTCCCAGTACTTCCAAACGTCGGCTTTCGACGAGTATGTGTAAAGTTTTGCCACTGTTAATGTCATCTCCATCAATATTGTCCCAGGAAAGGAAAGTGAAAATGGGAGGAGAGGCAGCAATTGGGTCATAAAGAAGTGAGATGTGCATGGTCCACATGCATGGTGAGACTTAACTATTGGCTCTTCATCGATGCAGCGTTGCAGCTAGGCAAACCAGCCATTGCTCTATTGCCGGGTGACACATCATCATAAGCGTCAGCGGAGGTGGCTGAAGAGGAGTAGCCCGTTGCATGAATCTAATAGGATTATAGGAAGATATGGTCCATCCAGGGTAGTACCTTCGTCACGAAGGGGAAGGAATTGCAAACGTCTGGAATAGGCTGCCAAATTAAACTGGCTGAACTCAACCAATGATTTCAATAAAACATACTACAATGGGCAAAAGCTGAATATAATATGAGTACATTTGACACGCGAGTGTGTTTGACACAAAAAGCTAGTAGTAAGAATTGAATTTAGTAAAACATACTACAATGGCCAAAATGAAGAGAACACGGTTGCTGAAAAAGTTCAGCACCTGACGGCTGAACCCGAGAACACCTGCGTCTTCCCCCCACACATCCACCTTGAGTATCCACTTCCTCACGTAGATCAGGTAAAGCATGCTACTCACCACGGCGCCGGGGGAAGTCAAAATCGATTTATCATGGCATTGCCAACGTGAGACCGCCATTGTTCCAATGGCGAAAACCTGCATGCTCCAGTCATTCTGAGTACTCCACTCCCGAATATCCGACGAGTAGGCGTGAGCTGTCGTCGATGTCCGCTTGCCGCGACTACGGAGACAAAGAGAACTATATGGAAGTGGAAGAGACTGCCGGTAAAAACAGTAAGTAGGCGTGCATCAATGAACCTTTGGGAAATAATATACACATGGCACACTGTCTATAAAATATAGTGTAACACCCAAGAAAAACGGCAACATAGAGTGTTACCACACTAGACTATACTACAGCTACTACAAGCACATAGATTAAACCAAAGCACGCAGAAACAATATGAATAATCCAAATAGACAAAAAAAAAATAAGGTTTCACTGAAGGAAACAAACATATAACAAACTGGAACAAAAAAGAGAGAGTTTAAAATAAAAGTTGAGACTCCACATTCAAGTATTTATCATATATAAAATTTGTGTCTAAAAATATGTCAATAAGTGTGTGCACTGCACACATGCTACTATTCTCTATTCCCATCCAACGATACACCCTCCAACTCAAGAACATGTGGAGAGAATAATTTTAATATAATATTGAAGAAATATATAACTTCAGATAGAGGGATATAAAATGCTACTTCATATCTCTAGGCAGCGCGTTAGAAATGAAACACTCACCCCTCTCTCTCTCTCCCCCCCTCCCTCTCTCTATATATAAAATGTTACTTCATATCTCTAGGCAACGGATCTGCCCTTCCGGTTGCTGGTGGTGATGCCAGCAGCGTCGGATCTTGTGCTCGGTCCAACCTTCGGAAGATACGGTCGATGTGCTTTCGACGCCTTGTTTTTGCGACCTCCATGTTCGTGGAGTCTTCAGTTGGTTAGGACTATGGCTCTCGGGTCCAGATCTGGTGTACTTCCATGGTCACGATGGAACTTCGTAAAGAGGTTTACGCCGCCGGATGTGAGGAACATGAAGTATAGAAACTTAGTGGTGTGCTTCAATGTAATTTTATTTTATATTGATGTCTCAGTTGTAAAGTGGTATTAATTTAATGGAATCCAGACCCTTTCTAAACAAAGTAGCTTACTACTATATTAGGCATATAGGGAGCGTTTGTAAAAGGATTGGCGTGTCGTGTTTGGTTTACTAGTGGAACCATCTTTGGTAAGCTTAGAGCAACTCCAGCCGCCCCCTAAATTTGGGCCCGTATATCATATTTCTAGGCCGGTGCCCGAAATTTTAGAGACCCAAATTGTCTTCCAACTCAAGCCGGCCTGACCAAATTTCGGCCTGTAAAAGTGGGACCCACTGTCAGTGAGAAAAAATAATCCTTGTGTCGTCGCCCTCCTCTCCCCGTGCCGGCTCACGCTCGCGCTTCGCTGTCGCTGCGCCTGCACCTGCCGGCGAGCTCGCGCCTCGCCGCCGTCCTCCCTCCTCCCTCCCGCACCCGCCGGGCTCTCCAGCACCCTCGAGTAGCTCTCCAGGATTGCTTGCCCAACATTCTGCGAGATCCATTCATATCACAATCTGGGTAAGAAACTTCAGAGGTCGCATCCATGGCGATGCAGATGTTGCTGCGTTGCGGATTCGAGATGTGCACTCACCTTGTTGTACTAGATCTTGCTGGCGTCTAGCGTGGTCTGGGAATAGGCCGAGGAAGCCCTGCTTGAGGCCAGAGCAGCAGGTCCTTCCATTTCGCATGCCAATGCCGTGCCCGGTGGACTTCCATGACATTGTTTCTGCCGCGATGTAGTGCAGAACAGGCACTTTTAATTACGAAAAGATTGGTTTCTTGACGCCAAGCTTGTGCCGGTAGTAGATCAAGTGCTAGATTCTTTGCTCCTGAAGACAGGGCAAAACCAACCCAGCCATAGATTCATTTTTTGGTTCTGTGCAATATGTAGTACTTCCCAATTTGATTTGTTTATGAGTCTTGAAAACCTTGCTATTTGGCCTATAAACTTCAGCACATATGGTCATAACGTTAAATGCCCTTGCTATTTGCCTATTTTTAATAACCTTTGATTTTATGCATCTTGGAAAACCTTGCAAGTTGCATACTGCTTTTCTGATTAGGCATAACATAATGTCCATATTAACTATTATGCAAATCTAGCACAGGTAAAGTTTAACCCTAACAAAGGTAGTTATCCACTGTATCAGTTTGGAAAATCAAAGTTTTCTAATTGTGCATAGCCTGATGCACTGTCCAACTTGAAAATAACATATATCTGGGTGTAACATGACAAATTAGCAATGACTTCACAGTTGTGTCAGTTTTCAGAATGAGTGAGTTCACAAAGTCTTGCAAGCTGTGATTAGTCCAATGAGAATGACAGTTCCCTTTTATGGTTTCACTCCATTATGAGGCAGAGGCTTGCATATTGTTGTTGATCGTGTTGTCCAAAGGAAGGTCAAGCTATGCATGACAAGTTACCTGTCATACCAATGGAGAATGACAACTGAAAGAAACTTGTTCACTCATTTGAATCTGAACCAGGACCAACTCCCAGAAGTTACTGAAAATTACTGAAATTACTGAAGTGCTTAATTTTCAGTTACTTAAAAATTACTGAACCAGCAAGGAAAAATTACTGAACATTGCCAATGACAGAATCCCCAAATCACAGAACATTGCCAACATTTTACTGAACTTGTCAATTGACTAGCAGTAAGCAGATTCAGAAATTCAGACCATCCTGAATCAATGCAATAATGAGTTTTGTTATTTTGAATGGTTAACTGAAGATGCTCAGTTTCTTGTTTCCACTTGTTATTTTCTTGGTATACAAACTGAAAGTGTTGCATTTTGTTGGTGCAATAGATGTCGAGGTCCGAGAGGCTCCGGCAGTGGTGGAGGAAGAGCAGAATCCAATGAAAGACGATAGCTCCACAAATAGTTGTGTAATTTAGGATTGGCCATTTGGCATAACTGAATTAATCTAGTACACTAATTGTCATTTTGGATATATGTTGCCGCAGACAATTTTTTTTTTCATTTGAGAGACTCAATAGACTTTTGCAGTCCTGATATCTCAACATAATGAAACCTACTTGCTCATTCATGGCCTTTTTTTTAATTTTGTCTCGTCTTCTGTAATCTCTGGAAGTTCTTACTTGCTGCATGGCCTTTTTTATTTTGTTTATTCACTAAGGAATCCTGCAGTCCTTTGCTATCAGTGTCTGAAGATGGCCAAGGCTGCATGCTCAGATGGAAGAAACATAAGGAAATTCATATTGTAGTATGAATGCGAATGTGCTATTAGAGTGGAACATTTACAGCCAGACAACATTGATCAGCCTGTCTACAGCTGAAAACCATCTGATGCTAGCACTTGATTGAACTGATTCAGTTTTATTTGTGAGTTAAATTCCCACATTGTAGGAAACCAAAGAATATAATTTAGTGAAGCTGAAACATTGTAGGAAACCAAAGAATGCAAATTTCAATGACTGAATATTAAGCTTATGTCACTGGCCAACAAATAATGCAAATTTTAGGTTGAAGTGACTGAACCTCAATTCAAACCACCTCAATTTACAAAGAATGACAGAATGCAAATTTCTCTACTATAGCAATCACTAAAATTCAGATCAACAGAAACATTCTGGATGTAAACACAATGCACAGCTAGATGTAATTATTTTCTATATATGAACACCAATTTTCAAGTTTCTATCACTGGCTAGCAGTAGGAATCACAGTTTCATTGTAGAACTGAACCGAATTGAACACTAACGGAACTGAACTGACACTCAAGCAGTAGCTGTAGATAAATTGTAACTCATTTCAGAATTGAACTGAACTGAACACTCCAACAATATTCACAAGTCTCCAACATAGATTCTCACTGAATTGGGTGATCACAACTAGTACAGATCGATGCAACAATCAACAAGCACAAGTCATTTTTTTGAGCAAGTTACGGCAGGTGCTCTGCCCATTCATTATAGAAGAAAGCAGACATACATGGTGTTTTACAAACTCCAAAGATGAGCTAAATGGAGCTACAACAAACAAAAAAAATATATAAAATATTACATGGGATTACTCGCTAAAACTAGAGGACGTCATTCGTTGAGCTAATATGTCACCCTTGATGATGGTTGCCAAGTCGGTAGGGGCCATTGCTTTGTTGTCAAATACCCTCCTACATCTCTCCTTCCAAATGTGTCACGCTGTGTATAATAGCATCTGGTATAATTCTGACCTATGAGCGTGGCCATCCCTGGTCATTTGCTCCCACCAAGCCATGACTCGGTCAATATTGTCCAACCTCGGTATCTGCACATTGCTCCAATTGGCCATGATGTTCCATACCGTCACTGCTTAGCTGCACTTAGATATCATGTGTAGTGTCCTTTCTGCTGCAGCATGACACATTGTACAAAGGGGATCGGCCTGACCTCCCCTTCTGATTATCCGATCATTGGTTGGTAATCTGCATTGAAACAACAACCAGACAAAGAATTTACATTTAGTCTGCACTTTAGCTTTCCAAATTGCTTCCCAGCTTGTTTCTGTAATAGTCCCCAGGAACTGTATTTCATATGCCGATTTTGCTGTGTACTTCCCTGCTGCTATTATTCCCCAACAGATGGCATCGTCTTCAGGTGTTAGACTTATTTGCCTTATGTCCCTCCAGAGCTCGACAAATTGACGCAAGGCACTATCAGTATTCATACAGAGCAGCCCTCTCATCCAATTCCGGTTTGTCAGTGCAACCTCCACTGTCTGATTTTTTCGCCATGCCAATTTGAAACATTCAGGTGCAATGTCCTTCGGTGCTCTCCCTTGCACCCATCTATCTTTCCAGAAGCTAGTCGTTTTCCCATTCCCAATAGTGATGGTGGTGCATGATTTGAATAACTCTTCCTCCGTAGGTGTCAGTGTGATTGTCATCCCTGTCCAAGGTTTAGACCGATCTGCCCACCGGAACCATCGCCATCGTAGCCTCAAAGCCTGGTTAAAGGCAGCAATGTCATGAATTCCCAGTCCCCCAACCGCTTTGGCCTACACACTCGCCGATAGTTCACCCAACATCTGCCAGCCCGAGCAACCTCATTGCCTGACCATAAGAAATTCCGGCGGATCCTATCAATTCGTTTGATGGCCCATTTAGACAGGGTGAAAGAAGTCATGTAGTAGACTGGTATTGAGGATAGCACGGCATTGATCAAGATGAGTCTCCCTGCCCTGGTTAATAGTCGGCCCTTCCATCCTGGTAAACGGGCACTAATCTTGTCTATGAGTGCTTGTTCATCGGTTCTTCGCGTCTTCCCAATGTGCAGTGGAAGCCCCAAGTATTTGCAAGGAAAGGAGCATTGTTGTCCTTGAAAGTTGGCCATGAGAAGTGTCATATCAAGTTCATCACAGCAGATTGGAAACAATTGTGACTTCTGTATGTTGATCTTTAGTCCAGTGGCTTCCCCGAACACTTCCAGGAGTCGGCGGACGTGTCCAACATCTGTGACTGTGGGCCTGACAAACAATGCAGCATCGTCGGCGTATAAGCTTGTCCTGAATTTGATTGGGTCTGTACCTATTGGGTTGATGAGTCCAGCTTGAGTTGCCTGATGGAGAATTCGCTGTAATGGATCCATTGCTAGGATGAACAGCATTGGTGATAGAGGGTCGCCTTGGCGAAGACCCCGCCTGTGCCTGATTGGTTGGCCTAGAATGCCATTGAGTAAAATCCTCGATGAAGTGCTGCCCCACAGAATAGATAAAATGTCACGCCATCTCTGCCCAAAACCCAGTTTCTGTAACACCTCCAAGATGTAGTCCCATCTAACAATGTCAAATGCTTTTGCCACATCCAACTTTAGAAGTAACATTGGCGTTTCATTCCTGTGGAAGTGATTCACAGCCCCTTGAATGTATTGAAAGTTATCCTGGATACTCCTTCCCTTGATGAATGCACTCTGGCATGGAGATACCAAATTCGGAAGTAACGGTGCTAATCGATTGGCCATGATCTTGCTGAGAAGCTTGGCAATACTATGGATGAGGCTGATAGGACGGTAATCGTTAGCTGCAACTGGGTCTTCCTTCTTGGCTAGAAGAGTAATATTTGCACTGTTCAGGAGGTTTAACCGCTGACCTCTCAATTCATATATCTGTTGTATTGCCGGTACAAGGTCACTTCTAATTATGTCCCAACATTTCTTAAAAAATAGCCCTGTGTAACCATCAGGCCCAGGCGCCTTTTCTGTTGGCCCTTGCATAATTGCCTGTTTGATTTCTTCCTCAGAGAAAGGAGCATCCAGTCCCTGAAAATCATGTGCTGGCACTTGTAGGAAGTCAAGATTAATTCGCTCTTCACGTCTTGTGTGGAGACCCAATAGTTCTGTGTAGTATCTGTGCAATTCATTTGCCTTGTCTTGGTGACTGGTCACAGTACGTCCCTGAGCCTCAAGATTAGGGATGAAATTTTTTCGGCGCCTTGCATTTGCCCGGAGATGAAACAGCTTGGTGTTGGCGTCACCCAGCCTGAGCCAGATCAACCGAGAACGTTGCCTGATCTTGATGCGATTTAAAGCTGTGAACCCCAGGATACGGGATTTTGCCAATTTTCTCAATCTCAACTCTGCAGGTGTGAGGGTTCGTGCCTCTTGTGCCTGATCCAACTGGTAGACAATTTCAGTTGCAATGGCCGTTTTCAATTTCAGAGGTCCAATCTGTTGCATGCTCCATTTTTTGAGTGCCTTTCCCAGCCTAGACAGCTTGATATGTAGGGCTCGAACCTTGTCCATCGAGAAGACAGGTCGTGTCCAATTTGCTTGCACAAACTCTAGGAAGCCCGGTAACAGAGTCCAAAAGGTCTCAAACCTGAATTTGAACTGTCGTTGCGCTGGCAGTGCAGTGAGCAGCAGTGGGCAATGATCTGAGGCCGAGGTGGAGAGTGCCTGCACATACGAGCTTGGTCTTGCCAATTTCCAATCTTTAGTGACGAAGATGTGATCAATTCTGGTAAAGGTTGGAGTGTCTGTCTCACTAGACCAAGTGAATTTGCGGCCGTGTGGCTTCATTTCTTTTAATTCCATGTCATCCAAAGCAGCCTTAAAACTATTCATGAGTCTCCGGTTAATCGGACCATTGCTCTTTTGATCTGCCCGAAAAATGAGATTGAAATCCCCTAAAATGCACCACTGTGGTAGTAGGGTCGGCTGAAGATCCCTCATTTCCAGCATGAATCTTTGTTTGTCATTGTCCATTTGTGGCCCATAAACACCAGTGAGGCTCCAGAGCATACCATTTTCTCTACATTTAATAGTGGCTGAAACTGTGAATTCTCCAACATGTATATCCTGGAGGTAATAGTAGTCTACAGAACAGGCTATGATCACCCCGCCGCGAACTCCATTTGCCAAAAGGGTTGCATAACCCCCAACAAATTGTTGCCCCAAGGTCTCAGTGATTATTTGGTCATCTACATGCTGTAATTAAGTTTCTTGTAGGCATATTATAGTGGCGCGGTGGTCAGCAACAAAACCCTTAACCACCTGTCTTCTCACAGCCCCATTCAGACCTCTAACATTCCAGTTGAACACAATACAATTGCTGTCATTCATTGCAAACTGATAGTACAACACGCTGTTTTGCACTCAGGCAAATCAAACAGCAATACAGATACATAGCCAGTAGGCACTTTCCCCTCTCCCGAACTAACACTGTGATGCAGTAAGCGCACCAACAAGTACACCAACCCCTGCTTCCTCCTACCATAATTCCACCTCACTTCCCTACTGTTATTGAATCTGAAATTACACATAGAAACTAGATAAGCTACTGAGCTAGTGACATAGCATTCTAGACCGCTGCAGGCAGGCCTAACATCTTGGGGACCTCTGTGTTCACATCAGAGAGCAGTTCCTCCATTGCCTCAACTGCCTCATCTGGGGCAGGTCCCTTGAACATACTGAGCAGACGCTGCTTGTGCACTTCCTGAGTGGTGTCTGTAGTATCATAGATGTCGAGCTTCTTCATCAGGACCATACGTGCCTTGTCCAGTGGACATGATGAATCAAAGACATCCTACAACAAAGGAAACTACAGGGAAGTTTATGATTGCTTAGCTCAACATGATGCAGCTTTAGCCAAGGCAGTGACAATTGATGCTGCAGACAATAGTCTTTTGGTATGTTATGACATACAAAAAGACATCATCAAGTGTTTTGCTGATGAGATTTTAGATTCCATCCTTAAAGACATTGGCCAAGATGTATTCTGTCTACTAGTTGATGAGTCTAGAGACATCTCTTGCAAGGAGCAAATGGCAGTGGTATTGAGATATGTTGATAAACGTGGGCTTGTTAAGGAGAGCTTTGTTGGGCTTGTTCATGTGTCGGATACTACTTCTGCCAACCTCAAGTCATGTATTGATTCTCTGTTTGCTAGATTTAATCTTAGCTTGAAGCAAGTATGAGGCCAAGGATATGATGGAGCAAGCAATATGAGAGGTGAATTTAATGGCTTACAATTAGGGATGAAAACGGATCGGATACGGACGGATATGCCCGAATACGAATACAGATATTTATTTTTTTGCCGGATCGGTTTCGGATACAGACAGTTACAAAATATGTCGGATATATATCGGATATTGATATACATTACATATCTGCAATAGACATTCAACTTTTGTTTTGCAGATACGGATACGGTCGGATATTGATTTTCCGGTTCCAGATACGGATTGTACCATTTAAGGTCTGAGGGCCTTCGGCCGGTCGGACGGACGGGAAATATCCATACCACTTTCATCCCTACTTACAATCATTGATCATGAGAGAAAACAGTAGCACATATTATGTCCATTGCTTTGCCCATCAACTTCAATTAGTGGTTGTAGCTGTTGCTAAAATGCACACGGGCATTGCAGATGTACTGGAGGACCATGCAGGTGGCGATATGCCACACGAGGACGTCCTCCTCGAATTCCTTGCCGAATTTGGGGGCCACAACATCATGAATATCAAGTTCTGGAAATAGGTCAATTCGCCGCCCCTCGGGGTTCCTCAGGTCGAAGGCCTTCTCGCCCCATTTTGACCTGATGTCTTCCATGCTGTAGCATTCCGCCGTGTCATGATCGTCAGTCTCAATGGCCTCCAGCAATATTGCCTGCACTCGCTGGAACAGCAGTTCCTTGACTTTTCCATGAAGCTCAGACAGATACAGCATCTCCTTGGTCTCCAGCCACGTCGGGCCATAGGCTGTGACGAGTAGTAGTACACTCGCGCAGCAAGTTGTACTGTCCGATGGTGCCCGACCACGTCCGGTAGTTGATCGGATCGCGGCAGAGCAGCCACGACATCGGGTCGACACGGACGACCAAGTGGTGGAGGTAGTGCCAGCTCCCCGGGCATATAACCTGGTGGCGAAGCCAAGCTGGTGCCTGCGTCTGCATGTAGGCGTACGCCCATGTGGATCCAAGGGCTCGCAGCAGCCATGCCAGGTCCAGGAGGAAGTCAATGAGCAGCAAGGCGTAGGTGATCCCGACAAAGGATCCCCTGATCTTGCCCTGCTGTTGGTGCTGGCGATGAAGCCAGAAGAGCAGCGCGGCAGCAGCAGTGCAGAGGGGCAACAGGAAGCGGGTGAGGTAGTACCAGCCCTTGAAGCTGTGTGCCACGATCGCCTTGGTGTAGAGGACCTCGTACATGAGGGAGAGCTCCATCTCGGCCACCTTGCACATGCTCCCCCACTCCAATCGGAGTATCTCCTTGCTGGCAAGATGTCTGCCTGAGTCTGGCAGAATGACAGAAGAATCTACCATGGCGTGGCGCCAGATAGGGAACAGATCCTGGGCAAGGAGCAGCGCCTCTCGGTCGCAGAGCTTCCACTGCAGTTTCCCAATTCTATATCTCAGTTGATCCATCTTGCCATCAATGGAGTGGCATCTGTGGCAGTCTTCTCTTTTCTTCTTGCTTCTGCTGCCTTCCGAGGAGGAGGCGTCCTCCTGCATTTTGTCCAAGTTGGCTTTGGATAGCGCTTACGCCCTCTCGAGGTATCTGATGACGCCGGTGCCGGAGACGACGACCGACGCCGCAAACAGAACCCTGCTGGGGCCACCGCCGCCGCCGCGATACGTGTACTTGTAGATGGCATAACCAACCCCGACAAAATGGCCGATCATCTCAAACCATTTGCGCGTAGAGAGCTTGTTGTCCTCCTGAGCATAGGCGGTCAAGTTGTCCGGGTCGCCAAGGTGCAGAAGGAGGAACGCTGCCCAGAGCGCGACCACCTGCTTCTCGTCCTCCGGCACATCGGAGTCGCAGAGCGTCAGGGCTGCTGATGGCGCTTGCCGTTGCTGCCTCGGCGAGCTAGTAGAAACCCCAGAGGATCAACAGCCGAACCCGCTGGCCTTTCGCCGCCCACCCACCGGACGCCGAGCGACGACGTGTCCTGGACAAGAGGCCGAGGACGACATTTGCCCCTAAGCTGACAAGGACGCATGATCGGAATCCCCATTCGTTCCACAACTGCGGCACCACGGCCCAGAGCATGGCCAGTGTCAACACGAACCAGATCACGAGCTGCACCCAAATCATATCAAACTACAGCATGAGACTTAATTAACTCTACTGATCGGTGATGTTTAAGTTCAGTCGTTCAGAGCACACAACACAGGCTATAAATCCACTAATAATTCTCTAATTCGGGAACTCGATGCAGGGATGAGCCTAGGTAAGGGTGTGGCAGCCGCAGAAACGAAGGCGGGCTTGTCTGCGGCGGTTGTCCACGGTGGCGCTGTCGTCCGAGGACGGCGACCATGCCCACCACGGTCCATGCACCGGCCAGTGCGGATAAGGATGAGATCGTTGAGGAGGAAGGAGAACTTTAATAAAAAAGCTCTTTACATGTGAGGTTCAAAAGATTCCTTTGTGCAATGTATTAATATCTTTTGTGGAGGCACATAGTACCAAGGTTACATAACTCTAGATGGAAACTTTTGCGGACCGTCTACCTCACAATGGAATGGTAATCGTCCATCGTGTGGTGTCGCCACCTGAGCGCCACAAGGTGGTGCCGCTTAGATCAATGGATATGATGTTTTAGTCTAGCAAATTGTTGGCTAGATATTTGCTTTTGAAGAGAATTTCTAAGATTTTTTTTTTCTTGGAGTATCCAACTAGGCTTCTAAGTCAGGATGGCAACAGGGCGGGGCGGGGCCGGGGGGCGCTCTCCGTCCCCGCCCCGACCCCGATCGTCTATCCCCGCCCCGGTCCCCGAACTCTAATCGGGGCAAAAACTTGCCCCATCCCCGTCCCCGCTGGTTCCCCGAACCCCAACGGGGCCCGTGGGGATCAAGCGCCAGCAAATAGAGCGCACAAATCAAGTTCTAGAGAATAAAAAAAAATCCATGAGATGAGTTCAAACTCAATATTATTGGAAGCTCGCACAAATAAAGGTGCATAATCAGTACAGAGGTCACAGATCAAACAAAAGCTATCAGATCGATCAAAAGACTCACGGATCGAGCAGGCTAACAGATCGACTACTAGCAAATCCATTAAACAAACAAATCCATCCACTGAATAGTATGTCAAGAACGAGAGGAAAAGTTCCTCGCTTAAATAAGTAGTAGGCGGCGGCAGCAGATGTTGGTTGCTGGACGGAGCGGACGTGGTCACCGGCTTCGTTGACGCGCGGCCTGCAGGCTCCGGCCGTCCGGGCGTCCGGCACTCGCAGCGTCGCCGGCTTGCGCGTCAAGCACGAAGGGAGGAGGCGAGGAGCCGAGGAGCGACTGCGAGTCTGCGAGAGTGCGAGTGGTTGGCGGCGGCGGCCCGCCCCTGCTGTGCTGGTGGTGAAGAGAATAGGATAGGGTTAGGGTTCGGCAATGGGCTCAAGAGATTATATTGATCTGCTAAGAAATATTGGGTCGGGCTGCTACTGCTAATTGATGGGCCGACTTGTGTTTCGGGGCCCTGTTGGTGCCCCGCGGGGGGGGGGGGGGATTTGATCCCCGCCCTATCCCGGATATATTTCAGGGCCCCGCCCCGGCTCCCCCGCGGGGGAAAATTCCCCCCGTCATTGCCCCGTTCGGGGCGGATCCCCGCGGGGATCTATCCCATGGGGAATTTTGCCATCCTGACTTCTAAGTGGTTTCATGTGGAGGCATTGAAAAGAACCTCCAATTAATAATAGTAAGACTATATTAAGAATATCAAGTTAGTTAAATACTAGTCTCATTTGTTTTTAGCTTTTTATATTGTCATTTGTGTTCCAAAGCCTGCCCCAAGCTACTGCAACTTTTGTCCAGACGACGTAATAAAATATTTGGAGTATAAATTTACAGTTCACTATCACAAGTAATAATCTAAGCAAAAATTTAATGTCTATATTTTTTTGAAGTACGTTAATGTCAATAATAAACTTGCGTGAGAACAAAAAACTTAATGTAAGTGGAATATAACATGTTTCAATCACAAATAGTGACTACGCGAACCTTTTTTTATAGAGATCGAAAGGTTTACCCTAGATAGGATGGAAGCACGATTGGAGAGAGCGAAACCAAGGACTGTTACTGAATTGTTTGTTTTTTAGATAAGTGTTTGAAAGGTGAAATTTCTTGAAGGAATAATACTCTTACTTGTTATTATAGAGGCCAAAGAAAAAAACCATCTCTAAAGGATGGAATTATATTTCAGCTGTCATGTCGTAGTCAGTGAGATATATGCATTGAGAAGCCAAGAACGAAATGATGCGAATTGCTGGTCATAAGGTAAACACATGTAAGTTGACTACAATGTCATCGTTCCTCGAGAAAAATCGAGATAGAAAACAGCATAGAGCTGAAATAGAAAGGAAAACGAGTATTAGGAAAATAGAGCACAGCCGGCAGGAGCTATAGATTGCCGGGTGCTCCACTGATGGCCGCCACGCTTAGGATGTGGCGCCGAAAATGAACTAGAATCAGCTGTGGCCGCGGAACCTTGTTCACGAACCAAACAGCATCATCGTCTTCTCTCTTTTTTTTTGCGGTAACAGCATCATCATCTTCTCTGTCTCTCTCTCTCTCTCTCTCTCTCTCTTTTGCGGTAACAGCATCATCGTCTTCACCCTCTCGTGGCGCGTTGCCGCGGTTTGGCATGGTGAGCGGTGCCACTGACTATATTAAGATTGACATCAAATGGAGTCGTCGTTCATGCATGCATAAATGTCTTAGACTCGGACTAATCAATTAAACTATGAAACTGAAGTCCAAAATCATATGGAAGTTTGACGTAACTGAAGGAAACCAGCTGTAGCTAAAGAGAATGAGGTTGGGAGTCTGATGTACTCCTGCTGCTCCGCCAGTCGATGATGACCGATAATAGAGGATCTGAGTATTTTGGTACGATCGTTGAGTACGATGCCCTAGAGACTCAACAGATTTGCTCACTCCCTCGATACTATTTATATCGATCGCCGATCGATCTACTCCCTCCGGTTTTTCAATTGTTGATGCAGTTGAGTTTTTTAGTTATCTTGACCCTTTTGTCTGTTCAAAATTATAAACTAGGTTGTTTCAACTTTCCTCTAATAAAAAAATCAAATTGTAATCAAAAAATTTGATAAGTGTTCAAATTTTTCAATAATAATGAATGTTCAAACATAAACTAAAAGTTTAACTACATCAACCGATTTAAATCCGGGACAGTAATAGCCCACAAGACAAGCAATGAATGGAATCTAAGCCAGCCACTGGTTCGGAGCACCAGCAATGAACCACATAACACACCTAAAAAGCGCATCAGCTGGTAACTAGGAGAACAACGTGCCACTCTTACCGTCGTACTAGGATGCAGCTAGCTAACTGACAGCCATAAGTGCTTCCGAACATTGTACAGCACTGCCGTCGGCCTGTCCCAGTCCCCTCACTTCGATTGCATAGGAATTGTTATATTTCGCAAAGATAGTTACTATGGTTACCAACCATCCACTCGAAATTTATGGTACAAACTGGAGCAAACTCATGCAATGTCTATATCTGACCAGTAAAATTAAAGCTTTGGCTAAGGACCTCTTATGTTAGCTCTGACAGAGGAAAGCACTGACACAAACATGTTAATCTCTTTAATTTGTTAAATTGATGCACTACCTTGTGATTCCTGTAACAAGCTGCTA
>JACEFO010002135.1:0-34078 GCA_015342445.1 Digitaria exilis | reverse complement strand
TAAGAAGAAAGAGAGGACAATCAAGCAACACAATGTTGCGCGAAGTTCTCTGTCGTGTCTGATTAGGTCTTGGTCCCGCGACATTCCACCTTGGCTAATGGAGTTTTTTTTGAGATTTGGCTAATGGAGTTAGTAGCCAAAAATTGTAACCGTTTTGAACGAATAAAAGTTAGTAGCCAAAGATTGTAACCCTGTTTTGAATGTAAACCTATAGTAATGACCCTCGCGCAAAGGATCGTGCCCTCTAGAAACTGGCTCAAGGCCTTGTCCGCGATATCTCACAGTTACTAGGGGCCTCATCGTAATGACGCATCCAAAACCCAAACCCTTCTTCCCCCATCCATCCCCATCCTCCCTCCCGCCGGCGGCCACCGAGGCAACAAACCTAATCCTGACTGCCACAGACCACGCACGCGCATCTCTCCTGCTTCCGTTCCGGAAGGCTCCACCAAACTGCTAGACCTATTCTCTTCAGCATGGCGTCAGATGACGCAAGCGAACGCCGGCTCGGTTGGCGCGTGGCGAGGATGCGGAGGCGCGGGGGGGAAGAACTGGCGGCGGGAAGGAAGCACGGACAAACCAATCCGTCGGGACGAGGACCCAAAATCGACCCACTGGAAGATCGAGAAGTTTGACCCGTCCTGGAACGGGGCGGCATGCTCGAGTCAGTTCCTTCTCCACCCTTTCCCTCAGTACCCGAGGCAAGCACCCCATCACTGATCTCGTCCCTGCCTCCTGTATCCCTTTGGATGAACGCGATTTGCGCTGTTTTGTGTTTATTGAAGAGAAAGAATTGGTGAAATGTTGCTTGTTTGTTGGTGGCAGAGAAGTACTTGAGGAGTCATGGCCGATCGTGAAGGGCGCATTGAACGGAGCACGGCCATCTCGTGCGAGCTTTAACTTGGTAAGCTATTAGCCTGTTTTTTCATTGCTGTTGGTCGCCAGATTCTTTATGTGATCTTCAATTGATTGAGGCCTCTTTTTGGCTCTTGTTTGTGTGTGTAGGTGGAGGGATCCATGACTGTTTCGACCACCAGGAAACCCAGGGATCCTTCATTCATCATCAAGGCCAGAGAATGATGACAGCTATTGTCCAGGAGCGTCCCTGCACCTCAAGGTTTGAGGTCAAGCTTGTGTACCCTTGTGTATCAAGATTCAGGAGTCAAAATCTGTGCATCATTTGCATAGCTTTGTTATTCAACTATTGTAATTGTGTTGAGCTTTATCTGACAGGTTTGAGTTTAGCTTAGCCATCTCTTTGTAGTATGCTAGTATAGTATGCCATTTACATGTTGTGTGATCCTCCTTCATGCTGGTTGGGTAATTTTTGAGATTCATGTGTTTGGGATAAACTTTATGGGACTTCTCTTAGTATTGGCCATACTGTTTTTTTGCAGGCTGTCAAAATTTCGATGATGAGATGAACTGCGACATTATAAAGATTGGAAGGCTAGTAAAGAGAATAAGGTAAGCTCCCTTTTCACCATTCAATTTCAAGTCACATATCTCTTCTAATGTCGGCCTTAATTAGCTCAGTGTCATGAGGGTGCTTCTCTATGTGCATGAGGATACTCCCGGAGAACAAATGTAAAGATCATTCATGTAATAAAGTTAAATGATGGACTTATCTGATGAAATTACTAAATAACCTTTTGAGCTGTCATAACATGGTAAACGTGTTTTTATTGTTGTCAGATTACTTTGTCATCGCATGCCATTTGGTTGTGTTTTCAAGGTGTTTATTCACATTTTGATGTGGTATTTTGTTCATTTTTGTAATGACACTACATAGCTGGTAATATCTTGGATAGAAACAATGTGTTGTCATTCAATCATTCTATAGTGATATATTTTCCATGTTGTTAGGGTCATACTTTCTATCCAATCAACAGAGTACCTCTATCTGTGATTTTTTTTATTATGCGCATATAATCACAAACATGCATACCTTTCTGTAATATAGTAATATGCATGATACTTACTCTGTTTGCCTTCATAGAATTTCTCAAAGTAAGCACACAGACTCTGATTTGGTAGCCTTTTTGTTGGTGTTAGTAATATGCTAAATGTGATTAGATATTAGTGTCCCCACTCACAATTTGTTAGTCCTATTGTACTTAATCCAGTATATTTGTAATGTGTTACTACAGGAGCGATTCGTAAAAAAGAGAGAACGGCTTTTAGGCCCTAATTTATCTACGCTTAAGGTAAAAAATTGTTCTTTCATTCGTATGGATAATCATTTAGCGCCGAACATTTTTGTTGTTGCTTACACATTGTTTTGTGTTCTACAGGCCATTGAAATTTTGACTGGCTGCTATATTTTAGTGCAGGTTTTTCACATTTCCTTACCACTCCCTTTGTCACAATTGCGAATGTTATTAATTACTGTTGTTTGCCTTTCCAATTAAAGGGAAACACGGTTGCAAGCCATGGGTTCCTATAAGGGAAGGGGACTGAAACAAGTTAGAAGGATTGTAGAGGATTGCATGAAGAACGTAAAGCATCCAGTGTACCACATCAAGGTGATTGGTTTTGCCCTTCCGAGGTGTATTTTGCAGGGAGGTTCACAGGGAAAGGATTTTTTGTTGCTTATTGGTTGCTATTAAACTATATAGGAACTCCTAATCAAACGCGAGCTAGCGAAAAATCCTGCTCTGGCCACTGAAAGCTGGGATAGGTTTCTTCCCGAAGTTCAAGAAGTAGGTGACATCATATTTCTGTTGGAGATTCAATATCATATACCGATGTATCTGATTCCCTGTCACCATTTAACTTCTTAGGAAGAATGTCAAGCAGAAGAAGCCTCAAACTAAGGAGAAGAAACCATACACACCTTTTCCACCACCTCAACAGCCTAGCAAGGTAAGCAAGTGATATTTTTCTGTTGCGTCTTATTGTTACCTATGTATCTGTACCACTTTATATTCAACCTTTCTGACAGTGGGATCAGTGATGATTAGTGCTGAGCCGTCCTGTCCTACAACTTATGTCCAGCTGTCCGTGCACACATAAGATTATATAGTGCATTTTCTTTATCTATTCCTAGTGTTACTGGATTTGTGATTTAGTTGAAGTTGCTTCACCTTTTTTTATATATATTCTCATTTTGTGCATTGTGATCTTATCTGTATTATTCTGGATGTGTAGATCGATGTTCAACTTGAGAGCTGGTGAGTATTTCATGAGTGAGAAAAGGAAATCGGACAAGAAATGGCAAGAGAAACTGGAGAAGCAATCAGGAAAAGCTGAAGAAAACAAAAGAAAGAGAGATGCTGCATTTGTTCCTCCAAAGGTTAGAACATTTTTCCCTATTCGAGTATCGTTTTGATGATGTTCCTCTTTGCATTGATGATTAAAACATACCCTATTATTTGTTGCAGGAGAACACTGCTGGCCATCTGAACTGACAGAGACTGCCAATGACAATAGTGAGATAGCTGATAGAGCGAGTCGTTTAAGGTCATTGCTGTTGTTTTGTGCTTTAGTATACCAATGGCTACTATCGCTAAAATTGTTTCGTAGTGTTGGGGAATTTTTTGAAATAATATGGTCACTTGTCATCCCCTAAATTTATTCTCATTTTGCAGAAAAAGGCAAAGGAATTCAGAAAGAGCGAGGCCCAGGAGAATTTCAGAGCTGAATCATATCTCGCAAAGTAACGAAGAATCGCGCTGAAAAAGATGAAATCAACAAGTCCAAGTAGCCATAACCGAATGCATCATGACAGTGAACGATTGAGAATGATTACACAAGCATCCCTATAATTAGTGCATGCTTAAAACACATTAGAGGCAAGAGTTGCAATTGAAGATGATGGAACAAAAGCTAATCTTCTGAAGGTCTGTTTTGATGCAATAGTCTCTCTGCATGGTTTGTTGGTTAGTTCATGGGTATGTCATCAAACAAGGAACACAACAAATTGTAGTCATTCCGTCTTGTCGTTACGTTCTCCATACCCTTGGATTTTCGTGTCAAATGAGAAAATAAGATGAGTTTACTTGGGAGTTTTGTGTCCCTGAGGAAATAGATGGGTTTACTTGGTTTTTTTTGTCCATGAGAAATAGATGAGTTTACTTGGATTTTTATGTCACGGGGAAATAGAGGATTGCAGCCCTGCCACTGTTATCCGTACGACGATCGTAATTCCCCGTAACAGCAGATGTTTAGTAGTAGAAGTATTAAATTGAGATTAATTACAAAACCAGATTAGATCGATAGACGAATAAGCCTAATTAATTCGTCATTAATACTATCGTGCTACAATGAACATATGCTAATGGTAGATTAATTAGGCTTAATAAGTTTCATCTCGTGATTTCATACTCCGTATGTGTAATTAGTTTTTTAATTAGCTCATATTTAGTCCATCTAAAATTGCATCCGAACATTTGATGTGACATGTGTTAAACTTTTAGCACATGGATTAATGGGAGTCAGATGGAATGTATCAACCGTCAATGAGGGATGTCTTGGTTTTGAAGGGTGTTTGGGAGTTAAATGGGATGGGGTTATCCTCTTTAAGGAGATTTTCTCTTCGTCAAACTTACATTTTATAAAAAAAAACGTGTCTCCACTCGCAAAAAACACGTTTCTCAATAAATTTGCTCGCTAATTTGATATGCCAGAACGAAGTCGATCTCCCAAAGAGCGGACGGGCTATCCTTTTTGAGTCTCGTTACTCTCCTCTCCGTTAGTAGCTCATGCGAGCACATGAGCTTGAGGGTCTGAGCGCGAGCTGGAGGCGCAGACCCCGGACGAGCTTGATGAGCTCCGTTGTAGCGCGAGCGGAGCTCGATCGAGCTCTGCCTCAGCGGTGTGGTCAAGCTCAAGGTCGGATCCTGGCGAGCCCTGCGACGGCGCGAGCTCAAGGTCTGCCCGCTAGCGAGCCATGCGGCGGAGGGGACTGGGGAAGGGCGGAGGCAGGACGGAGGAGTTTCCTCTGGAGAGTTCATCTAGCCAAGGAAGAAATATGGATGATATGCGAGGGTCATTGGATGACCAATAGGGTCTACTAAACATGGTACTATCACACTCATGTAATCTCATACTGCGTCCACGAGCTTTTTCTCTTTTTCTATTAAATATAAAAAAAAATATTAGAAAAGCCTAGCAGTCTTCTCTCTACGAAAATTAGAAAGGGTCTATCTCACTTTAACCAAACACCAAATAGCATAAAAGTCCCATAAAACTAGAACAAGAATGGTTCCGTCCCTCGCAACACGCCTACAATTCGAAGTAGTACACTGTAATCCGTGTGCTGCTCAATCGTTTTAGAAATGGTATTCGTCAGAGAGAAATGGTAGGGGGCTCAGGATTTCAGAACAGAAACAACCGATAATCATGAAATGGTGTTCATCAGAGAGACTAGAAAGTACGCACGACATCCCTGTATAGCACATTACACGTTCAGAGCTGGCACAACGGAACATATCTTCAGTGTGCAAGTTATGTACAGTAGAACCGGTGTACACTACAACAAATGATACATGGATAAAAAAAGGTGCCAACACGCCAGTCACAAGCCATCACTACACACGAGCTGGACAATGGGATTTTCTATTTCTTTTATCATTTACAACACTGTACAGCTTCCCTACTTACAGCAAAAACCTCGTGCTTCTATGCTCACAGGGCAGGGGCCTTCTGCCCTCAGCCCCTATAGTATACAGACCCAAATGACTACAACGAAAAAAGAATGGAAACAAAAAAAACTGAATACAGATATACAATGCAACAAACAAATCAATAAAAATAAGCCTATAAGCTCACCTAGCAGCTAATCTTCAATGCCTTGCTATCTGGTATAAAACGAATCACGCAATACTGTACACCCTAGGCAGGAATCCTGATTTCCTGAGTCTCCATGGTGAGAGAAAAAATGACTACTCCCCTCTTTGCAATAAAAACGCAAAGCTGGGTTTTCATGGACGAAAGGCAGCAAGTCGTCATCAGCCACCTCAATCACTGGCAATGTCTTTGTAATATCATCTAGTGAAAAAGGTATGCTGCATTGAGGGATGAGCGAGTGAAACCATGAGATATTGGTACTAATAGTTCTTAAAAGTAATATGGCTAACATTTTTCACATATATCGAACCTGGAATCATCATCTAGGAGTATAGAGAAACTTGTGGTCATACTTGATTCCTCGCGTACTGCGGATTTCAAGCTTGATGTAAACTACAGATAGGTAGGTTTGATTTGTCAACTGATATGTCATTTTTGAAAGGAACACAAATCAATGTGCCAAGAACATAAACGACATCAGAAAAGCCGACCAACTTACCTCTGCTGAAATAGTATTTGTACCATTCACATCATCCCAGTACATGCTAACTATTCGCTCTAGCTGTTGTATGCTGAGGGGCCTAAATATACCATAAATATATGAGTACAACCGTTAAGAAGAAAGACAAGCACCAGAAGAAACTTTTGGACAAAGCAGAATACTTACAGGGCACACATCGGTGCGTATCTCTCTTAATGTCCTCATTGGCTTAAGAGAAATCACCTGACAAAGAGTAGCATGGACCAATGTATTTATGATTAGAAATTGTCAGCAAATATCAGAAAATATGAAGTATTAAGAAAAGTATTGCCGCACCAGGAAATCAACAGCTTGTCTGATATGCCTCAAGGCTTCCCATGCTGAACCTGCAAACTGTGTGAAATATAGAACATGTAAGCCAATTGCATTAGGAAAACCTACCTCAAAACAGGGAAGGGATTAACCTCTCTAGTAGCATTGTCAGACCAATGTTTGAGTTCAGCCAGTCCAGCTCTGACATATTCCCCATTTACTAAATGAACAACACTCACGCCGCAAAAGCAATCTAGTTTTCAAAAGCAATGATCTTAGAGAAACATTACACATATGCAGACAAGATAACATCATGTATAACAAGGACTTTTACCGGTTAAATAGTTGAACATCAATCAGTGAGAATATTTGAGTGAAAAGTTTGTGCACCAAAATTGATGGAACCTACAAATTCGATAGAGTAAGACGTACATTCAGAATATTTTCCTAATGGATGCCACATGTCCATATTAGTTTAGCACTTACATGATTTGCCCTTAATACATCCAAGTAGCTAGTGAGGATTTTCACAATGCCCAACCAGTGCGTGAGTTGGTTCTGCTGACCCATGCCATTAAGATGGCCTTTTGCGAGACTTGAGTGAGAAGTTCGAGGATCCTGACAAGTTTTATGTTCAGATATCTTTCAACTGGGGACACAAATTCGATCAATGTTCGTTTTTAAGGTAGCAGTACCTGTATACACAATTCAAGCAAAGGGTTTAGCTCCTTCTTCACACTGTCACTTATCATACATAAACCTTTTCAAATTAGATCCACAAGCTGCTTGCTTGAACAGCAAAGCTGGATATTTTGCTTCAACTTGAGGCAATCCAGCAGATCCAACAACTGATTGTCCACTGAGATAAGCAAGCCCAGCATTTGAAGTTTGATTTCCATGAAAGATCCTCTCTGCGAAAATCTTCTCCTTTGTGGAGTTGAAATCGCCGTCCTAGTAGTTTTGAATGACCGTTGAAGGAGAACTGTTAACGTAGACAAGTTGGATAACCAATACGCCAATGTTCTCATATCATTTTGAGCCTTTGAGGAGGGGAAGAAAAATAACAGGACAATTAGCCAAATTCTGTTACAATATAAAAATAAATGAAAATTAATTTTGAAAGTTGGCATGGAACTTTTTTTTCCCGAACACGCAGGAGAGCTGTGGATCAATATATTGAGAAGGGTGTAGCACCAGTAACCGATAAAAAGGTTTTTTTTCTAAGGGCAAAAAACCAAAAAAACCCCCTCGCACACGCTCACACTATATTACATCTGAAGTTGGCATGTAACTGCTTTCCCCTTTCTATTTTTATTTCCAAATTTCTAGGCTTCCAGAGTGCGCATGTAGGCTCTAAAATCGCCAATCTTTATTTCATATACATGTTGAATAGATGTGGTTCTATGTTCAGATTACTAAAAGATAAAATTCCTAGTTCCTTTTTTATAGAAGTAGTGCTTCATCAGCAGTAATGGTTCTTAAAAAGCATCACGATGAAATAAAAAAAAATCAAGCTAAGAGAGAGGAACCTCTGTGGCTGAGTTTATAGCATGCAAAATGTTGTCGAAGACACCCGTTTTCATTGCTTCAAATGATTTCCAATGGAGAAGACATTGGTATATAAGAAGAGCTGCAACAGGTTTGCTCCCAGAAAATCCAAGATGTTGTGAAATACAAGAGATTAACCACTGCTGATCATCCTGGGGCTGCTGGTAATGGGAAGACTTAAAAAAAATAACAAAATTATCATTAAACAGTAAAAAAAATAAGAGTTCAATTCAACAAACAGAATGTTGCATACCTGATATTTCTGTTTTGGTATTCTTTGCAGTTTTCTCCATGTTCAAAATCTTTTTGGTCACCCAAGTCAGGAACATTGCCCTATAAACATGTTTTAAAAATGCACAATTTAACAGCTAAATTTAGAAATATTCTTCAGATGTGTTATGTAGCTGTATACATGGTTAAACTCACTGTTGAGGTTATTGCTTCCGATGTGCTAGTTGAGGGCTTCATTTCAGTTTGCCTTATGTCACCGTTCAAAATATGACCATTCTCTGGACTTCTCTGTAAAAACAGCAGTAGTTCCCGTTTTGAGTGTTGAATGATTGCAAGTATATTTAAAGAAGACTGATATTTACAGGGATCCTTGTGATCTTTGAGCGTGACGCTGGAGATTTAGCAGTAGATGGCGGAGTGGCAGTTGCTTGTTGACGAAGAACTTGGTTTTCAGCTTCTAAGCTTGAGGCTTTTCCTTCAAGTCTATTTATTAAGGATAGCAAGAATTATTTGGTCAAAGTTTGTAACGGTATAAAACAAGTACCTGATATATATTTGAGATAAATGGAACACGTAGTATGCAAGTGCACACCTTTGTAGAGATTCCTGAAGTTGAGTGACAATTTTTACTAGACTCTTCAATTTTCTTAATCAAATCATCATTCCTCTTGAGGAGGTCCTCATTCCTCTTCAGTAGATCTTCATTTCTTTCATGAGCTTCAGTAACAGCTCTCTTTGCAGCATCACTTTCTTGTTTTTCCATTACAAAAGAAGACAATCTTGATATTGCATCTACTTGAAGCCTTGTTTCAGAGAAGAAAATAATTAGATTTCAAAACAACAATATCAGCATAGGCAATTCGATACATAGAGAATGGTGAACTAACTTTTGTACTGTGTCTTGAAGCAAGTGCATCCTGTATTCACTGTCAGCAATTTTCTTGAGTAGTTCATCATTTCTCTCTTGAGCTTCAATAAGAGATTTCCTGATCGTGTCATTTCCTTCAATGCAGCTTCCAAAGAAACATCTTTTGCAGCTACACTATCTTCAAGCCTGTTTTATTAAGGAACAATATTATATATGATAAAGTTTGATATGGCAAATAATGGCCATGTGAGGAAGCATGCATGCATGGTGGTCGGTGGAAGTTGTTAAATATGGATAAAACATTGTAAAAAATCGGTAGCCAAGGAACAAATTATACACTGCATTGCTACAGTATCATGCATTTTTCCACGAGCGAGTATGCTTGCATGGATTGGTAGATGCACAACATTGATAAAGCATTGACAAAGCACCAGTGAAGGTACATACTTATTAATCATAGTTTGAAGATGTTCAATTTTTTCATTAGAGTCTTCAACTTTCATCAGTAACTCTTCATTTTTCTCGTCAGCCTCAGTAAGAGCCTTTTTAATAGCATCCTTTTCATGTCTCTCTGATAATAACAGAGCATCCTTTGTTGTTGTATTTTCTCCAATCCTGAATTGAAGGAATGATACGAAGGATTAAAATCTCATAGCAACACAGGAGATTGTATGCACTACCAAACATACAAGCCCCGTACTGGGCCCAATGAGAAAAGGCAGATGACATACCTTTCTATGGTGCCTTGAAGAAGGTCGATCTTCCTGTCAACATCAACAAATTTATTTCGTAATTCTTCATATTTTTCTTGACTTTCAATGTGCGCTTTTGTTGTTGCATCATTCTGCTCCCTCTCTCTCGACAGCAAATTCTCATTTGCAACTGTAGTTTCCTCGAGCCTGTGTTTGAAAAAGAATAAGAGTTGATATGCCAAGTACTAAATTACGGAGTAGTACCCTAGACAGAACGTTCAAGTGCAAAGTCCACTATGTATGATCTAGTGTTAGTTCACTTGTACAACAAGTACAGCAAAGAACAATAACAGACCTCTGTATAGTAAACTGAAGCTGAAGAATATTTTTATCATTATCATGAATTTTCTTCAGCAATTCTTCATTCCTTTCCTGAGCTTCACTGAGCATCTTCCTTGTTGCCTCATGTCCCTGCTTTTCTGTAAGCAGCAAGGCCTCTTTGGCAGTGCAATCTTGTTCAAAGTCTGTGAATGGGAAGAAAAAAAATCACTACAACATCATAACTTGACAAAGATCATCGTTCAGGTTTTAAACTCAACAAAAGGAACTTGAGGAATAAAAAACAATGTTTGTACTAGTAAAGAACCCCAACCATTGAAATTAGAAAAATGGATCGATGATTTTCCCCCAAAAGTACTTTTTACTTCCTATTCATCCCCTCACAGAACACGCTTCCCAGAAATTTCTTTTTCACCTTTCCTATTCATCCCCCTCACAGAGCACGCTTCCCCAAAAAAGTACTTCTTGTTCCCTTAAAAACTAAACACAGCAAAAATCTCCACTCTTATGAAGAGCATTTGAGGATTTACTGTTATCTTACTGATATGTGAACAAAGTGTAAAATCCTTGAAACTGCCCAAGAAAATGGGGGAAAGAAAGAAAGCAATCTGACCTTGATATTGTATCCTGAAGGCTATCAGATTTTTCTATCTGCGCCTTCAAGTTTCTTTATTAAATCTTCAATTCTCTGTTGTGCTTCTGAAAGTAATTTTAAGGTAGAAGCATTCTGTTCCTTTTCAGTTAGCAATAAAGCTTCAGTTACCCCCAAATTTCCTTCAAGTCTATGCATATGGATTGGAACACATCGTCGTGTTATGCAATTGAAAATAGAAATAAGGTTAGTGCACTGAAGTCAGAACAGAAGGATGACTAATTCCTATAAGGAGAACTGACAGACCTCCTAATTGATTCCTCAAGTTCTGCAATATTTGTACGAGTATCTTGCACTTCAGTTAGCAATTCCTCAATCTTTTTTTGAGAAGCAGCTAATTCTTTCTTGTTTTCACTGTTTTCGTGTCTTTCTATAGCCAATAAAGAATCTTTATCTGCAGTACATTCTTCGAGTCTATGTACAAATAAGAGAAGTATTACACTTAGTGGAATGTTGGTTTGAATCCCACAGCACTTGTAAGCAAAGAGATTTAAACCTTTTTATTGAATCTTCAAGCAGAACAATTTTGCTATCTGACTCCTGTACTTTGCACATTAACTCTTGGTTTTTCTCTTGAGCTTCAAGTAGCACTGTTGCGGTCTCATTGTAACTTTGCTTTGTCGTCAGAAGTATAGATTCTGTTGCCATTTTCTCTTTTTCAAGTCTAAGTTAATTGATTGAAATTAAGGAACCAGTGTTAGTTCAGAAGGGGAAAAAGATAAGAGTGGATCTTTACTGTGTAGTGGACAACGTTTCAGTTTAGCAGATAGTGATGCCAAACTACGAAGTAAAGTTAGCAAAACAAAACAGACCTTTCCACCTTCTCCAGAAGCTGATCTATGTTTCTCTCAGCTTCCTCAATTTTCTTTAGTAATTCCTTGTTCATCTCTTGAGCTTCAGAGAGCGATTTCTTCGTTTGATCGTGCTCTTGCCTTTCTGATAAGTAAAGAGCATCTGTTGTTGTTGCACCCTCTTCTAACCTACGATGAGGATCAGATTACGACGGCTATGATCCATAAATTTGATGATCAAATAGACAATCAAGCAAAGTGTCATCAAATCGCCAAGTAATTTCCAAGCAAACCAATTCAGCAAGTGAGCAACTACTTAACATCTCCTGCGACAACACATAAACATTTGGTTTCTACACAACAGATCAACGAATTCATCATTTTATTAGTCACATATTTTTCTTCCACTACAACAACAATTCTATGGAGGCACTGGGCTGTAGCTACAAGAGCATCTAGTCCAAATTATGCATGGCCACTGACAACACCAGTTATGAGAGTATGTGAGCGCTCCTTGGCTGTCAGGAATTGCCATGCAGATGCATGTAAACACAGGGTATGTAAGTGATTTTCCGATAATAGAACAACAGACCTTTCTATAGTATTTTGAAGTTGATCAGTTTTTCTATTTGCAGAATAAATTTCTTTCAGTAAACCTTCAATCCTTCCTTGTGCCTCTGCTAATGCTTTTGACAATGCATCTTTTCCCTGACGTTCTGTTAGTAAAGTTGCCTCTCTTGCAACTGCACTCTGTTCCAGTCTAAGTTCATGGATAAAAATGGCAAAAAAATCAAGACACAAAATTAGGTACCATAAACAGCTGCTATGTTGCAGTACCTCTGTATACTATCTTGAAGCTGATGCACACTGTAGTTAGTACACTCAACTTCTTTGACTAATTCCTCAATTTGATCCAGAGCTTCAGTTAGAGTCTTTTTTGTCACTTCGTTTTCTTGCCTTTCAGTAACCATTAAAGCCTCTCTTGCAGCAGCATCTTCTTCAAGTCTAAGTTGTATTGAGAAAGAATACAACATGACTACTTAAAAGGCCTCACCAAAAAAAAAAATGACTACTAAAAACAATGACACTGGGATCTCTAGGGGGAAAAAAAAAAAATTTGATTCGCCTCTATTGAAAGCTAAAAGTTCTAAACAAATGAGCAGTGTAGCCTGGCAAGCTTACAGTAGCTGGTAAATCAATTATCCCACACATCTTTGTTGTCTTATCAGGATCCATGTTATCCTCGCCATACACTTTTTTCCCTTCTGAACCTCAGATGTTTCTTTTATTGCAGTTTCATTTTCATTGTTTTGCGGTTAGCAACAAGGACTGACATTTTTTAACTGCAATTCCTCAACCAAAAAAAAAGAAGATGCCACTAGATGACCACATATTAGGGAATCAAATATCTGATGTCTTTTAGCAGTGCCTTCCAAGCTTAAGTCCTTCTTAATATAAAAGCCACATAAGTCCTCCTAAGTTAGACTGGGCTTTTTTTTTGCAGTGCCTTCGACTTCCGCTGTCAACTCCAAGTTTCTCTTTGAGTGCCTTATTTGTAATTTTTGTTCATTTGAAATAATGCACAGTGGTAGATATGGCAAGCTAAGAAAGGGACAGAGACAAACTGCAACAAAAGAAATTGGCCAGTTGGGGGAACCCCACAGTATTTCACTAAGAAAGGCTCAACCAGAGCCTTGTACCCAGCCGAGAAAAGGTCATGAAAGCTGGCTTCCCTCATGCATGGGATGCCGCCCCCTATGGTTCGGGCCTTAACTCATGCTTTGAGCCCCAACCCACTACCAGCCACTTACACAAGGGCCTGCCTACCATAGATAAAATTGGTTCATCCATGCCCGACCAGGGGAACCGGTAAGTGACCGTGTTTTACCCAGCCTGAAATTCGCTCCCACGGGGATTTGACCCAGGACTTGGGGTGCTACTAAGGTCACTGCAACCAACACTAGCTTTTCTCCACAAAAAGAGCGAAAATTCACTTATGCATACCATTTAAATAGCTCTTATATGATTTTGAACAGAAGTTGGTACCAAAGCCTCGAAGATACCAAATCTAAGAGCTAATAATACCTGTGTATTTGATAGCAACAGCTTCACATTTATTACACATCTATGTTCATAAAAAAAAAAACTCCGTTTACCACTAAGCATGATGATCAATGAGTTCTAAAAACTATTTGCTGAGAATCACTCTGAGATACTTGATAGTGGGGGTGGTTAACCAGTTTGATTTTCACCTTTTACATATCAATTTTAGGGTCTACTTTTCGAGGGTTTTTTCCTGACAACTAGCTGCTAAGGTTTCATGTTCTATGGTTCATGTGATAATCCGATTGAGCATGCAACATGAACAAACTCCCTCCCTCCCTCCCTCACAGAGACACACACTAATTATAATTTGTAAATTCTTTACTTATTTCTTAATTTTCTTGAAAGTATTCGGCAACACGTTAATCTTGGAAAAGAAATAACCTATGTGGTTAGAGGACAATATTGCTTATCCATGTGAGCTCACTAACATGATGGGGTGCATTTTCACAGAGGAATAAGTAGGCAACTAAGACACCACATTGTATCAGTCTAAGGTAAGAATGGCACCTCTGTAAAGAATCTTGAAGAAGCCCGTTTCTTCCATCAGCATCTTCAAGCTTCCTTTGCAGCTCTCCTATTTCCCCCTGAGAGTCAACTAGTTGTTTCATGATTGCCTCATTTTGCTGCCTTTCAGATCTCAATGACGTTTCCAGTGATGCCATACTTTCTTCATGTCTAAAACAATGGGGAACAAAATGATAAGCCAAGATAAAAGTGAGATAATAGAATGTCTCACTAACTAATGACGGGCGGACCTCCTACTGTTGGAGAAAAAGAAAGTGAAATTTGGAAACGAAATGCCCTCAAGCATTAAAAAAGGCAAGTTAAACATTAAGCAACAGACCTTTGTATAGTTTCTTGGAATTGAGCAAGTTCTTTTTCAGCAACTTCAATTTTCATGAGTAATTCCTGGTTTCTATCCTCAGATTCACTGAGCAATTTCTTCGTTGCTTCGCGATCTAGTCTTTCTGTTGTCAATAGAGCATCCTTCTCCTTTAATCCTTCTTCGAGACTATGTCCACAGATGAAGAAAAGGAACAAGTGAGGGGTTAATATTTTCCCTTTCATTGTGCAAATAGATACATACACCACAGCTTTTTCTAATTACTAGATATCATTTTCTTGCACCAGGCTCTCTCTTAACTCTTAAGCATCCCCCAAAAGATAAAGGAAATTTAACGGGAGTTTTATCAATTATAAAATATAATGTTGTTTAGAAAATATCAAATTAGAAAGGGCGGGGGGGGGGGGGACTCAAAAAATTTAATGCATGAATGCAGGAGGTTAGAACTCTTGCAGAGAGAAGAAAAGAAAAACCTTTGAATAGCAGTCTGAAGCAGCGTGGATTTTTTCATCAGTGTCCCCAACTTCTCTTTGGAGTTCTTCAATTTTATCTCGTGCTTCAGCTAGTTCTACCAGACTTGCCTCGTGCTGTTGCTTCTCAAATGTTAGTGAAGATTCAAGATTTTTCATGGCTTCTTCAAATCTGCATTCAACACGAGCTATTGGAAATGGAACAGATATATAGAAGGACGAAAAGAAGATTAAATCTGTACAACTAACGACCATCAACACACTTTGGACCAATATTTTTTTATAGAAAAAATAGCTATGACCTTATAAAATTATGCAAATTAGGGATTATTAATTATGCTATAATTAACAAAACTGGCCACAATATTTTCTGGAATAAGCACAAACCTTTGAGCACTTCCATGGAGGAGATCATTTTGTTTCACAGCATCTTCAAGCTTGCTTACTAATGCTTCGTTTCTTGCTTGAGATTCAGCAAGTGTAGCACTAGCTGCTTCACTTTGTTGTCTTTCTGTTAGCAAAAGGGCCTCTCCTTCTCTTATAGTCCCTTCTAATCTGCGGGAATACAGAAAAAAAAGGAAATTTTGCATTATCAAAGCCGTGCCTAGAAAATGCAGGACTATAACTACCTATGGATGTCAGAAACCGTAACAACTTCCAGAACAATTGGAACATACAGGAGTGGTCTAGGAATGGCAAGAAGAGTTCCCATATTTAAATTAACAAAACGCCCATGGTTTCAAAATCACAACATATATTACAAAGTGCCCCTTGCAAATAAATTTCTTGATCTGCAACAATCAGTTTGGGTTCAGTTCTTGTTCCCGATTGAATAAATTGTGTATTGCACAAAATTACATGCAACTATAATTTCACATGAAGTTGGGTCTCAGTGGTTGTCTTGGTGTAGAAGTTGCATTGGTCAGGTCGTTGTTCTTTGGTGGGCATGTTCAAGTTTGTGTTAGGTGGATTGGGTGTTGTACTTATTTCATTTTTCTTCTCGAATGAAATGATACACAGATCCCATGTGCATTCGAGAGAAAAGAAAATATTGTCACATGAAACAATATGTAACAGAAAAAAATTATGCGCTTCTACCATTGTATGCATGAGTATGAATCTCTTTATGTGCTGAATGCAAGCTTTCACCAGTAGAATTATGTTTGAAACTCCAATCACTTGTTTTGTTCTGGAAAGCTCCCTTAGACAACAGTGACAAGGGACCATCCCTTTCAACATAGGTAAAAAGGTATATTTTCCAATACATGGCAGTTTTAAGTTCAGATCTCACTATGGCAGTTAACTAATATTGGAGCCCACTAGAATCATGAACATGTTTGGTTGCTGCTGCTGCTATAATATATTTCCATTCCAACACTGATAGAACCTGAATACTAAATGCATCTTTTTTTTTTCCCTCGAAAAAATGCAGGAGAGCTGCGATTTCATTTTAATAAGAAGAATACTAAATGCATCTGGATCAGCTCTGTACAAGAGTCAAGAAATAATGTCATGAAGTTCAAGAAATTAAGGAACAAACCTCTGTATAGTATCACTGAATTGCTTTATCTTTTCATCTGCATCACTGACTTTCTTATTTAACTCTTCAATTGTTTCCAGAGCATTAGCATGTGCTTTCTTTGTAGCATCATGCTCCTCTTGTTCAGCTACTAGTTGCGTCTGAAATAACAGCATATGTACCACCCATTCTCAAACGTCCTTAACAATTCCTAACGTGCTAAGTTTTGGTTACAACTTAATTAAATTCTAAAAAGAAAATCTTGTGACAATATAATTGAGTATATGATAGAAGCGAACAAAACTAGTCCTCGTATGAATCCTTCTGCTTGCAGACTAATGGCAAAAAAGACAGTAATATCATTGGTGAGAAACATACCTTGAGGCCATCAATTTCAGTAGTCAACAAACTGATCTTTTCTCTTTCTTGAGCTAGAGCTTCTTCGACAGCCTTTTTAGCTGATTCTTGTTCCTGCATCGCTTTGACTTCTTCTACCTGCTGCTCCATCTCATGAAGAGCAGCCTTCAGCTTGGAAACTTCTTCTGCTTTGGACTTCTCCAAATCAGCCTGTAAATTGAATATACATGAGTATGATCTATAGATGTAATGTCTCTAAGCATAAAAAATGCAGTTGCACAGTGTGTCGTTATAGGTGTTTGATGTACTTCTAGGTTTCAAGGAATAGGCTTGTGTAGCCAAGTATTTAAATACTGTTCAACAATTCTAATGAGATTCAAGATCAAGTACTGACCCTTAGTTTCTTCTCTAGGCCCAGGCGGCTTGTTAGCTCTCTTCCACACGCTCCTCAAGTTTCTCTTTTGCCACCTTTAGAGCTTGTGTATCTCTTGCAGCCTAGAAAACATGCAACCCAAAACAGGCTTAGAATAAATCTTATAGAACAAATACCATAATAGGTGCTCTAGTACCATTCTGAGCTTCCGCAGCTCCTTCCTAGCAACCCTTCTTCGCCAAGCACACTGATATGTTAGTGCTGCTCTCTTCAACTTCATATAATTTGAGTAATCTCTATGGCAACGCCATTGGGACTGCAGCAGAAGTATCATAGTGATTGTCCAAATAGAAGCAAAAAAGGTTACAAGAACGTACAATAACGATAGGAGATTTATGTCCACCACATAAGTAAAACAGCAGCAAGTCTATAAGAAATGCTAAACTACCTGGATATGGACTGAAGCTTTATTTCTCTTTCTGAAGTTGAATTCATTGCGAGCTGCCATGGCCCTTAGCCCTGCCTGCAATGTAACGGCTGACAAGCGCATTTGGCAATAAGTTTTCCAGGCAAAAAACCATCGGGTGGTTTTCTGAATTCTCAATGCTGCTGCTTGGTGTCTCAGGAATTCATGTTGCTTACAAGCCAATCTTGCTGTAATAAAAAATAGTGACTTTAGTATATGTACAAGGCTCCACTATGCTTCTACGAGCATGCATTTCCTTTTTAAAGGCCATATGGAAAGATTTTACCTCTAACAAAAGACTGCAAACAAATAGATGCATCTCGTAGTACTAGGAACTGCTCACGAGCAACATGAGTACGGTATTGACTCTGAACGCCTCTTGCTGCATTATTTCGCATCTCTGTTCTTCTAGCATCTAGTTCAGCCATTTGACCAGCCCTCAGGAATACCTTCGTTCTTCCTATCTGCTCAAAATGTATTTTGAAGTACGAGAACAATGAGACTATAAACTTCTAAAGCATACAATCCTACATGATATAGTAGTAGATAGAATAGCTAAAGAAGATATAATCTTTTGGGGCTTAAATGTACACAGAAATAGGCCTAACAAAAAAGTGAAATAAAGGTCATAAAATGCTATGGACACTGCTGAAACCACGCCATTCCTTCTTTTACAAAGACCACCATTCTCGCTCCAACAACAATAGAGCTCACCAAGAAACAATGCTATACTTATAGCCACATGATTTTGTGGTAAATTGGTACCCATTCCAGTAAACTTAATGCTTTATTCTTTGAATCTTTTTGGTAACGCATGTTTTCTATGTGTTCGAGAGAGAGAAAAAAAGTTTTCTACATACAGCAATAAAATGTCTAGCTTGAAGCAATCAAACTTGCCAGATTAGAACAGAACATACTGCACAACGCAACTGAAGCCCAAAAAAAAATAATCATATTTGGGCTCACATGACTAGCCCACTTGTTCTCCTAACTGAGACCAAAACAAAGGCCATCCATTTTTCAGTTGTAGGCCATTCCACCTCATGAGTAGCCCATCAATTGTTAAGGTAACATGATCGCACCAATTTCAGTTCGGGGGAGGGGGGGGGTTCATTTGTTACAAAAACATATATTACAATTATGTATGTTGCACCTTTCTCAATAAGGAATAACCTTCCAGGCTTTATGCCCTATCATTTTTTCTTTGTGTGTGTGTAAAATTTGTGAAGAGGAGAAACATGTCAACATTTGATACATGCTGAGGAGATCAGTTAGTAAAGTGTGTTTCACCTGATAACCCTGTAGTCCTATCTTGTCCAAAAATCTTTTGACAGGCGACTTTTTCATCATTTCTATCAGAAAGGAACATGGTCATAATTACATGATATAATTGGACGAAAAAGGAAATTTATTTGTAGAACAATCACTCTCACCTCTCTTTCAGAATCTCAGGAGCAAGAACACGGAAGCGATGTAGAAAATCATGGAATAGTTTCCTTGTGGGATAACCAGCACAGCTGATTCTAATGGCTTCAAGAACACCCTATTAGGATGGAAGATGGTCAGCAAAGCGCAGCACAAAATAAGCATCCCAGAATGTGGCAAAAATGTATGCGATAGTTTCCTTACAGAGCATCGAAGCTGCTGCAGAACATTAGTGTTCTCAAAAATAGCGGGCTTAAGAACACTATTTGGTTTTATACATCTGATGTAGTGCGGCTCTGTAGAGCTCAAAGTCTCCATTAGCTCGTGAAGTTGCATCTGCAAATTGCATTCAGAAATCAAATACACAGAAAAAATGGCATGTACACCAAAGCTTTCATGAGAGCACAGCAAAGTGAATGTCATCAGATCTCCATTCTTTACTGGAAAGTTGAGTATTTTAATTTTGTCAACTAGGCCCATAAACTTCAATCAAGCCTCGATTTGTAATGCTATATTCAACTAAACTGTTGGCTACTATGTCAAAAGCAAGATAATTCAAGATACGAAACATTATAAGGTGCACTAAACTTATTTTTCTGCATTAAAAGATTGTAAAAACTAAAAAGAGATTGTCAATAATATAAAAAATGACAACGGAACAAAGAACACAAATTTATAGAAATGTTACTTTAAAGCGAGTCGCGATTGAGGATTTTGATGATTTTGTGTTCTCTTCTGTTGCTGGTGGAAATAAACCTGATACAAAAGAGCATTTAGAAGCATTAAGTAATTCCTGATGCTCTGCTACCACATAGTCTTTGTTCTTGTCCAGGAATTGATCAGACTGATATGTTACCTGGGGGAATAAAAAAGGAAAATGATTGTGCTCAGGCAAAACATGAACACCGAACAACAGGAAGTTATAGTAGAAAATACTTACATCTCCAGCATAATGTTGAATTGTAAATGCAGTCCGTGAAAGCTTTGGTTTGGTAAACCTTTTGTGGTTCTTGAACTTTTCATACAGCTTTTGAGACAATGTCTCATGTGTGGACTTTGGAAACATGCTGGTGAATATGTCGGCACAAACAAGGTAACTGTTGTTAGTCGCATGCATTCACAAAATTAGTGCAAGAATGTGCATCTTTGATTAATATGTGAAAAATTAATTTGGAAGTGTGTGAAGTGTTCGCTGGATGTTCATTTCAATATGGAAAATTATGAACCAAACCCAAAACAGTCCTAGTGGAAGTATCAAAATAATTTTATTCTCTCCACTATTCAGAGGAAAATATGAAACATGTAAACTCACCAGGCTTCATCCAGAAGTGCAATAATGCCACCTGGTTTCTGGACACAGAGTAACGACAGCCGGACATGAGAATATGAAAGGATAATAGGTGGAAATAGATAAGGATGAACAAGGTCAAGAACACAAGTTTGTTAATTACTGTTGTCATGTGTGTAAGGCATCGAAGCTAAACTATGCACCACAACTAGGCTAGGGCAGACTATCTTAATAGATCGATACCTTTTTTAATATAATAACCAACTTATACCTTTTCAATCAAGTCAAGTACATCTTGATTGTCAACAAACTCTATGTAACTCCAATTAATCTGCTCCCTTGTGTATTCCTCTTGTTCCATTTTGAAGACATTCTACCATAACAAGCACCAGGTGTCAATTGGCTCATGCAAGTAAGAAAAAAACACTTCCACCAAAAATATGAGTTCCACAATACCTGATTAAAATGTTGCTGGAGTTTTTCATTGGTAAAATTGATGCATAGTTGTTCAAAACTGTTATAACAGTCAGATAGAAGTAGGATAGTAAGCACCCCTCGGAAAGGTCTTTCACAGTAACATTTTTTCTGTTCTTTCTGGAACTAATTACTTACCTGTTGGTTTTAAAACTTTCAAAGCCATATATATCAAGTACCCCAATCAGTTTGTTTGAGTCTGGATCTTGTCCTATTGATGCATTTATTCTGTTTACAAGCCTGCAATCATATAAGTTTATGTACTTAGAAAACAATTACATAATTCGTAAGGAGTACATTGCCAAGTCTATTACCAGTCAAATAATCGAGAGTATATCTGCTTTGCTAAACCATCCCGGCTAATGGTAGCAGAATTCGGGCCAACTGAAGTGGTAATCACTCCTTCTGGTGTATTAATTTCCCTATTTATCAAGGCATTCTCCAACTTCCCACAATCACACCTGTAATGACCATTCGAAGTGTAACATGGATTATAGACATGTAATATATAGCATTAAAGTTATGAAGAGAAGTGGAGAACAGAAAACATCAGTCATACATCAAGAGCTCTCCTGCTGTATTGAGATGGAATCTAGATTTGTCATCCTTCACTATGGATGAATCGACCTCTTTCCCTTTTGCAAAATTTATGTTTCCAAGATGAAGCACAGCAGCTACAATCCCGGAATATAGCTTCCTGTGGATAATCATGCCATTTGAGACAAAGAAATTACTCACTGCCCATTGGCAGAATAATTCATAACTGAACTTAAACAGGGGGAATTTTAAACCTGTTCTTGCTCAGTGATGCCAACGGTATCCATTGCTTTTCTTGTTGCAAGATATTCCTCAGCATCATTGATTCCATCAACTTTAATGCAAGCTGATTGGTTGAGATAGTGAAACGACGATGGGTCCCCGAGCTTATACTTCTTACGATCCTGCGATCACACATTTTTCATAGAGAATGGCACATGCAACAGCTTGGTAGAACATCTGAAATAAAAAAGTTACATCAAGATTGGGAAAAGAATTACCTCCGATGGTGCTGCGCACAGGAAGTAAAAGCAATGGTAGTTTCTCTCTGGGCTATTAATTTGGCAGACTCGAGATCTCTCGAGCAAGTAAGTCCTAATGGCAGCACCAGATATCTTTCCGCTCTTGTCAAACTGGATTTCAACAAATTTACCAAATCGACTTCACCCACATGGACAGAAAAGGGTAAACAAGTGAGTCAGTACATGAGAACAGATGACCAACAAATGTTTTCGCCTCTCACACAGAAGTGTAATGTTTGTACTAATAAAAAAAAAAGAATACTACTTCTGTCAACAGACTTGTTTGGCTAGTGACTGCAGTGACCAGAAAAGGTTTGGTATGCCAGATAAACTTTGATATTTGATTTTCACCAGAGCTCCTATAAGATTTCCAGAAGCTTTTTTTCTTTTGTTTAATCGTCTAAAAGCAGATGAATTCGACATAAACCTTTTCTTCAGTTGTTGACTTGCTGCAACATTTTTTTTTTGCGACTAACTTGCTGCGACTGTTCTGAGTTAGATATTATGAGCCTCCAAACTAAAAAATCTGCTAAAAAATATTTCAATTTGATGCCTAATATTGAAATATTGCCACCTTATAGTGTCCCATGCCCTCAACAAAGCATGACTATGTAGTCATACCTTTGGTACTTACAAAATCAATGAATTAGCTGCTGAGAAAAGGTAGGCAGTATACTTTAACCCCTCCCTCACATGCCTAAATCATAAAACCAGGCCAACAGAAAGGACTCAGGACTCAGGGTCTCAGAGAGGTGAAGGTAGAAAAATTGATGTCTCCAACATAAGAACTTTTGGCTCTGATATCATCTAGCTTCATGCATCAACCACTCGCCCACAAGATTAACTACTACAAATATTGCAAACTCGTCGTACACTCAGTTATGCAAGACAATAGATACTATATGGCCAATCATTATCTCAGTTATTGTTTCTCCAAGGTTAGTAAAACTCTTCTCCAGGGTTTTGTATTTCAGCTTATTGGTGTTACTACCAAGGTTTTTGCGCTTTAGGTCTACAACACCACATGAACATATTATGAGTTCCAAATTATGATATCCGTAAAAAAAGGAATTACCTTGAGTTGTTATTCCTAACGGTTTTCGCATTCCCAAAAGCTTCAAGGACTGGATTAGACTGGATCCAAAACATAAGTAAGCAATGGAAACAATAGCTACAGATGGAATGATTAGTTTACATGAAATATCATATAACATTTGCTTTCTTCGGCAAGAAATGTTAGACTTACGAAATTTTCTAACTTACTTCTAAAACCTGCTGTTCAACTGTCCTCTCTCCTGTTCCAGATCGCCCACCCAGGAATGCAAGATATCTCATCAATAATTTTGTAGTTTCAGTCTTACCAGCACCACTTTCACCGCTGACCAAAATGGAGTTACTCTTTCCTTCATTTATCATTTGCCTGTTTCCTTATTCAAATGAACGCAATATGGTACCATCAATATAGGGGCACCTCCACTGGGCAGTTGATGAACAACATTAGATGGTAGTAGTATAAACATTCACCTGTAAGAGACATCGGCTATTGCAAATACGTGAGGATCCAGGTCACCAAGATTTGCACCTTTGTATTTTTCCATAGTACGGGTATCAACCAGATTAGGCAGCCTTTGGAATGGATTTATTGCAATCAGAATGTTGCCAGTGTAGGTCTGCGAACTCAAGAGAAGAGCATTAGAGAAAGTTGACTCGCATAATAATTGTGCTTCCCACAATGTAATAAATCATCACTCACATAAATGATATTTTTTGCATATCTGACAGCCAGGTTATCTAAAACACCAGGCTCATGCAAGTATGATAACCTTGTCATGTCATCCACTCCATCAGGTGGTGCTTCTGTGTCTTTAGGGTGTATATCCGATATATTTGCAGTGACCTGATTACACAAGCAAAAGCATAACCAGTTTCATGAGACTGCAAAACTTAAAGCAGTAATGTATACAGCAATCATTAATTAAAATATGAAAAAACAGGTTAAAAAGGATTCATGCACGTGCATATTCTAGTGTTAAGTGTTGGCAATTGTCGAATGTTCAATTGAGTATGTAGTATTACTTGTGTTTTACTCATGTTTCTTGTACACCAACCCTATATGGCTATATAAATAAAGGTCACCCCCCACCCACCCCTCCTCCATAGCGTGTGTGGGGCTTTCTGATCTCTCTACATGGTATCAGAGCTTCCTATCTCTCTACATCAATACTTCTCAAGCCCTAACAATATGCCTGATACTCAGGAACCACCTCCTAGTCTGATGGGGAAGGTGTGAGGGTATGACTCCCCGTGCTCATGATTTACATGCACGAAAAATTTCACATTCTGCATATTCTAAATCGTGGTTTCTCGTCCATCTGATCTGGATAGGCTATAAACTGTTTACGCTAGTTCTGGATTACATGCTTTGCAAGAGAATTTTTTTCAGCAGGGTCACCCACCATCTTGTCAAACATCAGGCATCAAAGGTGTTTGCATAATCGAATGTGCTTCCTATTTTCAGTGCTTTGTGGAGACTAAAAAGTTAATATAGAGCTGAAGACAAGACGATGAGGCACTAGATTTTTCCAATATAGAGCACAGTATGTACGAGAACATAATCAAACGTGGTCCTTATATGCATAAAGCACTAGTTTCTTTCCAACATACAGCACCGTATGTATAAGAGCAGTCATGCAATATACTCTACGAGTCTACGGTTAAATGCCAGCGTCAGCCGTTACTTGAATGAATACTAGAAGAATGACAAGTGATGACACACACAGTAAAGTAAGTTGTAAATGCGTTCTGAACAAGAAACTGAACTCCGAAATCATTAAAAGAAACAAAAACAAACAGAACAGGAACGTGGCAGACTTCATCAGCATGACAACACATACCGTCTTCCCCTTGGTTGTGCGAACATGGGCATTTTGACCATCGATTCGGAATACCTCACCATCAATCCAGGCTAAATCTTTATCTTCCACCCATACATGTGATCCTATAACAATGTTTAACATCGAAGCCTGCAAAATGAGACAAGCGACAAATTCAACATGTGAAATTGCATTCTAAGGAAGATCAATAGAATATACATGCATATACAAATGTTACACTGCCATAAATCCACGGACCGCGGGTTTCGCAGAGCACAACATGTATATCAACTAGCTAAGAGGGTCATATAGCTGAGCTGATTCCGCCCCCCCCCCCCCAAATTAATTTACTTCGCTCAACTACTATACTAAGTAAGTGAGCTGAATTAAATGCATTAGTTTTTCTAAGCCAGAGTGTATCATAGCTTGCTATTCTGACATGGTCGGAACTACCTCCGAAAATAAACCGTTGTGCCTACATTTTGGCTGTGCACGAGGAAGCTAGAATTCAGTTCGTCCAACAAATGTATCAGATAATTCAGTTCATCAATTCAATAAATGGAAGCCTCCAAAATTCCGCAAAAGGGCAGCTGCAATATCACTTCAGTTTCCCCCAAACACGAGTTGCAAAACCACAGAAACCGCTTCCCCGAACCAAGCCAAAAACAGACGCTAACGGAAGCAGACAAGCTCGCGCTCGGACACATCAGCATCGCAACAAAAAGACAAACAAACAGGGGAAAAAAACATCAGAGGCAGCCACGCACCATGTCTCATCTGCGGCGATCGAGCCGCCAAGCCCCTGCCTCGAGGGACGAACCCCGGAAGGCGCTGCGACGGGGACCGGACGGGAGGAGTCGCGGCTCGGTCGGCGGCGGCAGCGGCGGCGCCGACGACGGGCGATCTCCTCCCCTCGGGCGCTCGCCCGACCGCCAATCGCCTCTGCGACGGCGCGATCCGGCCCCGGGAAGGGAACGCGCGCGCTGGCTGGGGTTGGGGGCGTGGTGGAGGCGCGGGCGCCCGACGGTGGCAGCAGCAGCAGCGACGCGGAGGCGGGTGGGCTGGTGGGGTGGTGGTGGAGGGCGACGCGACCGCGGCACGACAGGAGGAGAGAGGAGAGGGTGAGGGGAGCCACAGCCAGCCAACCGGGCGCGCGACTGTCATGTAACGCGATTAAAGAAATGGAGGGAATAATCTGGGTGCGCGAGGCGGAACGGAACTGTGCCGCCCGGTTGTGCGATCGGGGTCGTCACCACGAGCGCACAAGCGCGGCTGCGCGCGACATTTCCAAAAGCCGAGGGGGCACGGCCACGGCCACGGAGAAAGCTGGGGGAAGGTGGCGGTGCGGTAGGAACCGGAGGGAAAGGCGAGCGCGACGGCGACGGCGAAAGAAGAAAGGCGGTGGCGGTGGAACCCGGATTAGATTAGACGATCGGGGATCAGACGCGAGATTAGAATCGGGGTCGCGGCGGATTCCGATCGTGCTTTCTGTGTGGTTAGCGGGGTTTGGCAGGTGGTTAGGATGACATGTGCGCGGGGCAGGAGCAGGAGTGGCCAGCCGGGCAGCGGCGGGGTGGATATGCACTGGCGGGAGGGTGCGGGGGCCACCTGGCCGACAGTTAGGCAGGGAGTCGTCATTTTGGGTGGGTTGATGGAAAGACACGATGGCTTTCGGCGAGGGTGGCAGAGAGAACTGGAAAGTCGGTGCGGGCATAGCCGTACTCGGCGGTCGGTACTCGTATAAGAATTGTACCGTTACGTTACGTGCATCGGTACGTGCTAAACGTGCATCGGTGAAGCCTTGTGCAGAAATCGCGTGGAAAATAGATGCCATCGTAGTCACGAGATGCACAATCCCAGGCTTGGGCCTCAACTCATTTTTAACTTGTGCTGCTGTGCGCATGACTTACAAACTAGCATCACACGTTGCCACGTTGGTATCAGCTGCGCAGCGCTACAACTGTATAATCATAATCATGAATTCAGCGATGGCAAACGGTGCTCGCTCGTGATTCTGTTGACCCCGGGAGGCTGACATCCATGTGCAAATAATGGAGCTTACCATCATTTGAGAACGAAAAATAATAATGCATCTTATCAGCATGACGAGTTAGCTATAGTCATGGAATACATGCGCGTGATATTCCGTTTTGAATATGTACACACCCAAAAAAAATATGAAAAATAAACAAGTACTACTGGTATAAGCTATTTGTTCAACTGATAAGCTAAGCTTTATTGGTGGGTCAAATGGCGCAGGCAAACCCTTGTGATGAATTCAAGATTAACAAAGCAGTATTTTCGATGGGAAAGCGCACGATTATGACGTGTTTGGTTGCTCTAAATGCAATAGCTAAGCTAGCACGCGTCCCTCGCCGCTTGGCTCGTCTCCACGGAGGCACGGACCTATCAGCTCAACCGTGCGGGTAGCCGACTCGCCTGTCATGGACCCCAACACGGATGAAAATATTGGCTGCATCCTCATCCTTCCAGCTCAAACGGGACATCTTTTCGTAACACTATAGAGCAGTGGACAAAGGTGGCATCCGGCAGGCCAGGCATTCGGACTCCTGTACCAAAATCCGGTGCTGTCGTCACCAAATTGTCTATGGTCCCCGCCGTGCAGTTAATCAGGTATAGTAGGTGTAGTAGCCAATAATAAGATCGTGCAGGTACGTTCTCGCCACTACCGCAAGTAATTCGCCGCGTACGTGGTCGATCGTGTTCTCGTGTTCGTACCGCTTCCTCTCCCGGCTCTAGCTCCCGGGCTTTTTAACAGCTGCACCGCCCGTCGCACTGGCGCATCCGCGCATGTCGTTGCCACAACGTGCGCAACATCCACAGGATGACAGAATGGACTAGCTGGTTTGGAGAACTGGCTCCAATGAGGGGCCTCGTGACACCGGACGGGGCCACGGCCACGGGGAGCTATCCCCAGAGTTTGAAATGCTTACGGAAACATGCAGGCAGACTGGCGTTGGCGGTGGCGGCCATTCGTCCAAGCCTGACCGCGAGCTAATGGGTTTGTACTGCCTGCACTCATTTCACAAAGTGCAGTGGGGAAAAAGTTGCTGGAGGAGAAGGTACGAAATAAATTGCCACCCCGATGAGCGTAACCACCGCTGTCATTGTAGCGTGCCGTCCATTTCAACCTACACTAATTTGATTCTTGGAAAATGGGGTCTGAAACTGTAAGAATAGAGATTTAGATTGGAATTCTCCTTTTCTCTTGATAGTCTTTTTTAGAACTATTCTTTACCTTTTTTTTATCCTGGCATTTTAAGGATCCAGAGAAAACGTCGAGGCTTTGAATTTTGATCATGTCGCTCGCCCGTTGAAAGAGATTAAAATACTGCTGCATTCCATGGTTTTCAGATAACTGGAACCGGTAAAATATCATGCTGGCAGATGGATATCTTTGCTTGTTGGAGTACTATATATCATGTAGACAGAAACTGTCGTCTCCAGATCAGATGCCGGCAACTAAACACGAAGGCAAATAAGATGGCCGCGAGTACAAGTCGTCCTGTAAACGGTGCATTGGGCTTTGGTGAGGACGAGCAGCACTGCTGCAATTGATCATCATCACACGTGCGGGTGAGGTGGCTAGCAGCCTAGCAGCGCACGCTGCGACCTGCGGTGTCCATGCGTTGCGTACGTCATCACAGATCAATGCAACCACCACCAGCTTCCCGTAGTTTTACTTCAGTTTCAGCTTTACAAACTGGTTTCCATGATACTACAAGCCTGAAGAAATGGTTTGGCAGGATTCAGGAAGGAAACTGCCTGCGCTGGTCAGGCTGAAAAGACGAACAAGGAAAGCAAGGTCGAAAGAGACTGTAAGACTCCCGCGCTCGTGTCAAAAACGAGGGTTCGAACACCCTGCTTCTTTGGTTTGGATGGCCAATAGTCAAGCGTCCGTTGGATGAGATCACAAGAACAGATTCCGTGGATCTACCATTCGCCACCGATTAGGCCATGTTCAGATTTCCAACTATTCACTATTCATTCCAACTTTTCACTATTTCTCCCTCACAAAACACGTTCCCAGCGAATGCTACAGTGTTTTTTCTTATGCTACAGTGTTTTTTCCTACAATCTAAACACACCCTTAATAATAATACTACTTGGATGAGCTGTCGACCGCGACACGACCCACAAAATTCCTTCAACAAAAGTTTGCGTCCAGCCAACGAAGCATTTTATGAGATCGTGGGACAGGGGGGCCCTCGTCTATAGAATCATTGCATCCACGGCGAGCACGGTATGACATGAACGATTTGCCGATCTTCTGCCCTGCTGCACTAATGACTAACCTGCCGGGAAAGCTCCATGCTGCAACTCTGCTCATCTGTAAAAGGGGGAAGATGTATGCATTGGTAAAGAGTCATGAACGCAGCAGGGGACGGCGGATCGACGTGCCCAGCACGAAATAGCGAAAGTGCCGTCTTCTTTCGACTTTCGCAGATGGCATGACATCAGAATTACGATATTTTTGCATCCCCACAGTTTTTGTAGAAGAAGAAAATACCATATTTTTTTAGGAGAAAACAAAATGAACGAATTACGATGCAGCTGGACTTCTCCATGAACGCTGTGACAGTAGTGAAGTACAGAAATGCCAAGAGCCAAGACAGCGGTGTGAGAAGAGCGTTACGCAGCATGAATGCATCAAAGATCGGTGCAACAGATTGTGAAATACATGGGTGTAGACAGTAGACAGTATTGCACCTTCATGGGTAGTAGTTCTTTTCATTGGGACGAGAGAAACACCAGTTTCTCTGTACAGTTGAAACCAAGGCAATTCAGAAGGAACATAACACAACCCGTTGTGAAGCATAAAAAGGGCACTGATCCAAGATGGTTCAGTATGCAAGAGAACTCGATGTACATCTCTTCTCTACTTCTAAAAAGCACGTAAGGGGTCAAAAATTTGGTACGTCGTCCGTCTGCTCCCAACCGCTGGGTTTTTCGTCGTACGTCGTCTCCTCCCCTTCCCGCGCGCTCACACAGGAGAAACCGCCGTCTCACCGTTCGCGACCTCCTCCGGTCCTCGTTCCCACGTCACGCGCGCTTCCCACGAGCAACCGTCGACGCACATGCCAGATTTTTGGTCTCGCCGTCGTCCCGTGTACTTCATTATCGTCTTCCTCCAAAAACTGCCGCCGTCTCCTCCTCCTTTCTCCTTTCCGTGTCCGTCGTTGTCGCCGTCCGTCCCCTACCCTTGCCACACTGCCCGCCCCTGCCAGCCCAGCCATCGTTGCCTGACCCACAGCTTTGACTTCTCCTCTGTGGCGAGGTGCGTCGGTCAGTGTTCGTGCCTCGCCACGTCGTCCATGGCGAGGGGGTGGGGGAGCAGGCCCACCCGAGGGATCCCCGTTCCGGCCGCGGCGTGCCCCTCGCGATAAGTGAGGAGGCGGATCTGGGCCGGCGTCTTGGGGCGCATGCCATGTGTGCCAGTCTGGCGCCACGCCACGGAGAGAGAAGCGAGTCGTAGTGGAGATGGCGGACTCAGTCATCCTAGGGGAAGCTGCATCCGCGTCGATGCCGAGCTCCTCGACGCCTTTCCTTTCCTCGAGCCCTCCGGTGAGCCATGCCAAGCCAAGCCTTGCCCTTTTGCCCTCTTCCTTGTTGCCGCCGGTCTTTGGACCGATGAACCTTCCATAGTTCGTTCAACCGCGCGCGCCTTTGTCACCTTGTGTCCCTCTTTGCGCCCAGCCGTCGAGCCATGGTTTGCCTCTGCAGGAGCCTCACCGACGCTTGGATGGTCTCTGTTCATATGTGGAACTTGTTGAGTAATTCATACGTAATCTCTTTTATTTCACTGGATCCATTGAACACTGCAGTAATTCATACGTAATCAGATTTGTTGGTTTGGAATTTCGGAATAACTCTGTTGGACATATCTGTTTTTCAGCTCGTGGCAGCAGCAACCTTTTTCCTCTCTCTGAATCTTTGTTAGCCAGTGGACAGCATGGTGTCGGGCGATGCTAGCAATTAGAAGCCTCAGCTTTTTTTTTTATGCAGTAACAGATTAGATGGATATCTTTGTGGAAGTCGTTTTGATTCTGCTTTGAGCGGTTCTGTTCTTTCTTGAGCTAGAGCTTGTGCAGACATACAATGTGTTCTCGAATTCAGTTGTTCTACAACTCGACCATCAGGACAACTATTATGCTTTGAGCGGTTCTTTCTTTCTTCAGGTAGAGCTTGTGCATGCATACATGATACACGAGTTCTTGATTTCAGTTGTTCTACAGCTCCACCATCAGGCAAACGACAGCTTCAGTCATCACTCCCTCTTAACGAAAGTAGCATAGGAGTATTGATGTTTCAGTCACCAGGTGAACTGCTTATTTAGATTTGCATGTACCAGTCAGAGCTCAGCATGGTTTCAGTCTACATGTTTCCGTAGTGTCACTTTCATTGAACATTGATTTAATCATTGGCTCCACCTTCACATCTTTGGTTGTTTTCAAGAAAACAGTGATATATTCTTTACTAGCCTTTTTGTAAGCCTGGTCATTTAAGTAATATTCTGTTATGGTTTTCAGTGGTAGCTCATGCTTGTGCAGTAGTAAGCTCTACATTTTTGCGCTCTGAATTTGTAGTGCAGGTAGGCAGGACGGTGTGGCTCCATCTTCAGTCCTCAAGACAACGGCACACACAACACAGGTCAGCTGAAGCTCCTCTGGTGACAAAAGTTTGATTCTTTGCAGGAAATTTTTAGCCTTCTTTTATTTAACAGCACAAGATTAAACATGGGCTAGATAGATGCTTGGACATGTGAGTCTTGGCACTTGAATACCGGACATCTCCACCACAATATGTTGCAGGTATTTTTTACTGCAGCCGCTACTGCTGCCTCCATCACATAATATTGTTATGACATAGGCGGCTAGCAGCCAGAAAAATCACGGGGACCCATTTGAATACTTAGGTATGTTGATTGCTCACAAGTAATTAATTAAATATTGTCTAAATACAAATACAGTTGTTTTTAAATAATCAATACGCAGGAGGTGTATAAATATTGAACGAGAAGAGGTGTGCAATCAAAATTATTGTTTAAATAATTCCTCATAGAAGTATATTATTATACATCTTTTTATGAGTGGCTTTTAACTCTTTGCTCTGTTTTGCAATTGCTATTGTTGTGAAACTCCATGTTCACCCATTCATGTGTTGTTGTTTCTAACACACTTGTGAACTTTGCTCTGTTTAGTATCGCTTAATGATAATTTCGGTGTAGCGCAAGTACATATAAATGTTTTAGCAGGTAATAACTGATCATTCTTTTGATTTCTCAGTCCTTCCAAAATGTAGCAGAAATTTTTGTTTTTTGCTGTGTGTGGTAATGTCGTGCAGTGCTCATGAATGAATTGATGATCGCCAGCATTAGATGCAGATTAAATGATAACTTATTAGATGGAAATGATAACTTAAATGATCGAGTGATGGATGCATCCGTTTGAAGGTAGGCTATGCGAATTCATCTTAATTTGAACAAACACACAGGTAAAAGAAGAAGACTTTATGTTTCCCACTGTTGCAGGTGACACAGCACCAACCATGTCATTTAATTATATAAGTCCTGTTATCGATGCATTTGAACCATATTATTAGTATAGTCCTGTTATCGATGCATCTTGAGATCTCGTATGTTTTGACCAAGTGGCTATGTATTTAAAATTTTCTTTTCTGTGAAGAATAAAAATGTATCTCATTATATGTTTCGATTATATAAAGTGTATTTGTGATTTTTATTTTTAATACTTCTCTATGTTTATGTCTTACTCAATATTTATTTTTAAGAAATGTTGTCTTGAGATATTGCTTTATGCTGAAATAATTGATAAATATTTGTGTTGCCTGTTAAGGCAACGCACGGACATGAAACTAGTTGCAATTTTTAGAACAATCTACTTCGGAACAATTCCCACAGTGGCTCGATTGCCGATATCACGTTTCAGCCCAACAGACCAAGGTTAGATGCCAGTGGGTCTGTGTTCAAGCGCTAAGTAGCCTAAGCAGCAGTAGCTGAACAGCCGAATCACTAAATGTATCGCACCACTTCCGTGGTGGAAGCGCACTATTTTGTGATGAAATAACTTTTATTTTTTTGGAAGATTGTCCGAAGCCTCTGTCCTATCTTAAGAAGGATATGTTTGGGTTCCGTGAATGATTCCTTAGCTCCTGCTAGCTCGCCCATCTGGTTCGGGCCTGTGACATGGACACGCGACGAGATGCTCCAGAGGTGTCTCCTGACTGACAGCTGATTCTTTGCTCGGCTTGGCGTAGAGCTTTCGAATTCATACAGGGGATGCCTTGTTGCCCTTGCCCATGCCAGCTGCGAGCAGCCAAATCTAGAGCCAGACTGCTGCTGTGTTTGATTGCGCATGGTTTAGTCTTTTCTGGTTCACTCTTGAAACCAGCGACATGCACTTCTGTAAACCTTAAACTGAGGAATGGAATCCTCTAATTCCTCAACTTCTTCTTCCGTGACCAATGCCTTCTCTGGAATCCTCTTCATTCTTGGGCTCCTCATCATCTTGCTCGCTGTTACCTTTGTCTGTGACAGTACTGTAAGATCTTGGGCTTGGGGACAAAAACCCTTTCCACTTGAATTAAAGCAAGCATAGGTGTGCCCACTGGCTCATAATTGCTAGGGGGTCACGTAGCTGGACCATAAGAGCAACAGTAAAAGTTATTCGCCTAATAAGCCCATCTTCTACCAGATCTCTTGCTCTTGCTATCCTCATTCCGTTTTTCAGCACTAACTCCATTGATTTAAAGCATGATGGCAGCAAGTTTACTTCGATGTCCTGTCCACTGTGCTGTTCTTCCCTTCCATCCACCACAGCCATGAGTAAGCCCTCATCACTCATCTAAAGTGATAGACAAACCACATTAATGCATCAACTTCTTCTCCATTTTGCCTTAACATCCAGAAGCTGCAAGCCTGCAGTTCCCTCTAAACCAAGGACCAAGTATTCTCTGCAGACTTTCCCTGCAGAGATGAAAATCCCCGCAATAGGCTTGGCATCTGATATTGGAGGGTGCACTTCTTCTGAACATGCCAGATTGGTATCTCAAACGCTCATGGAAAGGGCTTCAATCTTTT